>JACEVL010000220.1:0-450000 GCA_020284085.1 Aporrectodea caliginosa
TTGCCTGTGATGAGGCGTTGAAAGACCTCGCCTATGAAGAGGCGCCAAAAGATCTCGCCTGTGAAAAGGCGCTGGATGATGTCGCCTTTGTTAAGGCGCTGACAGATCTCGCCTGTGCAGAGGTGCTGAAAGATCTCGCCTGTGAAGAGGCGCTGTAGGGTCTCGCCTGTGAAGAGGCGTTCAAAGATCTCATCTGTCAAGGGGCTTTGAAAGATCTCGCCTGTGAAGTGGCGTTGAAAGATCTCGCCTGTGGAAGAGGCGCTGAAAGATTTCGCCCGTGAAGAGGCGTTGAAAGATCTCGCATTTGAGTAGGTGCTGAAAGACCTTGCCTGTAACATTCTGACGGTTCATAGAAAGCTGACAACTACATGTAGGTCTACCTAGGTAAGGAAAATGTTCCATGCTTTAGTTTACTGCAGTTCTTTGTTGAGCCTGGCTGTTTCTAGTCTACGTTGGTTGCTGGGACTTTGCAGCTGAGCCAATTTTAAAACCACTGATTAGGCTATTTGCCAAAGAACTGGTGTAAAATGTTATTAGGCCCTACTTTTAGCCAAAAGGATGATCTCCAAAATGCACCATTTAGCAGGTTGCGACCTGTCAGCTTGGTGTTGTGAATAAACGAAATTGATTGATTGACCATTACAAACCCCAAAATAAACAAGTTTCGTACTGGCCCTACTGGGGTCCCCAGACCCCTTCTCTCAGAGGTGTTGGCAGCTCCGTAATATTTAGGAAGCCCTGATTACGCCACTGGATACAATCGATGTTGTTGAACATCAGGCGGAATTTGTACGTAATCAGTCTGAACTTCTACAGGGCGTTGCTCGGATAGAAAACGGAAACAACGATTTCTCGGATACAAACCCCGAATCTAAACCTGGAAATTCCTTGGTTTCTGCCGCCCAAGCAGACGCGGCCTCCACTCGACAAACCTCGTTCAAATATCTTGAAGGTAAAGTAGGTTTTCTCTTTCAGTGGAAGAACCTATTCTAGACCGCAGAAGAAATGCGAGACCAGCTGAGTGGCGTAACGCAGGTTTTCAGCGCCTTTAACCTATATATATAGGACAAGAGTTTATGACTGCGCCCTTTTTAAATTTTCTTGTTGACTTTTAATCATTCTTGTCATAGGACTGTGTACCACTGAAAGCTAATTTTGCGCTCCCCCTTGTGCTGCACCCGGGGCGGTTGCCCCCTCTGCCCCCTTCGTTACGCCACTGTGCGAGACTAAAGGAGAAACTCCGACTGGACTATATAGTGAGTTTGGAATCGGTTTAAGACTACTGCCCTGCTGCAGTCTAACGTTAATGTACATTCGCCTGCAGGGCCGGATTAAGACTTTCGGGAGCCCTAAGCCAAGGGCCGGGTTAACACATCCGGGGGCCCTAACCGGAAAGCCATGCAAATTTTTTTCCCAGATTTGCAGAAAACCCATTGTTTATTGAAAAATTTCTAATGACCTTTTTTTGCTTTTCCGTCTTTTTTCAGAAGAAAATTGTCAAATAGGACCTTTGTACCATCTGATTTTTATATTTCCTGACAGTTGGGGGCCCTCAAAACGTTTGTACCATCTGATTTTTATATTTCCTGACAGTTGGGGGCCCTCAAAACGTTGCGGGGCCCTAAGCCATGGCTTATTTCCCTTATAGGTTAATCCGGCTCTGTTCGCCTGACGTCACTAGTAGGCCCTACAGTGATGCACGATTAAAAGAAGGGAAGTCTACCGGGAACAAGAGTTCGAACCTCTAACCAAACAATCAAGCAGCAGCGTCTAGACTTAGAGGCGAAGAAACTTACATAGGCCTAATGACTATGAGCTAAGACCGAGGCTACACGGTTTCCTCCTCCCAACCAAGGACGATCGCAATTTCATATCTCGTGTAGGCTATTATTTAAAACATCTACTAAATACATAGTCTATACCTCATTGGTTACCGAGCTCGTTCGTTGCCCTAACTAACATTGCCACTAGCCTAATTCTTCTTTAGTAACTAACTAATATTTGCTATCTCAACCCATTTAATAACTAACTGTCAGAGCTGAGACAGTTTTTCCTAGCTGTTTACCTGTTACAAGTTGCGACCTGTCAGCTTGATGTTGAGAACGAAACGAAATTGATTGATTGATTGATTGATTGATTGATTGATTGATTGATTGATTGATTGATTGATTGATTGATTGATTGATTGATTGATTGATGATAACAACTACCGGTACGACGATGGCGCCAATGGCGATGGATGTGTAGTTGAGTTGTAGGCCTAATTCGCATTAGGCAGACGGTAACTTAATTGTTGTCTGTTGTCTGTGGTGGTCAACAATCGGTTCTCCGGAAGCGGATCATCCACTGTATAGGCTACGGTTGGTCGCTGTGGGATTGAGACGGAGCTCTGATCGGATGCAACGGAACGGATCTCAACTGGAGACTGACCTGCGACGAAACCAAATGGATCGAACACCACGGTACACAGTCAATGGGAGGATCAAGCCGAGAGGGACGTAGAAGCCACGCACGCTTGTTTGCACACAACCAAATCCGTGGCTGCACCTAGGACTTAACTTAAGAAACTGCGCTTCTTCAGTTGACTGAGTAGGTATACCCTTCGCATGCAGGCCCTTGGACCATAAATTTATATAGAATGGGTAAGAATGCTGAACCTCCTACAGTGTGCTTACAGGCAATGATCACTCGGAGTGCTTCGTATTTGCCCTAAGCCTGCGCCGAACAGCGAGTCCTACTTTGGCGCCAGAAGAGGTCAAAATTTTTGGCGCTATAACAACGCTTGGTCGTAGCTGCTTGAGAGATTCAACCAATGAGAGGCCGGAATGGTAAAGGCGGCGGCGCATGCGCATTTGCTGGTTCGTCTACTCTAACAATCGGAATTTGTGAGACGCTTTTTAACGGGCGATTTTATTATTCGCAATTATTATACTTTTCCAATATCTTGTGTAAACTTTTGACGCTTAAGTTTTTTTTAGCAGGTTGGAAACTATTGAGTGATAAATCTATAATCTAGGATCGAGAAAGAGTCGATGATTAATCAACCGCTAGGAAAGATTTGATTTTTGAAACCCATCAAAACGCTGACCCTGCCGCCATTTGCAATAAGGGCTGCAGTTGTACGCTCGAGTTCGATTCCAAGGACAGTTTGAATTGGCGGACAGTTAGCTGATTTCCGAACAAATAAAGACAGTGGGGAAGTGGTGATTGTAGCCTTGTAGGTTTACAAATAGCGGAGATTCTTAGCGTGCTTTTGTAATTCGGTTATCAGACGCCGAGTGATTAACGTGCGGCTAGTAGGTCCCTTTTTCTGCCAGTGTAGACATTGAATTTGCTTTTATTTTGTTAAGCCTCATTTTTCGTAAACTTCTGCCTAATAAAAGTTAAATTCGCACTAGGATGTTGTAGTTCAGATCTGAGTCTGCTTTCCCGGGACCTTGCCATGTTAAACACTCGTTTAACGTGCAGTCTTCTGTACATAATAAAAGTTAATATTTGTGATTATTTATTATTATTATTACAAGAGGTAGAACAAACAGATTACATGCGTATTTGAGACAAAGATTCGAACAGTTTAACGTCATCTATCATCTTATGGCAGCAAGGAACGTTGACGTTGGATTCAAAACAATTTATGTTGGCCTATACTACAGTTCTGCATGGCTATTGGTCTTAGGCTGAAGATTATGGTCTGCTTTCACCATATTGTTAAAGTTCCTGACACCAGCCATTTGGTGGCGATGGTTACGAATAAATGATCTCCATTGTCCTTTGTCATTTTGTCAATTCCATTGCTCCTCTGAGTGTTAGTCCAAGTGATGCTATGTCCTTGGTTACATTAATATCTATCCTGCAGTGTAGTGTTGGTTTGCCTTTCTTTCTTTTTCCTATGAGCGACTGCTTTACCTTAGCTAAATCATAGCTATATCTTAGAAATGAATTTCTTAGCCCATTTCTTTTAGAGATGAAGCGTGGAGCAGAGGAGGCTTTGGAAGAGGGAAAGAAACAAAGACCGAATAATCAAGATGATACTGGACTCTCCAATGGGTAAATAAATTTAATTGAAGCTGTAAATTCTACAATATATGCCACGATTGCACTTGAAACTACTGTCGGTTGATGCATTATGATAATGTGATGACAATTATGATAATACAGAAGAAGTGACGGATTTACTATATAGGTGTAGGCCTACAAATTAGGCCTAGGCCCTAGAAGCAGCACAGTCCAGAGGGTGACAGACTTAAAAATGAACAACTTAAGAAATTAAAAACTGAACATTGGATTTGATTTTAGACTTTGATCGAGATGAAAATAAAATAATTACTTGTATGATGATGTGATATTAATGACAATGTAGCCTATGTTTGAGCATTTGAAAGGTGCGTTATTCTTGTTGGTGTTTTTCTGAATTGTCTGGTGTTCTCTGGAGCAAAACTGATAGATTTAAAACTTTGTAACATAAATATCAGGGTCGGAAAAAACTTAGGCCTAGTCCTATATAGATGCAGCGCATACACTGCTGCTACCGCCTCTGTATAGAAGTCACTAGATTAGATTATAGGGCTGTTTTAGTAATGCACAAGGCAGTTATTGATGTCGCTTCTAAGAAAAACTGATCTGCTAAAGCATCCATCATCCACAGGCCAGAGCCACTCAGGATGCGTGAAACTGTAATATATAATAATAATCAAAATTCAAAACTAGCCTTCAGATAAACATGTAAATGAGCTCCAGCTGTGGTCTATTATGGAAGAAATTTCAGGTTTGTCGATGTGAAATATAGGGGCAGGGGAGATTGTTGAATGGTAACACGCTGACACGAAGATCAGAAGGACGTGGGTTCGATACCCGCTATAGCCCCATAAGGTTGTCTCAGCCTTCCACTTCCTGGGTGGGGGTGACTGTAGAATGAGCATTAGGAGAAATGGGTGCATTTCAGGCTGCCATACAGTTAAATTTGACTCCTGTTAAACTTGTTATGATCTGTTACTACTAATGTACACTGCGTACTTTTCATTTTGAATTAATAAACGAATAATAATATTATTATATTATCAGTAAGAGTAAATAGAATATTATTTTTCATTTTGTTAGAGACCGGACGACTGTAGGTGACGCCGCCCGGCTGTTGAACAGGACTGACAGGAAATCAGAGCTAGAACTCAAGTCCAGCAGCATCGTCATTCGAGCAGACGGCTATATAGAATGTAAGGCAACCTTCTCCAGCAGAAAGTCATCGGCGGCAACAGTCGGATTGGAATCACCTGGCCAGATGAATGGGGTTACCCCAAATCGTTCCTCACCCATAGGCAAGGAATCTGATCTTCCTCTGAATGGAGCTGCACAGGCCTCAAACTCCCCAGACACAGCTGCCCAGGGCCTAGTCAAATATGCAGAGGCCTCACTGTCTGTCAAGGGTTTCAGGTTCTCTGTCAAACTTCTGTAGGCCTCAGACTCCTCAGTCACAGATGCCAGACACAAGTTCGGAGGGGAAGAAATTAGATCTACGAAGCATCACTAGACTAACAAGCAGAACTAACTAACTGAAGAGCAAGAAGACCTTTAAGCAGGATTTGTTAATGAAGATTTCAAAATCTTCTAAATAATATTGTTTGACTAAAATTTAAAGATGAAGTAAATGTTCTGGACTTCTTATAATGCTCTATAGGGTCGGGTCACATCTTGACCACTTCATTATTGTGTTTAGCAGAGTTGTTGAAAGGACTACTTGCTGGTAAAGGCCAAATTTTACTGTAACTGAATTTCATATTCTTTTCAGCTGTTTCTGTGAAGTGCTGTAGTTCGTTAAAAGCACTTGGTTGATGTGAAATGTTTAGCTACTGAAAAACGGTTGTTGCTGTTAAAGAAAATTCAATCTGTACAGTCGTTGACATGAACTGATTTGCCTGTCTAGTCTTTGTATACCAGCAGTGGCTAAAGTGGTAAGGGTAAGCAATGTGAACTCTGAAGCAGAGTCTTATTGTAATGCATGTGTTACCAGGGTTCCATCGCATGGCGAGCAGTGGGAATACAAGCAAAGAATTTCGAGAGCAGTAGGAACACCATTCCCATGCATTCCCACCCACTCGAAACACTGTATACCATGCAAGTTGAGCAATCACCTTAAATCATCCTTGTGTTAGGGCCACCGTTTTACATTTCTTAGACCGTGAGCGGATAAAGGAATAGATAGGGCCTACCGATTCTTAAACACAGGACATAATGTAACATCAGCTGGTATGTGATGCTGGCAAATGTATGTGACACTATGTGTATAGGCCTATGAATGTATGCACTTAAGGTGGTCCATTAAGAACGTTTGCAAGATGGGGTGTGAGGGATCATCTAGATGTGGACGAAATGTAGGGGGAATTATTCCCTGTGCAGGCGTCCACAGCCAATTTTGGTACATTAGTTACATCAGTACAGCAGCTACAGCTTGTGCCTTAAACAGCGGCACTTGACTCGCACAGTGTACAGACTCACTGTACAGTCTATTTCAATAGGATGCAATAATTAGAGCCGCTTTCCTGGATGCGACAGCTTCAAAGTGCTCTACTCTGTAGCACAGTTAGGTCTTCAAGATAAACTAGTCTAGGCCTTAGTTCTTCGGTGGAGTGCAGTAAAGGGGCATGGGGTGAGCCAAATGAGAACAAATGCAAACAAGGGGAGGCTCTCAGACTCTCAGTGTTATGCGGATATCCTTCCTCACACAGTTGTGGGTGAGCAACTTGTCCAGGGTTGCTACACAGTGGCTATGGTATACTCAAAGGTACGACTCTCCGGTTACAAGAAACAGAGCATACCGCTACACCACCGCGTCCCCTTGTACAATGTGCTACATACATTGAATACTAAATGTGGTAATGACTTAAGCTATAGTGCTATACTGTTGCGAAAGTGTTTATACAATGGCAATCAGACGCCTATTCTTCCGATAAGGCCTAGGCCCTAGGCCTATACAAGATTTCTCTGACATTTCGAAAGCCGTATACGATACTGATTTAGCCTTTCATGTTGGTAGCCTAATTTCCTGACGACGAAAGTCTATGTCTTCAAGGGCGAAAGTGTGATGTTGCCTTGGTAACCAAATATTTAATAAACAGATTTCGAATGTTTTGTGTAGCCAATTTTGTTTTGACGCTGGACTAGTAGGCTACTGTTAATGTATCAGGTGACGTCACTCGGGCTATCATGCATGCTTGCATCGTGTGGGACGACTTCTGTGATTAGTGTAGTAGCTATTGTGTAACAGTGATCATGATCAGCAAGAATAGGTCTATAGACGTTTATAATCATGTTGTAACCAATAATAAATAGTTTACTGCTACGAGTGTACTACAGCGTAGGCTCTAAGTCAGTTTTTAAACTTCGAAGTGAACTCACGGTTCGGCAGAAATGCGTAGCCTTTGGCGATTGCGGTGTGCAAGTCAGCACGGATTAAAATTAATAAGCATAACATTATATTATTATAGTAACATATAGGCCTATGCTTCGATTTGTGTAGGCCTTGACAATGAACGGCTTCAGTACTTTGGCCAAATCCATAAACAAAGATCATTTACTTATATAGGCTGGATGCGGCAGCAGGCTTATAGTTCTACCATTGGAAATTTTGTCTCTCGGTTTGACCCCGTCTGCGATGTATAATGAGTAGCACGCGAACTGGATCGAAATCCAACACATCAACTGTGCATTCGAAGCCCAGCTTAAGAACGAAGACCTCTAGCGTATCTTCGAATAAAACGATAAAACAGAGACACCTACACACTTTCACATTCGTTTACTCAACGGAGGTTCTGGAAGCCGCTGCACGACTACAGAAACAATTGTCTCAGTTACCGCTGCAGGCCGGACAACTGCCTGGTGTACTCGATTACAAGACTGACATACTTATATACCGTTTGCTGGAAATCTACCAGAACATGGAGCGTGCCAGCCATATCGAAGCGTCTCCGGTGGCGGAAAAACTAAATTCGGATCGAAAGTCTGCAAGGCTTTCAGATAAGCGCCTTCAGGCAGAAACACAGAATACAAGCCTACTTAACCCTTCCAAAGAACATGTAGTTCGAAGAAAATTACAGACGGGACTCAATCTGCGCAAAAACTATGATAAAAAGGACTCGCTACCCCGATATTCCGACCCAATCAGCAAAGAGGGTGTCATTATGGCCCTAAATAAAATGAATAGGGGGCCTACACATGTAAGAAGACAACGCTTAGCGCACCCACCGATTCCGGAAAATGGATAGCCAGTTAGCCACCTCCGATAAACTACGCCTGATGATGGACGGTAGGCCTAGCGAATTTCATTATAATCATTCTTTGACAACGTCATTTTCACAGTGCATTATTAGGCCTACACCATAATTATTCAGTCTACCAAATGGGCTAGTTTTCGCGGTTTACTAGGATAGCAGACCAACTAGGCCTAGGCCTATTTGAAGTTAGTGAAGTTTATTTATGCCCTTTAGATATTTTTATATCGAGCTTTGCGCTCGTGAATAAGGCTCAATAAGCTGGTGCCCCGCGCTTGGGTTTGAGTGGCGCTGTAGAGATTACGATAATTAGTTAGCTGCCTGCCTTTGACTCGGTCGACTATGACCTCCTCATGACTCATGAGTCGTCTCTCCATAAATGTTGGGATTATGGACTTACCACTCCTCCGCGCTCTTCCTCTACCATTTTTCACTCATCTCGCTCGCCTTGGCACCCTGCTTCTTTTTGTCTCCCCAGGAGAGGCCAAGAGGAGCTGTTCTTGGACCCCTTCTCTACATCCTCTTTACAGCTGATGTGGAGTCTCTAATTGCATCATATTCTGATTATTCTCTAATGAGTCATTCTTACGCTGATGATGTTCAATCTTACTTTCATTGCTCAGGGTCCCAATTAAGTTGCTTCTGCTGTCCGAAACATGTCTTGCGCCACTGACTCACTTTCTGCCTGGATGTCATCTAATCGACTCCGCCTAAATCCTTTGAAAACTCAACATATCTGGCTTGGTACTCTCCAGCTACTGGATAAGCTGGACTGGAAGTCCCTCTCCTCTGAATGCCCTACCGTTGCTTTTTCCACCTCGGTCCGCAACTTAGGGGTCATCCTGGACCAAGAACTGTCTTTACGGAGCACATTATACGGCATTGACTCGTTCCTGTTACTATCACATGCGCCAGCTTCGGGTTGTCACTCGCTCTCTTTCTTCTTCCTCTGCCTTCACTCTGGCCCACGCCTTTATTCTTAAATCTTAATCGACTGCTCTTATGCTGTGGACTTCAAGAGGTCCGTTTGCATCCTTTGGTAGGTGTCTTGTGGGCGGCTGGTCGTTTAACTAGTGGTGCCCTAGGTTCGGCCACATCTCTGCATCTATAGGTGATGTCCTCCACTGGCTCCCAGTACAGCAGCGCATTCATGTAGGCATCCTCTGTCGTCTGGCGCTGTGTTCTGGGCAGAGCATCTGTCTATCTCCGGTGACTTTAATCTCGCCCTGCTGTGGTCGCCGATCTCTGCGCTCGACCTCTAGAGGTGACTTTATGGGCCTCTGCCACTAGACAGCGTCGGGCTTTCTCGATCGTAGATCCTCTCTTTGAAATAGCCTCCTCTGAGTCCCCTCTGACCTGCGTTCTCTCCTACGAGATCGCTCTGGCTCTTTTTATAAACTACTGACTCGAGACTTTTCTTTTGACAGAGCCTGGGTCGGGAGCGTTTTTCTTTTGTTTGGGTTGTAGGCCTAAATGGAATTATCAGAAAAGTCGAATTTCCACTTATAACTTCTGGAGTGACAAAATACCATATCCATTGTTCAATTCCAGTTCATGCAAAACCAACTTCAGTCTACTATTTATTAGTTTTCTTAAATAACTTTAAATATTGCAGCAGTTTGAAAAATAAAACAGAACAGAAATAAATTAAATCATAGCAAGGTATAAATAACATGAGACAACAACAAAAAAGTATGAGTACCGTATATTGAACTCCTGATGACAGTTAATTCGTACAACTAGAAAGTTAAAAAAAGTACGACAGTCCAAGTAAAGTACAGATCGAATCCACTGACGCTTATCATCAACCAGAATTTTATTTAAATCCAGGTTTTTGTTAAACCAAGCTAAGAGATTGCCAGAATAAATTAAATTTAAAAAAATTGCTTTAACTCCAATTTGCACAAAAGTTCTTACTACACAAAGACAAATCGGTCTTGCTACATCTGAACTGCAAAATACTATATAATGTTTTACATAAGAAATACGTTAAATATAACAATAAAACACATTCTACAGATAAGGGGATAGTGTCACCTAATGCTGTAGACATAGCAACTGTAGGTCAATAGCGAGATCATTTCAAAGCTCTCGATACAGACACATTGTCGACAACTGTTTTACCTGTTCAGCCCTAAAGGCACAAAAATCCAAGCCCTGGTGTCACTGTTCAGCCTTAAAGGCACAAACGACTCCAAGCAGTGGTGTAATATGGAGTTGAATTCAGAACTGTCTAGTTCAACCAATGACATCACCAATACAATACTGTGGCCAAACTTAAATGACACCATATATTTTAATGTTTCTGATGGCAGTTCTTTATAAAACTGTGCCTTAGAAACAATTTGATTAACCTAGGATTTCAAACTATGTACTACACACAGTTGGATCAATGAAAAAAGTGCTAGATGCAACATGTAATTTAACTGAAAATGTCAACAAATCAACAAAACAACAGTTTAAGCTTTCAAATAATGTTCATAAGTTAACAAGCTAAACACATCACAAACTAATATCACATAGAGCGCATCACAGCTAACAAAAAAGCCAAAGACTATGAGACTGAAATAAGAGATTCCAATAAATGACTTTAATATATATAAGACATGAATGACTAGCTTTTTGAACAGAAATACCCAACAGGCAAAATACAAACTACAAGAGTTCTTGGAAAGTCAAAATTTACAAAAGATACACAGACCCATAAATACAAAATACTACAAAATTAGCTGATATTCAGCAACAAATATGAAGCATGATTTTAAGAATTAAACCCAATTTAACTATCATATTATTTACCATCAATATGACAATACCGAGTACCATAATAATTAGCACAATATATCAATATTTATTAACAATCATATTTAAATAACGCCACATGACAATATATTTTTAGAACAATGTCACAGTAATACCAGGCATTGTTTGCCAGTTGCCACTATATGAAAATCTTAATTACCAATTTAATTACTGCATAGTATGCTAGTTATTGTAATTACTACCATGTTTGTCCTGTATAATGCCACATTAATTAACACAGTATGAAAATTACACGTGCACCCTTGTTCTTAGAGCCATAGAAAACGACCACAGAGGCACAGAGTAAAGTCACAGCTAACAGGCTCGTTTACATGTCCCACAGTGTAACTGTGAGATCAAAGGAACTTTCAGGTGGGCAAACACGATTACAGCAATCCAATATCAGGACACCAATTTTCAACCATTAACCAATTGATGTTTACCGACCCTGAAAGGATAGAGAGCCAGAAGCACCAAGTGGCAATTACAAACGAAATTCAGCAATGCTTTATTTCACAGCATCTGTCACCAATTTCAACTGCTAAGTTAGTAATGCCAAGCTGCCTCACAAGCAATGACATCACGAGCTAAGGAAATAAACGTCTTGGCCCAGAATCCAGTGCATACAATTCTTTCCAGCAACTGCACAAATATCATGATCAACACAACAGTGGCCCATTTAAAAAAAGACAATAATGAGATCTACAATTTTCTTCTATATTCATCTTAGATGGCCAGCTGCCTTTAAATCATACCTCTTTTTCCCAATGTGCACACTTCATTTAAAAAAAATCATTTGGCAGCAGAGAATTCAACTAGCGGTACTCCAAAGCCTCCATAAACATGATTCACTATAACACGGATACAAAACAGCAAATAACATGGATCCCAAATTCAGTTCACCTTCAGAATGCGACATCATTATGTGACAGACTGACAGTCTCATTACATTAGGATACTTGACATGGCCACAAAGACAACAAATTAAGGTGGTCCGGCGTGCAATTTCAAGCTAACAGTATATGCAAATATCTAAACTGCAGACACAACATCCTGGAATTCACCTCTCAAGTTTCAAAATTAGTTTCCAGTCACTATGAGCTTATAAAATCATTCGAGACAGAAATTTAAACTTTACGGCTAGCCTTGAGTCAAAATGTCTCAAATGCTCGAAAAATTAACCTTTATCAGTCACTATTCCTGGCATGTGCATGATGTAGAGAGCAATCGGTTTGACACCTGTAGCCATGGCAAATTTAGGGTTTGAGCATACTCAAGGTGATTACAATTACTTAACAAAAACAAGTGATACTCTGTAATTAATTATATGGTGGTGCTATATAAATAATAACCAGCATCTATTTCATGGCTCACCTGTTTCCATGAAGATCTTCACACCTGGGAGTGCCACCAATTACCTGTTTTAAAAGAGGTGAGATATAAATTCACTCAATCCCGTAGAATACAATGCAACCCAGCAGATGAACAGCACAAGAACAGTGCATGATGTGGTCATTTCCACTCAGTCACAAAGGAAGAGCATTCAAATAAATACATATAAGGGCTTTTTACACAGTTTACACAATCCAAATTTTGGTTACACTATAATACTATAACTGCAATTTCTCTAACCTTTTACCTCACGACGTCAAACTCGACGACACTATCTTTCCAGCTGAGATCATCTATAGGAATTGGCAACAGAAGCACTGCATCTATCACAACAAACAACCAACTAATCTCTACAGCCCCAACACCCATCTTAATCATACAGATAGGTGTACAAGGGCACCTCAGTAAATGTAATTCATGTACAGTACAGAAGAGTAGCAAAAAGCTTCACCTGCGAAAGTATAAGATAAAAAGACCTTATTTTTATTTTTCAGTCATCTTAATAATTATTTGTTACTGTCTATACTATGTTTCATAGGCTGTTTGTTGCACTTCGTACGCTGTTCATTGTAGCCTGGCAGCAGACAACAAAACCGGAAGAAACTTGCAGCACAAAACTGACGATCAGTGGATCACGCCATCAGTATGCTGTACCGATTGTCATCTTCTTCAACGATAGTAACCTTCTCGAATGAATCGGCACCCTCATCTGGATAGTGAGCAATGAAGTCCTCGTCCTCACAGTGATGGGGGCGGATCACTTCGATCTTCACACCAAGCGTCATTCCCAGAAGATGCATCTCAGACTGCAAGGTTTAAAACAGTATAATGAGTTTTAATGCTTATGTATGCATGTATGTATGTATGAAGACACTAAATAAAGCGCCTTTTGAATGCTTCTCAATAGCATTGCGCACATGGCTGTTTAGCATGGAAAAACAGATATCGCTTACTGTGGGTTGGAAAATGTATACAGGGCAGAGTCAATTGAACCAGTCTTTGTACAAAATGGAAGTCTCTTATGATGTAATACTACTATAATCACTGTCATAATGAGTTAAGTCCAGATTGTGTTGGAAAACTGCTTTGCTATATGAAAAGCTAATACCATAGATGTCAAGATGTTGTTCAAACATGCTCTGAAATGTGATTATTATGAACAATGTTTTATTATCATGAAATCAATCAAACAAGCTCTGGTTGTCTTGTTATTGGATTTATATTTGCAATATTTGTGCTCCAACCACGGCCATTCGTCTCCAGACTGTTGTTATTATAACGGTAATTTTATATAGCGCTCCTACATAGATAGTCTTGAAGGGGCACTACATAAAACTACTGTAATATCTGCCAAACCCCTGTTATAGAGTAGTCTTACGGCTACAGAGGAACAGAGCTGTATTGTTAGTAAAGGAGCATAATGTTTACACAACTGAGATCAACCGTGCTTGATCCAAAGATTAATAGGTCTTAAAATAATAAATTTTTAAATGGCAGGAACAAAATAACAAAATGCATGATAATAATAAGTATAAGATGATGAATACTGGTACATACCTTCTGAAGGCAGGCTGAATCACCGAGTGGATTAATCCAGTTGTGCAAGAGCATCTCCGGATCTATGGTCAAGTACCGGCTGAACATGAGCCAGACAAAAGTCGGAACGCTGAAACGCGACACGCAGAACTGATCATAGAGTTCTATAGCTTTGATCATCATCAGAGCCTTGACTGCTTCAAGAAGTTTAAGATCGATTTCTGGCGAATGGTTAAGTAGACTCGTCAGATACTGCTCTCGTTCAGCCAGGGTCTTCATCTGACTCAGCACCTCAATCTAACGAAAAGAAAATAACACATATTTGAACATTTATAGTATACACAATTACAATGTATTGCTCACTATCCAGATGATGGTGTTGATTCATTTGAGCAGACAACCATCGGTATGATATTACGAGATTAAGGTACTATAATGAGTAACTCCACATTTTTCAGTATTACTTGAAGTTACGTGTCAACTTTGGACAGGAATCCATTGGTTGGGCTCCACGAAACCGCGCGCACGTGTGTGTGTGTGTGAGACCGCCACTGGTGACTCTTCTAGTTTTCTGTACTTTACTTTTTTCCTGATTAAATTTCTGTTCTTAATGACATTCAACATCATTTAGGTTAGCATAGAGAGTGCCACTAATTAGTTTTAGCCTTGAAGTGGTTGGTGCTGCATGAATTTCTAATTACAATAACAAATGAAAATTACAATTTTTAACACAATATAAAGCATATTTACACATTTACTGTATTTAATGTATTACAGTCACAGAGTAATTACGTCTGAGCAGTTTTACAATTAGGCCTACAACTGCATGTTTACAGAATTGCAAAAGCAATGTACTACAACCTTATAAGAATGCACCATAAAACATTTGGTTGCACGGAATCCTAAATTTCATTCAGCCTTGGAACAGTACTTCACAACACAATATTCATACGGTTCAAAAAGGGAGCGTTACAACAAAGTTCTAAATTAAGCTGTTGGTTACTATTGGTGTAACTGGCACACTGAAGATGCAATGTTGTCTTGTAATAAAATGCTAGGTCTACCTGAAGGTGAAGACAGTTGATGCAATCCATCAGAGTCTCCATGACCATTCCACGAACATATGGAAGACGATTGGCAAAGTTCCAAGCATGAAGGTATCCGTACCGAGGATTCGTGAACACTGTAAGCCTCTGACAGAAAAGAATTCACAGTGGTCAATGGTAGAATTCTTGGTTTTAGCTTACTATCAGGTAATTTACTAATACCCCTTTGAGTGCAGAAATAGTAGTCAGACATACGCTGATGCAAAACTGTATTTTTAAATTCACAATAATGAATTTTATTATTTTAAGCACATTATATCATTGCAGTTTATTTCCTTCAACATTACATTTTCACATACACTTTTAAGCACATGTAAATATTACACTTAAACACAATTTTACCATTAAAACATAAAAAAGACAACAGAAAAGACAAATAAAGTAAAAAGTATGACTTTTGTTCAGCTGAAGTTGATAAAATTACAAACTATGCAACCGAAAAGTATAGAAACAGATTGATAATATTGAGTGTTTTCTGGTAAGGTCTATCACAACTACGGTTTGAAAATTACCATAATAGGTTTTGAATATTTACATGAACCGTGATCTATTTATGTAAGGCAATGGCATATTTAAATCTAAGAGATACAAGTTATTGGTATGTACCTTGATAGTTTCCTGAGAAGAGCCAATGGTTTTAGTTATTGCGACATTGTTTACTAGCACCTGGTAGAGGACTGTTCGTAGAGCACAGTAGTTGTCGCTACGAACTGTCTGTATGTAGGTTGGGCCAAACAGCTTTCTGACCTCGAGGTAGCCCTACATTTATAGTAAAACAGAATTAAAGTACTGGAATGAAAAGATGAAAACCGATTCGCTAACATCCCATCCAGCAACTACTGGAGTAAATGGAAAGTTTTCGTAATCTCTGCAACACTGGAGATGATGAATACCTACGAAGGAAATTCAAGACATGCTGAACCACAGACCCATATATAATTCCGTTTGATTCGTAAGCCCCAAATTATAAATTATTCCAAAGAAGTTAAACAATCAACAAGAAATAGATTCCATCCAAGTCATAACTATATACAGTGAAGCCCCATTTGTGCGTAAACAGTTTACACTCAGATCCAATTAATGTATGGCTGCACCATGGTTCCCGATGCTACCATTTAATATGCGAGATGCATTAACATGCTAGCAGGAACTGTAGTGCTGCACGGTAGAACTATTTTTAAATCAATCATGCTGAACTGGCTTGGCTTCTCCAATGCACTGACCTTGGGTAGGAATAAGCAATATCACATACATAAATCTTAGATACAATTTTACATCTCCACTCCTGAAACACCATACTTGGACCACACCTATTAGCAGCTATAACCCAGATAATAATGGTACTTGTGATCTAGCCAACCATAGCCAATCTAGCTAACGCAGCAGGAGCTTGACTGCTGTCTAGCCAAGATCACAACAGTGTGTACAAATAAACCCAGGCAGTCCACTAAGGCACTAAACGCTTAATGTAATGTAATGACTGGAAATAGACATTACTGTAGGCAGAATTGTAGAAGATAGTGTAGAAGATATTGTGTGATATTGAAACACAATCACTTTTGCCCATATCCAGATATCAATGCAGCCTTTCAAAGTAACTGTACAAATTGTCTGGTAGTAGGCTACAATACAAGTGCCTACACATCAGACAGCCTTATGTTTTTGAGCATCCTACCACACTAGGACTTATATAAATCATACACAACTGTATTTTAGTGTGGTTCTCTTAACCCAGTCTGTTAACATGCAGTCATGGAGACTGGCTCACAACGACCGCATGTAAACAGGCCTGCACTGTACGAGCATTTAGCACCTTGTACTAGGTATGTATGTATATACGATTTGCATCTAATATGTATTTATGCAAGCATGTATGCATCAAGTATGTATATATGAAGCTCTAAACATTAATACAGTGTGTTCAGGAACATTAAAAAATGCAGGCAATTATTTACAACAAGAATATATTTATGCAAACCTCTCTTGTGGATTGCTGGCTTTTACATTTGTGTCTGAAGACTTCGCTGTTGATGTACTGAAAGAGGCTACATTTTGCTCCCACATTTTCAACTTGCCACTGACTCAGTCGATTTGCTTGATCGACCTTAGCCTTGCCGCAACCTGATGGGTCAGCACTGAACGCAAAGTTTGGACACCACGTCTCGAATCCGGGAACATTAGCGGGATTGACGCTGGCGTGGAAAACGGTTTCCACGTTCGGCACCTGGAGATTCATGTTAATGTTCACATTGTTGTTTATCACGTTGACGTTGTTGCCACAGTTGGCACAAGTGTGTAAGCTCTGCACTTCCTTCTTATTCAAGGTTTCTGCATTGGCTATTGTACTGGAGTCTGACGTCTTCTGAAAGTCTAAAAGATTTGAGAACAGATGTTTGTGGCCTTTTATTGTGACTGGTGGCAAATCCGACGCTTGTTCCAGTGGTTCTTGGTATCTCTGTGCAACAAATTTAAATTCATCGTCTTCCAGTCCAGTCAGATCATCATCTATGTACATATCGGTTGTGTTTGTTTGCACCTGACTTTCATCTCTGCCAACGTCTGCTAAACTCTTTTTTTCGACCCAGTGCAGGTTTTCGTAATCCCCAACCGAGGCATCGGAGTTTAACGAGTGACAACTATTCGAGGACGGAGGAACCGAGTACGAGTCATAAGAATTAGCATCGTCAAGCGGAGCCTGAATTACAAACATGTCGTCTTCAGTCTTCTGTGCATTTCCATCAAATTCTGACTGGTAATCCCACAGAAAGTCGACTTCTGGGTCACTTTTATTCTTTGAAGCTGCAACGGACGATGACTCCTCATCGATACGAAATGGAAAGCCAGAAGAATGCGATAAGACATTATTCGTCACTCGCCTGTGTCTGCGCTTGGGTCGACAGCGCAAGCGACTGACGGCCTCGGTTGTGCCGAGGGTGTAAATGCGAGCAACCACCATCTTTGGATCTTCGCGCAAATGAAGAACTTCCATCTGTTCGTTCAAATTGCCAATGTCATCGTTGATCAGCTGGAGCTGACTCTGCAGCTGGTCCATGTCCGAAAGCGTCGTCTTTCCGATCGAAGAAGACTCTTCCTCAAACACCTCACTCACTGGACTACCCGTATCAGAAGGACTGGTCCTGAGGTCATTGGTAAACGTGTTGCTCACAACAGACTCCCTCCTAGACTGATCAGATATCATGCTTCCACCCGATCCACATGAATCATCACCGACTGACTTAGCGCTGATGGAACCCTTTCGCTTGTGACCGGCGTGGTCATTTCCAGCATAGTCAGGTGTGCTATGAAACCGTGAGTGAATTCCTTCAAATGTTGTGTAGTTCAGCGGTGGGTGAATCTGATCAAACTGACGACCTTCTCTGTCCAGGCTGGCATTACTTGCCAATATGGACTGACTTTCTGTCGCAAATGAAAGACGGTTGGACTGTGTTGCTGACGAAACATTATTGTTCGACGCGTCGAGGTAACTCAAGATCTCGTCTTCATCATGCAGAGTGAAACAGGTTTCGTTGTTTTGCCGACTGTGAAAGTTTCCTAATCCAGTGGCCGCGCGATTGTCCAGCTCGCGATCAAGGCTCTGGGTGTAGAAACCGGATGTTGTGCTAATGAGATTCGATGACACAAACCCAAGATCCCGACTCTTGGAGGACCCTAGGGACTTCCAGCGCGTCCTCTCTTTCTGGATCTTACCAAGAGGTGCCTTATCTGTGTGGTAGGGTGACCGGTTTCCAAGCAGCCATTCCGTCACGTCGGTCATGGTTCGTGGGCACGATGGGTGCAATCGGCCGGAACGAAGGACAAGTTCTGAACCGGCATGAGAAGCACCGCAGGAGAAAGGTCGTTCTGTGTGGCATATCTCACCACCACAAGTGCTGTATGCCTTCGTCGGCTGTTGCAGGTCAGAACGGGCCTTCACAGGAAAGAAGGCCAAGTCAACTGATGAATCTTGAAGCTGGTAAAGAAAAAAAATTCCTATAGTAGTTTAAAATAACCTTAATAAAGTATACACTATACAGATATTTAAAGCATAAGAATGCTGGCAGTAAATCTTTTCAGCACATCTGCTGTTTATTTAGTTATATATTAACTTGCACTGTATATATCTTCATATAATAATTTGAGCATGTGTGTTGTCACGAAAAGACTGTATTATATTGATTTCATTAGTTTGATCTTGGTATAAAATTGCGCTATATAAACTGATCGTGTGCAATGATGTAAATGCGCTATAGCATTATGTACATACGGGTACTAATGGACAGCCATGGAAAGAGGATTGGCGTGGAGATAAGGCAGTCACCAGTTTGTGTCAAGAGAGTGATGAAATGTCGCCGAATTAGCTTTCTTTGCTGTGAATTCGGGTGAGGAATTATTTGGTGTCTTCAAGTGCATTGTGTGAATTATTTGGTGTCTTCAAATGCATTGTGTGAATTGTTTGGTTGTGTGTTTAATTTGCAGTGAGTGGCGGTGTCATTGCTGTGTAGGTACATGTGACTATTGTTTTAAATTATAGTTTCTGGAAGGGTGCGGCTGACGAATGAGCTTTCCTGCCGACGTTCTGTCTGTCAATGACGACCCTGCTGAACTCTCGTGTAGAACGTACTGGGTGGAAGGGTGTTTCGGCGACGTGCTGGTAAATGTGCCTTTCCTGGTTCACAGTTTGCCAGTAACGCCTACCTGTGCCTATCCTGGTGCAGTCTGACAGTAACGCCTACGTGTGCCTTTCCTGGTTCACAGTTTGACAGTAACGCCTACGTGTGCCTTTCCTGGTTCACAGTGTGACAGTAACGCCTACCTGTGCCTATCCTGGTGCAGTCGGACGGTAACGCCCACCTGTGCTTCTCCTAGTTCACAGTGGTATTCGAGGACATGTGAAGAAGTAATGTACTCACTGTTTGAGTGGTTTGAAATGAGATGTATTCGAGGACATGTGAAGAAGTAACTTACTCACTGTTTGAGTGGTTTGAAATGTGATGTGAAATTAATGTCTGTGAAGAGTCAGTGAAGAGACATGTATATAATGTAAATAATAGATCAGGTGGTTGTAAATAATAACATTTGAAAACGTAGTCGATATCTTTAATCATTTATTCAGGAAACAAAGATAAGATACATGTAAACAGTGTCCAACTGCTGGTTGAAAACAAAGTATATCCAGAGGGTTTGAACCCAACACAAGTTCTCTTTTTTATCAAGGAGGGGATTTGTGACATGTGTGCGTGTGTGTGTGTTTGTGTGTGTGTGTACGCAAACGTGTGTGTCTACATGGACATCTGCATAGTATCTTGCAAGTGGCATATAGTAATGCTATATAAACAGATAAATAAATTCCTCAGTTTATGCATCGGCATCTTTAAGGACTTAGAATTATCCAAACAACTGACTATTTTCTCGGCAGACTACAGTAAGTACATTATAGCACAAATAAGCTTGTCTTTCACAGCCATAAAAAAACACCTTCACGTCCTTTGCGTACATAGATACAAAATGCACTCACCTACATATAATAAACACCTTCTCCTTCATGCACTCCTAATCCGTAAAGTTTAAACAAAATTAACTGAAAGTGCAGTGGTAACTTATAAAAATTACTACCACTAAAGATAGGATCTAGACAAAATCTATTAACAGAAATGGCAGATTTTCATAAAATTAGACTCTGCAAACAATACAGGCTGATGCAAAACATTTTACAGCTCTGCTGATTGGCTCCAGTCCAAGAAAGCAAATTCAGCAGCAGTTTATCATAGAAGTGGCACACTATATTAGAAACAGATGTAAAAACTCGATATTATAAATCCGAGTGTGGACGAAGGTAGAACAACGTAGAACAGTCAGTGCTTGAAGAATAGTAAACTAACATGCAAACAGCAAAGTAAACAGTAAGAAGAATAGCAATCCCTTAAGCTGAACTTGAGAGGCAGCAGCCAATAGGCATAATGCTTTAACCACTTCACCTCGGCATATGAGGTTGGTGGCCACTCCTCTCCCTCGCCTTCTGATCTTCCAACTGTCAGTGCACTCAACTTCTAGCAAAGTTCCCTATAGTGGAACAGATATACTTGAATGTCTTTCTTCCTAGGGGAATTTCAATCCCTTCCTGTCGACTGACCACTAGACTATTACATTTAGCAATTATTAAAATCTCTTCATAACGCCCATAAAAATTGTGACCTATTAAATGACAAGGTGAAAAAAGATTGACGCAGCTAGAGCTCGTTGCTCTTTTCAAAATCATCACCTCATGCAGGGAGCAGTCAGGCAAATAGCTCCAACCAAGCTCTTATCTAACCTCAAGAGTTTTACCAAACTGCTATCTAACACACACGGAAACAAATAACCAGAGAAGTCGAATTCCTGAAGGTTCATCAATATAGATGTGGTTTCAACCAATGGGGGGCTCTATTTTCTGTCTACCATGCCCACTAGGTTTGTTCTGCAGTCAAAGTTGTCTGCTTGGCCGTTGCCATGTACTGAAGCAACGGTGAAATGACGTCAAGAGTATGCCTTGCATCTTGCCGGAGTAAAGGTTTCCATGCACCTGGACTATGACACAGGGCTGTCAGTCTGTCTGTCTGTCTGACTCTTTCTTTAGTCCTCATCCATGAAGAACGTGGAAGGATACAGCTTTGGGTCAATGTGTGAAGAAATGTCCATTAGAGGAAGATGAGGAACATATCTTGGATGTGGCTGTGCTTACCTGAGTTTGCCTTAGACAGGGAAGGAGATATGCTACCACGCACAGTGATTCACCAAAACCAAAGCCCAGTTAATGAGCTCAGCATAGACAAACCTGTCTGCATACATGCATGATGTGTTGCATTGGCTGCCTGTTTCCCAGTGGATTTCATACCGCATTGCTGTTCTGGTTTCTCGCTGTATTCTTGGCTGTGCTCCATTTTACTTGTGTGATCTTTGCCACTCAGTGTCCGACATTGTAGCGCATCAGGTGATTTAAATAGCTCTGCAATTAGGAGTGAGCTGCTAGTTCCATGGGCTCGGTTGTATAGTAGGCAGTGAAGTGCTTTTTCGGTTATGGGCCGTCCACCTGGAATGACCTTCCACTTGAGCTCCGCTCTTTACTCGTGGGCCACCTGGCAGGGTTATACAAGTTGCTCTTGAAAGTCTTTTTTCAAGTAGACTGCTGGGTTGTTTCCAAGTCGTGGCTGGACTGGGAGCACGCCTGAGTAGGCTCTTGAAGGGGCGATAAAATAAATGCTCAGAATGAATGAATGAATGAATGGAGAAAAAACATGAAAATACCTGAGTTTTTTTACTCAGAAGCAAGTATTCAGTGTGAAATAAGAAAGACAAGGTGAGCTGACAACTGTATGAACAGGTAACCAGCAGCGATAATTAAGGAAAGTAAATAAAAAACAATAAATTTTTTAAACAAACTAAAACTGAGAAGGAGAGTAGATGCATACCGCGTGTTCCGGCTGTTTTTGTTTCAGCCGAGAAATAAACGTCGTTAGGCGACTTCGACATGATGGAAGCACACGTGCATACAGCTTGTACACCAAGTACGACGTTAAGCCGATACCTATTCCAAGCAGGCAGATGAAACTTGTGGCTTTGACTGAAAATAAAAACATAAATCACGCAATTAGCTACTATTGTGCCTGAAAAATGGTTTGGTATTTACTAATACATTAATAAATAAATCAGACCAAGACAGTGGGGTTCCAAGACCGAGACATCAAAAAACCTGTCTCGAGGCCGAGACTTGAGACCGAGACCATACAACTCTGGTGTACACTCAATGCATATACTGTCTATAATCATAAGACACGGCATTCATTGTTAAAATGTATTGTTATTATCAAATTCATATTAAGTTCAGAATTATTGTGAAATCCCTAGAACTGACCGAACCTCTGGACAGTGGAAACGCTGCACTTTGATAGCACATCTCCGCCTTCACAGAAAAAGCTTGCAAGCCTATCGCGATGTTACACAACTGATCCCTCACAACAAAACCCTTGTCAAACAAAATGTTGTCTTGTTTCGAAAAACTTCCCTTCGCGCCCGGAAAGACAAAATCGATAAAGCAATTTTGCCGCAACATCAACGTTCCTGGTCATAGCATCCAGCAAAAATAGCCCAAATACCGAACGGAGGAGCTCCACAGAGGACAGCGGCAGGCAGGGAAAGAGGCAGGCAGGCAGGGCCCGGCCGACCAGATCAATAAGTCTTCAGCGAACGGAACGGACAATCGCTTGCTTGGTGAATGATGTGCACGAGCCGGTCAGTCGGAGGAGGCCTCCCTGGTCAGGCCCGTGATTAACCGGCTTTGGCAGTGAAAACAAACAGGCATCGGAGGGACGCAAATTAAAAACTGGGCATCATTAGAATAATAGATGAACGGACTGGCGCCACATAAATAAACGCCATGCAAACGTGAGTGGGGCGCTGCTCGTGAGGGGGAGGGGCAGGTCTGGCTGCCATGTTAATTCATGCGGCATTCTGAACGTAAAGATCGGCCATTGCATTGCTTCATCAATGTCTTATCAGTCACACATGGCGCCATATTATATATGAGCAAATGTATGTGCATATATATCGCTCCTTCATATATATATATATATATATATATATACACAGAGAGACAGACACTTGCTCCTATAAATATGGCATATATATATGCTTATAGCAAATGTATGTATATATATATATATCTCCTTCAGACTTTATATATATATATATATATATATATATATATATATATACATATACATACAGACACTTGCTCCTATATAATATGGCGCATATATATATATTATATATTCCTATGCAAAAATATGCGTACGTGCATAAATCCCTTCCCTCCTCCTCTTCATCTTCTCCCTCTTTCCTCTGAGCTCCTCTCATTGCACCACATGTAGGCCTATCAATCTTTGCCTGTCTCTTCATCTCTCCCAGTAGTCTCAAGCAATGTGTCAGACAACCGCCCCAATCAGACTCCTTCCGTCTCCCTACCTCCCTCCTTCCGTCTGTCTCTATGACTCTCTGTCTCTTCTTCTGTCCGTGTCCCTCTTTCTACTACACAGACGTTTCAGGCACACCTTCCCACTCAGACCCCCTCCGTCACTCCGTGTCAGTGTCTGGCTCTTCCGCCCGCTGGATTCGTCTTTCATTCTTTCTGTATGCACCTCTGGCAGATGAAGTCCTGTTCAGTGAATCATGTATTATGGCTGCGGGATATGGGATATCCTGTAATTGCATGACGCAAATGTAGTTCGGCTCAATGCATTCAGGCTCCATGGCTACCTCTCAAATAGGCCTCTGAATGCCCATGTCTTCCCCCCCCCCTTTCTGACCTGGCACCGGAACGGACAAAACAGCCTGGCTATTGCGGACTTGATTTGTTATAGCGCCGGTGAATAAGCTGGTCTCTCTGACACAGCTTTTGTGTGGCACTGCGAAATTTAGAAAATTTCCGTGCTCTGGTCTCAAATTTGCCTCTCACTGCCCGTGCTTTCATCCTGCTTTTAACTGCCCAGGGCTTTCTTGCATACAAATTCCAGAGGTCCCAAAATGGCCTTATATACAGCATCTGTTAAGACTTTGCTTCCCGCTTCCAAAGTCTCCGCTGCTTATGTTTCGATTTTCCTTTCCAATGCCCAGGTTTTAATCTTGTTTTCCACAGTCCGTTTCTCAGACTGGTCTCTTACTGCCAATGTCTCGTTCTCAATTTGGAGAAAAATAGGCCATTTACGGAAATTTTCAAAATTGTGCAAAGGGCGGAATTTTTGGGCCGGCGCCCCGGGCGGCATGTAAGCTCGGTACGCCACTGCTACAAGGTCCTAAATGGATATTTGCTAGTCAAAGTCTTGATTATGCCTTTCATTGCCCAGGTGTCCACTAAATTGTAAACATCAACAATCACAATCCCATTATCCAATCATTTTCATCAATAAAAATAAGGCACCAATGTAATAATGTCATTTCAGAGAGGGTCTTCCTGACTCTACCATAAGCCACATAATAATTTGATGCACACATGCAATGCCCTAATTGTCCCATGCATCAATTAATGGTTTACTTATCAAGAAAAGTCAAATGTAAGTCAAATTGGGAAGCCAGGCTAGTCATGAGTACACAATTAGCCTATCCATCAAAAATGGAAGGATTCAACCAATGAAATTCAATCTATAGAAGAATATAATTATTTGCTATTTAGTCAGATCCAACAAAGATGAAGCAGAATGAAATGTTAAAGGAAATAGTCGTGAGTGGATGTGCAGAATTACGAATTTAAGAAATCAGAATTCACCCAAAACTATGACATTAAACAATTAACAGTCTGCATGACATCAAATGAACTGTCAAGTGTTAAATATCGTCATAGCCTCATAGGCACATACTTGAACAAGCACAGGTGACAATCAAGTGACATTGGAAACACATTATAATCTAATCTATAGCAACTTCTATAGCTAATCTAATCTAATCTAATCACTTCTATAGCACCGCTATCATAATGCAAAAAGCATTGATCAATGGTAACTCACGTGCAATCTAAGTGAAATCATTATCTGTTGGAGATGCAAAATCTAAAAGGTCAGAGTTCTAAGCCAGAAGTCAGGGCTCTACACTCTACATGTAAGAAAAGTTTAAACAGATGTGTCTTAGGTTGAGACTTGTATCACATTAAAGCAGTAGTAGACTGCACAGAAACTGGCAGTGGATTATGGAAAACACTGCTCACCTCCTCCTTCTATCTGGTGGAATTCTATTTCCACATCTGTCCGCTTGTTCTGACGAATAAACGTAACAACGACCAGGTGACCTGGATTCTCATGTGAAATATGAATTGGCAATGTGATTGCATCAACCAGGAGGTGAACTTGTGACCTTAGAGACATCTCCCAAGGAACATCCACCTTCTGACTCAAACCCCCCAATATTAGTCACTGCATAACATGACACATCCTTTCGTCATTCCCTTGTGCTTGTGTAATCTGAAATGGCAACGATCACATCGGAAGAATATCACAGTGCACCAGGTAAAACTCCTTTGCACAGCTGTTCCAAATCAAACACGGAATTTCGCTTTTTGTGAACACCCTCGAGCCAGCTGCTGAATCACACAAACGCGAAACCTACGACTATTTACGGTTTTCAGGTACAACGACCTTGGTCTACTCACGTCCACCCACATACGCTCGACACAATTTCCGATGCTAATAGCGCGCTCAGCCGTCTGAGTCGAAATGCCAACCTAATAATCCTGCATATCCTTAGAAAAGCGATCGGTCACGAAGATTACGCACAGCTCAACTCAGCTGCAGAAATAATAGAAATTCTGCCGCCAGCGATCTGCATTCTATCTCCGATCGTGAACGCGACTCTTGGATGATGCGTACTCCGCGGCCTGCGCGCGCCCTTTCCCTGCGCCAGTCAGCCAGCCACTGACGGCGGCAACGATTTTCCTTGGAGCTGCAATCGATGGACCAGTCCACTACCGGCACTGGGGACACGGGTTGGTTGGCCAACACAGTGTGGTGCTTACTGACATCTGACATTTCAAATCTTAGGTGCATATTATATGGCAACCGAACACAACCGGAAAAAGATTCAAAATGGACTGCCAGTTCTTGCTTGCATTTCAAGAATGAGACAGGTTACAAAAAGGTGCTAAATAAATAGACAAACCCATGTACAAGTCAAGTCTGAACACTCATCAAGACAGCCTCATGACTCTTACCTAGGCCTATAGTATAGACCATATATAGAATAACTTTGACGTCCATTAATCTTAATCGATGAATGCAAGTATAGATCTAATTATATATCACTTAACTGAAAATTCAACTTGACCATCATTATTTACCTCTTCCGGCAAGCAATTTTTAATTCAGAGTAAATCAAAATTAATAACTCTGTACAGCATTCTAGAATTGCAAGCAAGAACTGACAGACCAACAAAGTGATTCATTAGAGGCCAGCATTATGATTTTACATGCACATCTTGTCTTATCTTTAAGAACTTTATGTTATCACATCATGTCATTTCTGGTCTTCCCTGAGTTCATTATACATGAACTGTGCTTTCGATAATAACCTTCCCATTCAATCTCCACGCTTCCACATCACCTGCACAGTGCCCACCACATAAAAGCCACTTCTGTATGTACATAGGCTCTTGGAAGCAATAAATTTGTTAACAAAGCAAAACTTCAAGACTATCAATGCTCTTTTCAGGAAGGCTATTTCTCCTGTAATTAAAACCAGAAGTCGATGCCATTAAGTATCAATTTCAACTAAATATAAACCACTTTTGATATCAGAATCACAATAATCAAAGTCTGACAATCTTCAATCAGAGAATTTGACATTTGACCACCATGCTATTTATTAACAGACATTCGATGACAAAAACCCATGGCTGGATAAATCCTAGTGGACTTGATTTCATATAGCACCAGTGATAAACTGGTCTCCCTGATAAGGCTTTTGTGTGATGCTCAGAAATTCAGGAGATTTACATTACAGGAGACAGCATGGTGAACAGTGTGAACAGTGGAAATCAGTAGTGGTCATGGAGTGGCACATGAATGGAGACAGGATAAGATAGCTTCAACGGTTTGGTTTTCAGTTGTGAGTGGAAAGCGACATGAGAGAGGACAAGCGAAGGAGAGGTGAGATCGATAGAGAGAGAGGAAGATGAACAAACTGCAAAGATCTTTTGGAAGTTCGTTCCGAAGAGCTTGTGCAGCATAAATTACGGAGCGGTTGCAGAATTTCAGAGGCGAGAAGGCTGGAGGCCATGACTGAGAAAGGTGTGATGAGGAATGAGTAGATTTGGGCAGTTGGATAGTGACTAGCGCTTGGAATCATCATTGGATATAAGCAATTTTATCAAAATAATTCGAATTTTGGAGCAAATTTACAGAATTGAATGTTGTTCACAACTTCAGATGTCAATCTCATTCAAAAACCTCGTTTATTGGTCGGTTTAAGCGCAAGGACAGAATCTGGGGAGGTCAAGACAAGGAGACAGGATTGTCTTATAGGGTTGAAATCATTGATGCTGGTGGTTATAGCCTATAGGGTTACGTAGTGAAGGAGTAGAATCACAGTACAATAGCCTTATGAATTCGGTTTTCAGTGGCGAATGGAAAGCTGCAGAAGACAAAGCAAGCAGAAGAGAGGTGAGATAGACAGATGAAAGAGGGAAATAAACAAACTTTCGAAGATCGTTTGGGAGTTCATTCCAAAGAGCTGATACAGCTTATATTAAAGAGAGATTGCTGCATTTCAGAGGAGACTGAAGTCCAAGATAGAGAAAGGTGTGATTAGGAACAAGTAGATCTGGGTGGTTGGATAGTGACTAGCATGGTTGGATAGTGACTAGCTGGTGCAATGGTGCATGTAAGAGGGTTGGGAGGTTTTAAGGCTGTTGTAAATAGGAGATAAAATTTTGTAATGGATGAGCTTGGGTACCTTTTAGCCAGTGAAGTGATTTGAGGAGAGAGAGGACTGTAACAGTCATGATTTGAAGTTTTAGTGACTGCACAGGCAATAGTGTTCTGAACTTGACCTCCCCTGGCACCGGAACAGAACAAACAACAGGGCAACTTGATATAATTTGATTTGATTTGTCGGGCGCAGTGGGGTGTAGGGGTATGTTCGGTGCCTTGCAGCCGGAGGGTTGCGGGTTCGAATCCACCTCAAGCCGCCACGTAGGGACCCTGGGCAAGTCTTTCACTCACAATTGCTCATGCGCTTCGGCGTGAAACTCCGATTCAGTGTCCGCACTGTAGTCTGGAGCACCTCTGAGTAGAAATCTTGAAGGGGCGCTATAACCAGGGCTGTTAAAGGCTTGGTTTTTTTTTTTGTTTGTTTTTGTTTTTAAAAAACAAAAACCGTAAATTTTGGTTTTTTGGTTTTTTACAAATTTTGAAATTATAAATGCCAAAAATGGCGTCTCTTCAACTCGCTTGGCAATTGTTGTATGGTCTTTGTTAGCTTCGTTTTATGACATTCTACGGTTCTACTGTTCTAGTTAATTTCATTTATATTCATCTGATTAATATGAACGGTATTATCCCATTTTAATGAGTTTTATGATCCGAAATAGGAAAATCTCAAAAACAAAAAACCATAAAACCAAAAAACCATAAAAACCAAATTTTCATTTTGAAAAGTTTGGTTTTTTTGCACCCCTGGCTATAACAAGTGCTCATACATACTTAATGCACGTGAATAAGCTGGTCTCCTTCAACTCCTTGACGCGTGGTTTGTATGGCACAGAGAAAGTAAAGAGATTTACATTACATTATTATTTATTATTATTATTAAGCGTGGTGCTTCTGCGGCGGAAAACGACTCTAACCCTAACCCTGACCCTAACCGACCCTCACGACGCCAATATATAGGAAGTAACGCATTTGAGCAAGGATAAATCCTCGGCGAAAGATTTGAACTGGCCACACGTCCGCCATTTTAAGATATCTTAAAGTTGCATGTGCGGCGCATGCGTGACGCATGCGCAAAAACGGGTTTCAGCCGCAGAAGTAAAATTTTCGTTTATTTTGTGGCGGTATCTTCCGCCGCAGAAGATTTATCCTATTATTAAACTGTCATAACACGCCTAAAAAGAATCTTGGGCAAGCTTATCGGGACTGAAGGATATAGTGCGTAAGTTTACTGGCGTTGTGAGTGTCGGTTAGGAGTCGTGAGTGTCGGTTAGGGTCAGGGTTTAGAAAACCTGGTACCGTCCAGCGTCCGCGCAGCATGCCCTTCATGATCAGTATGCCTTCAAGCCCACTGGTTCTACCACCGCTGCAATCATTTCCATCATACAGCATGCCACTGACCTTCTTAAAACCAACGACCATGTTGTAATAATATCAATGGACTTTTCTAAAGCTTTTGACTCTATCAGTCACTCTGCAATAACCCAATTACTAGCATCTCTCTCCCTTCCGGACTACATCTACAACTGGCTAATCAACTACCTGAACGGAAGAAAGCATTACACCATCTACAAAGGTCAAAAATCCAGAGTAATTTCAATCAACGCCAGTGTCATCCAAGGCTCAGTATTCGGCCCAACTGGTTTCATTGTTGGCATATCCGACCTCCACCCCATTCATCCTCAAAATCGTCTTTCCAAATACGCTGACGATTCTTACCTCTTCATCGGATCAAACTCCCTTCACACCGCAGAAACAGAACTTCAACATATCCACAACTGGTCAGAGGAAAAGAACTTAAAAATAAACTCTTCCAAAACCCGTGAAATGGCAGTAATCAAACATAACCAATCTTCACTCTCCAACAAACCCTCAATCACCGGTATTCCTCGCTCTACCTCAATAAAAGCCCTAGGCGTCACCATCGATGAAAAACTTTCAGCCACGGAACACATCAATAAAGTCGTCAAAAGTGGCTCTGCTTCAATCTTCGCCCTCAAAACACTCAAAAACCATGGTGCATCTGCAGATTCTCTACAACTGATCACCCGCGCAACCATCATAGCCAGAACAATGTATGCTTCCCCTGCCTGGTGGGGACTGGCGAGCGAAAAGGACAAATCCCGCATAGAACGTCTGAATAACAGATTAATACGCTCTGGTTTTATTCCGTCAGATTCCCCTTCTACAAATGTTCTAGCTAATAAAGCAGACACTTCACTCTTTAAGGCCGTCCTCTTAAATGAGAATCATTCTCTCAGATGCCTATTTCCTAACCAACATTTTACGCCGTATTTTCTTAGGGTCAGACCACATAACTTTAACCTTCCTGACAAGGACTCACGAAATTTTATTTCTCGTATGTTATTCCTGAACTCTTACTAAGCTATTATTAATTTATACTATAATATCTAGATGTAGTTTTTTCTATGTACACCTACAGCGTTATGTCTGTTGTTAACACATTAAACGAATATATGATGATACTGTATATGCTCCTTCAGCCCACGATACTATAAGTTTGCCGAATCTTGCACAAAAGCGCGTAACAGGAAAGTCTAATCATAATATTATAAACATTATAAACACGCAGAACCTATTGGATGACGCCTGAAATCTGACTCATGGAATATGAAATCACGTACATACCTACATACAGTTAAGACTAGCAATCCAAATAAACTCCGCGGGTGTTTTTAGTAAACAAAGCTGCTTCCGGAAGTACGCCATTCCCTAGTACATAATAATTTATTATCTGCGCTATGATTACAAAAAGCGAGAAATCGAAGAATTACCTTGAACAAGTTTAACCGCCATGTGTTCGATCGGTTAATGTAGCGCAAACGAAGTGAAATTCCGTCTGATATGTTCCCCTACAATCATAAGATTGTGCCCAAAATTCAAAATTCGCGCAGTGTTTACTTTTGAGATTTCACTGCTTGTATATCTCAGACAGAAATATTCGCTAATTAAATTCATTCATTCAGAGGACTTATATAGCGCCGCTATCGTATTATCGAATTTCATGTTGCATGGCGCTACGACTTTAATGTAAATATTCAGAAATCTTAGCTCCATACAAAAGCCACATCATAGTGACGCCAGTGCCAGGTTGGTTGGTCAATCGGTGTCAAGATTAGAATCCGGTGTTCAAGGCTTCGGTGGAACTGGTTGCAATTATGATGCTCGTCGTGGAATAGTGCAAGAGCAGAACCAGGATAGCCTGGTAAGTTCGGTTTTAAGAGTCGAGTAAAAATACCGAGAGGTGGAGAGCTTAGATTGACAGGCAACAGCTAGAGGGGATGATCGAACTGGCGTCTGGCGGAGATATGTCGGGAGTTTGTTCCAAAGAACTGGCGCAGCGCCGCTGCCTAAATTAGCCTAAGACGCGTTTGCAGAATTAGGCTAGACGAATATCAATATCGGCTAAGGGTCTCATGTATCGATTCCTTCGAGCATGCCTATAAGGCCTACATGTATCTAGGCTCTAGCTGCTACAACGCTGTACAAGCATGAAGTTGTTCAACTCGGTTGGTGGCCGAATTAGGCGTTATATAAGCGGTCGTTAGGGTAGACTCTAATGTTAATTCCACATGTCCTGTTGGCTGCCATGCAAAATATAAAGGGGTAAACCCGTAGTTTAGGTTGGTAAATTATTTTATATCGTCAAATTCGAATGGAAGCTGGATTGATGAAAAAAATGGTGACCCTAAATGGAAGTGGGATTGATGAAACCATTTCGGTGTTTGAATAGAAGTTGGATTGATCGAAATAATTTTTACCGTAAATAGAAGCTGGAGTGATGAAACTACGTTTTTGATGCAATGGAAGCTGGATTGACGAAAATAATTGTTTCCGTAACTAGAAGATGGATCCATGACGATAGTCCTTTGCTTAAATAAAAATTCCATTGATAACAAAATATTTTATTGGTTAAATAGAAGTTGGGTCATATTTTTCATTAAATGGAAGCTGGATTGATTAAAAATATTTTTCGATGAAGTGAAAGCGGGATAGACGATAGTCATCATGGACATAGGTAGATTGCTTACTTACCAACATGAAGTTCGGCATTGAAGATATTCAAATAATTTACCAACCTAAACTACGGGATTACCATATAAAGGTACCATGTATCGACCAATTTCTCAATTATTCTAACGCCTTCTGAAGTTGGTCCCTAGATTCAAACGAGCAGGGGTATCTAAGGGGTCGTCCATTAATTATGTCAACAAAATAGGGGAGGGGTTTGGAAAAGTTTGACAGTTGTTGACAGGGGAGGGGGTTCGGTTCAAGTTGCCGTCAACAAATTTTTTCCCCAATGAATCCCAAAAAGGTAGCGAAAGACTAATAAAAAGCATCTAAAAAAAGTCATCGGAGTTCAAATCTCTAAAAAGGTCATTGAGAAAAAATTCAGCCTGGCTATGCTGCTGGTAGGGGGTCTATGGGATTGTTGAGATAATTTTTTGGGGGGGGTCCGTCAATGTTTGACAGTTGTTGACAAGGGGGGAGGGTCAAAAGGCCTAAAATTTGTTGACATAATTAATGGACGACCCCTAATCTATCCCGCCGAAGTCATTGGAGCAACTTCCCCTCCGCTCCCCTCCCATATGCTATGACATAAAAAATTGAACTTCCCCTAATTTCTCAGTAGGGTCTTCCCCTACAGTATGAGAATTGTAGAAAAATAACTGGGGGTCAGACTTTGATCCCTGTAGAGTTTGGGTGTGCAATATTTAAAAGACTACTGTGGTGTCCCAAGAAAGACTGGGGGTTGAACCCCGCCAACACCCGGCAATACTCACCTCCCTATTTCAAGGTTCTTTGAATTTAATTTCAGTACAGCTTAATTCCAAGCACAATACATTGTATTTCTTCATTTTGTCATAAATATCTTCCTAAAGTCCGTCTTGCTCCTCTTCAATCTGTGTTGAATGCTGCTGCTAAACTGAGAACTCGCCTTCCGTGCTCCTCACATATTTCTTCTTATATAAACGTTTGACCACATACATTGGCTACCCCTCTTGGCTGGAGAGTCTTCCATCGAAGTTAGCATAGAGGCATGACACGAAGCCCATGCAATGACATCTCCACTGGTGAATTCTTCTGTCTGCAAGCATTGCAACGCATGCTCAAGTCAGCGGCGTTCTCCTGCTCTGGTCTAATCTAAGCAGCACTGTACAGGAAACACGTCACACTCTGGCAGAGCAAAATCAATGGTCTTCAAAGCTACGGCTGGTACAGCGGCATAGCTGTCTGGAATAGAGTGCTTTTCTTTGCCTGAAGATGGTTTTGTAATGGATGACCTGTTCTCCCCAGGTTCCGTCTTGGTAGGCATCTGGAAAAGGCTGATTCCAGTGCCGTGGAATGAAATCAAGGAAGTAGTCAAGCTGGGGTTGTGGTCTAGGTTGTCCAGGACGCCAACAGTGAACAACCCTTTCTGGGAACAAGCAGGAGACACCACTCCATCTTCTGCAAATCTTTTGCAAGCAGAAGTGCCAATCCAATCCTCAATCTCCACAATAATATCATACCAAATGCTAATGCCCAAATGGTACAACTGCTGGCAGCCTGGCACCCGGTCAAAATCGCCAATGACCAAAATAGTCCCGTCAAAATCGCCAATGGACAAAAGATCCCGCCAAAAACGGCAACGACAAAGCAGTTCCACAATGGCTAACAAGTTTAATGTTACAAGCAATGTGCTCATTTCAACAACAAAAAACAATGTGAAAATGTATTCAACAAGATTTAAAAGAATGTGCCAACGACAAAGCAGTTCCACAATGACTAACAAGTTTAATGTTACAAGTAATGTGCTCATTTCAACAACAAAAACAATGTGAAAATGTATTCAACAAGATATAAAAGAATGTGACTACACACATGGAATGTTCAACGTTTTTACGAAACTCAAGCAAAGGTAACTAGTAGTTAGGAAATAATTCCGACATTCTAAAAAGAAAGTTAGTTACGACCAGCTAAGCATTTTGCAAATTACCTCTTGGTGACCTCTTCCCTCTTTTCCCTATTTATGTTACTCTTATCTCAAATACCCTGTTGAAATACTCGTTTGATCTTACCAATCGGTGAACCGATTTCCAATTAATTTGTCTATAGTTACGACCTGCTAAGCGTTTGCAAATTACCTCTTGGAAGTAGGTTTTCCATATTTACCTTACTCTTATCTTCAGTCTGTGTTAGAACCAACCACCTCTTTGAAGTATCGATTACATTTCTTGACTTGATTATATTACTTATTTTGGTCATTGGCGATTTTGACAGGGCTATTTTGGTCATTGGCAGTTTTGACGGGGCTGTTTTGACGGGTCACCACAACTGCTGGACGAGTTTCTTGCTTTGGGCAAGTGCATGCACATTGATGCCAATGTAGATGGGGAGGATCTCTGAGGCCTACTAAGTCATAAATTTCAGAACTATGTAATAAATAAATAGCTAGCGAGTATTTAATTGATATACTTTCAAATTCAATGAATGTTAGTTTTCGTCTGTTTTTAGCGTTGATGTAAACACATATTTACAACATAGAATAGTTTTAAATGTCAAAACTTTGAAATAAAGAAGCGAATGTCTATCCTGTAAGTGGGAACATTCCATTTCAAAATCTGTTTGTTCAGTGGCCTCAGAAATCATATGTCAGTACTATTACTCCACACTTCACATTTTATCATAGATGTCGGCAATTTTGAATTGTTGTGTTTTACATAATTTTTTTTAGCAATTTCATAGGGTTCCTAGGCTTACATTACTTAGTAGGCCCTCAGAGATCCTCATGCTAAATTTGGTGATTTTATCTGCCAGGTAATGATAATTTCACTAAGTCACCTAACTAGTATGAGAAAAGAATTAGATCTGAAAAAGGGCAGAATATAATTAGAGCATTTATCGGCATCCAGAAACTACAATCTGATGGTGATGATGATGATAATGGAATGGTCCATTCTTTCAAGTTCCTTTATTCAATTCAGTCCGCCAGAGAAGGTATTTTTGTAGTATAAAAGGTCCTAAAAATTTGGATGGTTGACAAACCTCATTTGAAATATTTTCTTTACACAACCTAAACTTGAAGTGTCATTGATATCACTTAGTTGCCACTCCCATGCAGTGAGGATTTACACGCGGAAAGAGCAATCGAACAGGTGCACTCAATGCCTCCAAATTGTCTATATCAAAGAAATCCATAGCCAGTTTACTGAAGCCTGCCTTCTCAATGTTGACGGGAATGTTACGTTCCGGATGACAGCCTTTGCCAAAGCCATGCCGGAGTCGCTTGAAGAAATGATGCCAGAAGTGGCTGTGACTTCCATGTCCATGTGGGGCTTCTCTGCGCTCCAGAAATAGGAACTTTCCACCCTGTTTGTAAAGTGAAAACAAAATATTCTGGTAATAAAACTATATAGACATGTATAGATGGTTATACCACAGAGTAGGCTACTGGCTACAGTCCCTTGATCTAGTCAAAATATGGAGCCATGGTATCATGGTATGCATGATATGTTAGGGACTTCACTGTGTAAGTCTTGGCATGCAAGGTGGGTTACCAGTTCTCTCTTCCTACTTACAGTGCATAATCAATGTACTCATTAGATCATCGAGTTAGCTAGACAGAAAGAATTGTTTGAGTTCAACAACTTATGCAACAATACTCGTAGCACCATCTACTAATCTATAAGGTGCAAATATAATTTCAGTCATGCAAAGTAACCTTGTAAAGATAATGTTTTTCTGCTGTGCATTACTTTTATTAAATGTAATGAGTAACAATAAATACCAAAAACAGTAGTTGTAGAAGTGCACTAGTGTAGCAATGCATTCCGTTTCGCTGCCCCCAGGGAATGGAACCGACTACCAATGTTTACATGATACTCGAACTCTTTCTTCTTTTAAGAAACACCTCAAAACAACTTGAACTGCTCTTTACCGGGCTAACTGCACTAACCGATTCGTCGATTCACATCTCTGTGTGACTTTGCGCTTGTTAAAAAGGTTTGTAATAATAATTAATAATAATAATAATAATAATTTGCAAGTATGGCACAACACAGCTCATTAGCATACATTTCACATCTTTTTAATAAGTGCCTAAAAACCAATCTGTTCAATTGTGGTCTTTGTGTTGACAGATCAAGAATGCCTCAGAAGAGTTTCCTTTGAAATGGCACTATAAAGTTGTGATTATGATGATGATGATGATGCATATGCAACTCTGCTCCAAAAATGATCAATTAATAACATTTCAGAATTACCTTTTTGAGAATTCTCAAGATTTCTTTGAGACACTGGTCTACATCTGTGACGCTACAAAGAACGTGGGTGGTAACAACAGCATCGACACTTTCTGTCTCTATGAAACTCATGTCTTCGCCAAACCCAACGTGAAACTGCTTCACCTCAATCCCCATTAACTTTGCCGCATTTGCCAGTAAGTACTTCTTTGAATACTCATTTGGCTCGACGCAGACAATCTCCATATTCTTGGGGAAATATGCAAAGTTCGATCCGGTTCCTGCACCAACTTCCACCAACTTTAACGGCCGGTCCAACTGAGAAACCATTTCGTGGAGACATGAGAATATCTCTTCCTTTCTGGCTCGAAAGATAATGTTGTCTACTCCCAACGCTTTGTTATTAAACCAGGAAAATATTGCTTTTCCAGCCACGCGTCTGATGGGAGACCAGAAAATAAAAAGAAGTGCACCAAGCATACAAAGCCCAACAATGACAAAATTGAACATTGTGAGGCAATTATTATTGTCATTCAGGAACTGAAATAAAAACAAAATACAGCATATCACAAATTGCAAAGCAAAGCTGTAACTGACATCACAGGCAGTACAATTTTATAAACATTTTGTGGTGTATGTGTAAGTGAAATCTTATGCAGATCTACATAACTTACATGACCGCCTATAGATATACAGCTTACAGGTTGATAGTGAAACACCTATTTAGACTTGTTATGTAACCAATGACTCAGCAAGACACAGTTGACGGCAACTAGACACTGAACTGCAGCGTTATCGGAGGTGCACGTGAAATGAAGACTTTGATTAATTTTACGTCTCGTATATTTGACTACATACCTGGCCTGAAGCAGAGCTATCTATTATCGGTAATAGAAGGCTCTGGCCTGAAGTGTCGCCAGTTATCAGCACTAACTGAATGGTTCAAGGTTCAAATGAATGAATGCGTTTAGGGACGTCTTGTGACAGATTAGGTCTCTGACGTAATCCCTAATTGTCGATTCTTGGGTGGGGTAGTGTTACCGGGTCCGACCAGAGCCTTCTAATAGATAGCTCTGGCCTCTGGGTGCGACCAACGAGGTAATAGGGTTGCCAGATTTCGGAAGTGCTTGGTCGCGAAATCACGTCAAAAAGTAGCCCAAACGTCGCGAGCTGAACAGCTAAATAAAACATTAATAAATTTTTCCTAGGTACCGCAATACCATGATAGACATCTTACAATACTAGCTTCGTTTCCAAGACACGTGATGAAACCATTGACGTAAAAATTAGATGGCAGACTGCTTCGTGCTTACTAGTCCGTACTCTGTAGAGTGACATTGTACTTATTACCAACTAAGCAAAACTTAATAACAATAGTAGCTAGTAAGTACCACAATGGTAAGTACTAAGTAGTAACAGTGACTCAGTAGCCTACTGCGGTCAATTTATGAGAATTCATAATGGCGCCGTAGCGACTGCGGGACAATTCAAAAGTAGCCCAAATGTCGAGAGGACGAAATTTTCAGTCGCGAGCGCAGTGATAAGTAGCCCAACTCGCGCTTTTCGCGAGGACCTGGCAACCTCAACGACCTCATATATGTTACAGGGAATGTGTATAATCAGGGAATATGTATATACCCTGAAATTTCAGGGTATGTGTAATAATCATGGTATGTGTATAATTTATGCCCAGAAAATTTAGGGTTAAGGGTTATAACTTATAAGGCTAGGGGTCAAGGACTCAGGGTTCTGAAATCTGGCAATCCTATTATGGTTAGATATACACGACTTATACACATACCCTATTATACATTCCCTAGGGTATATACATATTCCCTAGGGTATATACATGTACATGATTATACACATTCCCTGTACTTTTATATAACGGGCAACCCTGGTCTTTGACGTCTTCCCTTGTTGTCGAAGCTTGAATGCGGTGCCTTTGTAGATGTCGTAGGGGCCGTCCATAAATGACGTCACGCTATTTTGGCCGATTTTTAATCCCCCTCGTCACACTTCGTCACAAAAGTAAGACCCCCTCTGAAAATGACGTCACAAAGCTCTGACCCCCTAAAACCAATTTCCATGGCGAAGCAAAATGCTCTTTCATGGAACAAATAGCGAAAGCATGAATATTTTAAATTCTAACGGTGACCAAATATTGAAATAATTAGAAAATTATTAATAATGGTGCCCGTATATATTAAAATAATTAAAAAATAATGAAAATTTAATCCTCAAAATGAGTGCTGTTGTTATTAAAATTTAATTGTTGTTAATTGTTAAATTTAATAACATAGACCTGGTGTGACGTCACACTACTAACCCCCCACCCCCATGTCACACATCGTCACAAATTTCCGACCCCCTCCCCCCTAGGTGCGTGACGTCATTTATGGACGGCCCCTAAGGTGTAAACAGAGGGGCCCGATAGCGCATTATTATTATATTCGTTTTATTGGTAACAAAACTGATAGTCACACCGCCATCAGGTAGGCCTACATTGCAATTTAACAAAAGAATGCTAAGCAAGATTGTACCATATACCATAACAAGAAGCCAATGTTAGAGCGACAATAAGGCAACAAATTGTTATCAACTATTACCTGATGAATTGTTAATTTAATTGAGAGAGTAACGTGGGATGAGTATTTTATCAGCATTTAGTGGTTTGAGGATGGCTTTTTATACAGCCTACAGGACTCGTGAGATAAAAAGTTTATCATCACTAGTGGGCAACACAAAGTTGTGAGGGCGTGGTCTCATTTTGTAATGACGATCAATAATCGGAGGAAAAAGCGGCCGAAGAACATGGAAGTCGTTTCTGTATCGAGCCCGTAGGGCGGATATGCTTTGTAGGCTGCTATTAGCGCCGTGTATTGCAGGCTGTCTGTTAGTAGTTAAGATTTAAATTGCATAACATATAAAATAATGTACAGCGCAACTAGTGCGTTTGTCAGAGGCTTCAATAAAGAAAAGATTATTATTATTACTAATAATATATTATTATTTACACCAAAGTGCGGATATGCAATTGGTTGAATAAAGAATATACTTACTTACTTACTTACTTACTATTATTAACGTCCTGTGACTCAAATGGCGTCCATGGAGTGTGGCGTCCCTAGCGGCAAAGGTGTAAACGTCGTGTTTACATAACACATGGATAGCGGTTTCTACGACAAAAGTAGACGATTAATTATTTTTGAGGAATAAACAATTACCCATGGAGAGCAAGACATCATATTTGATATGCGCTGTAATATTTATTATCATTTATATGACAGTGAGCAACCATGCCGCAGTGGACCCGCACTCGTCAACAAAACTTTTAGAATTTAGACATGACTGAGATCGATGAAAAAATTAAGGTTTTAAGTACCCCGACTTGTTAGCCACGGCTAATAGACCTAGTCGGTTATTAACCAACAACCTGTTATTAACTCTGCTGCCAGTCTGGTCTAGAGGCTAGGCCTATAGAATGACGTCCTGAGATAATGTCACTTATAATGCACTGCATGACAACCTGGAGTAGTTGAGAACGTTAGTCTTTAGAGTTTCTCCACTTTGCCTAATTTGCCTGTTATCATACATGGCATTGACAGACTATAGCTATCCCAGATTAATACATCCAAGTCAAGTGGCATATAACCAAACCACTGTCAATATCAGATACGGCCCTCTTTGGGGTCAACAGCATTTCCCATAGACCTCCACACATTTTGGCAAATGTAGTCTCTTGATAACTGCTTCAGTTTTCATGAGCACTGAAGAATTTGAAGATCATGGGTCAACACATAAACCATAACAGCATGGTAGTAAACTTCTTAAAACTTTCACGCAGATAATTAATCACTATCACAACTCGGTTGGTTAGAGAACTTAGAGCGCACATTTAGACATCCCTGTGCATGTGGTTGCCAGTTTGCAAACATATGGTGGCTTATTTCTGATATTTAAACCTCAGGCCAGCACAGTCTGTTCACATGCGGACATTAAATGGTGTTGCGTCTGTTAAAACGGGCAGCGATGGTGAAAGGTCTCATCCGATCAATTCATGTGAAATAAGCATGGTCAGGGTCATACGATCACTATAGAAAAACATGTAAATTTAGAATTAACGAGTGGTAAAAGTAGCCTTTTCTCCTTCATGAGTTTACTCAGCTACTGTACTAGTCAAATATCCAACTCCACAGACAAATTGGAAATTAGACTTGTTGCAAAGCTGTCATCACAAATCCGTTACGTTGTGGTGGGAAAGGTGGAATGACAACAGAGTCAGGAAGTCTTAACCAGAAAGGAAACTGGTTGGTAGCAGAATGAAGCATTTGCAGCATATGGCTACTTTCAAAGTTAAACGATCCACCAACCGATCATTCAGTTTCAGCAAAAAAGTACAACTTGCAGATTTTGACATGAGAATGTCTATTTTTACTAAGCAACTTTAAGCATCACCAGCTCTTGCAGTTTGTACACCAAATGTTTACGGAACATTAACGCCACACACAAGAACGAACATCAACGTCTTACAGTCTATTGAGTAAACTCAAAAATCGCACAACAAAACAAATCGCAGGTCAACAGATTTCAGCATAACTAAATCAGACATTTGTGTGCTTTTCAAGAACATCTAAAATTATTTCCTGTGCAAATGAAATTAATAAAAGTATAGTACAAAACAAATTAAGAATTCACAGCAAATGCTTCTGACTATATTTCTTCTTAAACCAAAATACAGATAAAACTGAATAAAGATGTATAGATTTCACATATTTATATAGTGCCTTTCAGGAACCTCTAAAAAAATTTCATAGTAACCCTTACCCAAACAGTTGATTAACAGATAAGTGATGGGTTCTTGTCAAAATGAATCATTATGAAAAATAAAAGTACGGATTATTGGCAGTCAATGGCATTTGCCAGATCATTGAATGCATGAAGACAGTTTCAAAGCCCTTTTAAAAATCAGTTAATAACTCAGTTCCACAACGCCTCTGAATGGGAGTTGCTATAAAATGTTCAAATACTTGGAAATGTCTTGATGAGACTCCGTAACTGTTAATTTAATCTGTCCGCACCTTTATCAATAACGAAGATTAACTGCACTACAATGAATCATGCAACCTTTCAGGAAAATTCAAAGCCCTCCCTTACAGGGCAGTTACTCATAGTATCTTAGTTGTTAAGGATAAGTGTAACTTGAGTAAAACATTTCCCTAAATGACACGCATCATCAAAACTTTGCTCATAATATTATCTTAAAATTTCTTTAAAAAATTGCATGTGGCGGCAGGTCGAAACAAGAATATCATTATCATCGAGAAGTTCAAATATTCATGTGTTAGACTGTACATCCTTAAGCGGGCCATGCATTCTTCGATTGGTTTGGACAATAGAATAGAATCGTCGTTTATTCATTAACACATTGTCAGAAAGCAATGCGATTACAAGAAAAAGCAAAAAATGTGTAGGCATTGGCTATTCCGTTTAAATTTTGGTCCAGGATATTATTGACTTTTATTCGATTTGTAAAGGGTCTTAGGTTTAATAGACAAGAAACAGTTTACAAGATATCTGTTGCCTGAAGTTTCTCCACACTCTTACTATGTTAAGTAAAGAACACCAGATTGTTTAGTTAGGCTAAGAAAGTAAAAGAAATGCCTTGTTGGATTGATCTTTTATTGATATTATGTCATCAAGTGCATCATAATAAAAAAACGTCTAGGATCCACTATCCTCTGGTCAATCAATAGTTTTGCTACAAAGGTTAATGTTGTTAGGTAGGCTAAAATAAGAAATCCAGGATCTTTAACCAACGTTTCAGGTCGGAGGAGGTGTCTCTTAGGAGTTACTCTTGAAGTGGTAATTAGAATTAGTAAGTAACTTAATAAGTAAGAATATCCTTTAATAAACCAATTACTAATTACTGGCAGTTCGCATGCTGTACAGGCTGTCATAACATAATCGCTCATTTATGTAACATGTAGCCTCCATTGACATCAGTCTGTAACAAACATATGACCCATGAGGTCAAGGTTTTGTTGGCTGAATCACGAGACAACAGGAAAGATAGTAAACTCGTTGCCTGTTAACAGTTCTAACCAGTTACAGAACATTTGTTTAACACAGCAAATCTTCTATAACATGAACAAGTATGTAGCATTGTACCTGTGTTGCACACAAGTAATGTAATACCTATAAATTTCACTGTAATTTAAATTTCCTTCAAAGACCATCAGAATTTGATAAATTAGCATCTTTGCAATGCACGCAATTTACTTTTACATTTGTTTAGCAAGTGAAGAAGTATAAAAATTAAATAATGAATCTTGTCCTTTAGATTTTTTGCAACAGAGTTCCAGCAAAATCCTCATACAAAACGCACGTGGTCACATCTGACAAACATCCTTACACATACGCGTACCAATGTTTCAGCTACTAAGCCAGTTTCCAAACCTTCGTCAGTTTTCCTACATCCTCAATCATCAGCCCAGATATATTCCCAGCTCCATTACTTCTTCAGGGGCCACTGGTCAATAGTTGCAGCCACTATAAGATGAGGCCACACTGCAGTATTAAGGTTCCATGCCATTTGCTGATGGAATTTATTTTTTTGATGTTTCTCATAGGTAATAAAATTTCCAGTTTCCAGTAACCTAATAAAATCAGCCAGGAAAGAACGCAATAAAGAAAACTGTAATAAATAATCCAAGCAAACTTTTCTTACCGCATTCGATAGTCCACTAAAAACACAAGTCGGCACCAAAAAAACCAGCCGCAAATAGTTAACATATGATATTGTAACGTGTAATTGAACATTAAGACAGTCAACTGCAAAACTGATCAACAATAGCCGAAATTTAATCAGTGTCGTCTACTAAGTATTAGTCTTGAGGATGACTTGATACGGATTCTTGTGGCTTCATGACTTCAGGCAGGTCTGGGGGAGTTGAAAGATCTGTTATTTCCAGAGGTTCAAACGCACCATCTGCAAAAAGTAACAATATGCCTCAAAGACAATGCTGAAAGAAGTGTACAATAAATCCATACTACCGTACCTGTCTTGAAGAAATAAAAACTAAGGATGAGCCGATTGGCATTTTTTGCAGATTTCCAATTAGTTGGCCTGCTTTTTTCGCTGATTCCGATTAATCGACAATATGCACTTTTATTTGGTTCCAGGCATTGTTTGTTACTGAAAGGCCAGATCCGCCATTTTGATGATGTGTCGACTCACAATTTTATTAGTTACATGGACTTTCAATATTTAAGACTAAATATTCCATTGGAGGTCACCAAAACAGGTTACCATTTTTGTATTAATGAAAAAAGAGATTGTTTTTGGTCAAAAATATTACTTTTTTGTTATTCGGATTTTAGGGTCTGGGATCTCCGATTCTGATTAATACTGATTAATTAGTGTCAAATCTGCCCCGAACTGATTTCCGAACGGATAATCAGCTCATCCCTAATAAAAACATTACTGTACTATGCATACTGAGCACCTTTCTAAGACCTTCTCCTCACAAAACTGAATTTAAATTGCATAGCAGAAGATGTCTCATGCATCGAAGGTGAATGAAGCTCAAACAGCTTGGAAAAGAAGTGCTCTAAATACTGTAAACTTCATATCGATTACGTCAGTAGATGTACTTTATTTACTGAGGCAAAGTCAAAGCGCTCCAACACAACTTTAAATAAAACAGCCTTTTTATAGCACATTGTAAGTAATACACAGAAGCACTTATAAACAATCGACAAAAAATCGTACATTCAGAGCCCTCAAACATAAAGAGCTATTTGTATGAAGCAGAACTGAGCAGTTATCAATATACTACCAATTAATAGTATATTATATTACATCTATGTTGTACAATTAACATTTTCTGTACCTTTGTGAACGTACGTCAGTAGCCATAACAGACCATAGCAACTGTACAATCACCTATCACAGTATTAACCAGCATCAGCAGTGTTTAATGTTACAGTGCTGCTTCAAACTGCCACTCAAAATAGTAATCTGTGCTTACCATCCTGTTTAAAGGCTAAGCCAATGGTCGCCGGAGCCTGGGCTCTGGCTGTAGAGCTGGTAAAGCCAACATCTCCCAAGGTCTTTGGATCATCGATTACCTAAAGACAACAACAACCTCACATTTATTTAAGCTCTAAACGTTGCACATGGAAAACCAAGAACAGCATGGATGGATAGCTAAAAGTATCTGGAAAGGATTTATCTGGTTTCAGTTATGGCAGACATATGAAGACAGGAACAACTAAACATGGTCAGTTCACGGTGCAGCCAACACAGCTGAATGTTCACCCAAGTTGAATACTGAGGAGACATTTACTGCCTGTCCAACTTCTGATACGTTACAGTACTCAAACCTGGAGGCCAAGAGTCTTTGCTTGAAAACATTCAAATCTCCTTCAATCTTGCACCACACATAAGCCGAGGCTGATATTTTCTAGGACGAGTACTGCAAAGTATCTGTGGTCAAATATACTGCACTTAATCACTTTGACATGTAACTTTAACAAGGACAACACTGGGTTTTCAGGTTTTTTCGGTTGCTTGTTTAAGCCTTCGATATTTGCTGCCTGTTCCTGTCCAATCTGCAGGTTCTCTCAGAATGTTTAGGTCATGGTCTGGCCTTAAATGTCTTTTTTTGACGGTTTTTATGCTTAATAGCGTATCTTCTGATCTCTGGGGCTTCATGTATCGTGACTGGTTCTGTACAACGATTAAGATTACAAAATGCAGTTTGTTCAGAAGTATCGGTAACATGTTGGATATAACCAGTTAAATCAGCCTAAGTATAAATAATATGGCTACCCTGTGAGAGAAATAAAGTACTGCATTTGCAGTTCCAATAATTATAAAATAAAATAAAAAATTATTTGTTGCAAACAATTGTGAGACAAAATAAGTTTGCGACATAAATAAAATTTTGTGAACAAGTTTCCACTACAAAATTCACTGCACCAGATAAACTCCTTTACAGGCATCAGAAACACATCACGACTTGTACCAAATTGTCTTTTCTATTTGCATGTTGACACATATGCACATGTTCTCATCTTTTATGTGGGCACCACATCATCAGTTGGCTCTATGAAGCTGGTCAGGCAAAACAACGGTTTACGTGAAAAGCCTTTTACTCCAAGTCTTTGAAACTGGTTATACATGTACTATAGATGCTAGGTATGTTGGAACAGTTCATATAATTTCAACTGGTTACTTAACAATTGCATGCAGCATACTGAGTTTTTACTTGATAACTGTGAGCTGAGAACACAGCACTACTTTCTCTGGCTGTCTGCAGTGGCCAAATTATTAATACTTCAGCAGATTTAACACTTTAACGACCAGCTGCACTGTTCTCACAGTAGCTTTTAGAACCTCCTAGCCATTGAAAGATTGAGCAGTCAAATCCACCATACCGCAGAAACCAATACCTTGTGTATTCTGATAACAGCATTCAAGAAGTTTGCAAAATAGATTAGATTTTAGAAAAACAACACAACTCATTCATAAATTCTGTGGATTCTTACAGTTCCTTCCTTGAAAAGTTTCATCTCTTCAACATTTTTCTTCATGATTCCACGAATCATTTTTTTTAGCTCCAAAACAGTCGTGGACTCCTTGGCGTCGATAAACATGGTCGTCTTTTTGCGGCGCACCATAAGAAATACATCCTGTAATAACAACCACCAGCTAATGGCTTAGCTTCATCAACATATTTACCATTTTTACACTTGCCCATTCATTTCACGTACTAAATAAATTTTCATTACATTATATGTCATTATGCTTCAAGCAATCAGCAGCACATCTGTATGGCCAACATCAAAGCATGAATACAACACTGTCATTTTTCACTGTAACATTACACAGAATGTTTGATAACTTGCAAGTACCTGTCTTTGTCAAATGAAGAATAGTTAAAATATTACCAACTTAATTACATGAATATAACTAGAAATAAACTAAGAACTAATACTTTTAAAAAGTAGTTACACTGTCACAGCTTTATGGGTATAGATTTACATCCATTCAGTGGCGACTGATCCCATAATAAACAATTTGGCCACCCAAGACATGGATAGAATAGAGTGCTGAGACTTTCCACAATCCACAACCGTTGCTCAAGTTGGTAAGTAATTGTTCACAAACACAATATTTAAGGTGAAAAACAAATTTTCTTAGGTCACATTAACACAATATTTACTGCTGTCTGATGTTTCAGCACTATATCGTGAAAGGATTTTATGCTGCTATGCAACGAACACCATTCACTTTGTTACTCATTACTTACTTACTTGAGCAAAAGTAGTGGACTGTAGAAGCTTGTGGCGCTCTATTCTATCAGAGTCTGGGGTGGCCATATTGTTAATCATTATTGGTCGCCACTGGACAGATGTAAACCTCTACCACTTTAGTCCCAGTGTTCTTTATAAAAAAACTATATAAAACTTTAGAAACCTTTTAAAACTTTATTAAAAAACTTTCCAGAATCCTTCATTTAATTTTTCAGCAAACTTATGGTATCAGGGGCTGTATGTTTCGGGTAATACACAGTATATTTAAGCATGCTGACATTGGCCGTAAGGAAACGGGAATGGTGCACCCTCACTGGCTGATTTAAATGGGACATGAGTATAGGTTACCATGAAATAGGGGTCAGGGAAAGGGTTAGTGTCGTCATTTACAAAACATGACAAACATAACCCTAACAATAACTGACACTCAGGACGACTAACAACGACGCTACCTGACCCTAACTGACCCTCATGACGCCTAACCTGACCCTAATAGCGACGATATAATACGTCATATCAAACACTCCCTCTAGGTATATATATAGCCTGTGCATATTTCAAGGGGGGGCAACCCAAATACGCTGAAAATATATAAAAGCCCGCTTTCCCGAAAACAGTTTTCTATAACCTAGTGGATCGGTTCACACCCCGGATGTGAGCGGAATCCAAGCAACTACATTTACGTCCGCCACGCTATTGGCTAAAGCATGTCCTGTGAACTTGCTAACTAACATTGGGATTTTAAAATGGCAGACATCTTGAGTGTCGGTTAGGGTCAGGTTAGGCGCCGTGAGGGTCTGTTAGGGTTAGGTTAGGTGCCGTGAGGGTCGGTTAGGGTCAGGGTTAGGGTCGTCATTAGAAAACATAATCAGCAATCTTCCACCGCATTTGGGAGTGTTTATCGGTGGGCTCTTTTCACGTCCATAAAATCATGTGACACGCATAGGCCAATTGCGTGGCGGGCACGATTCTCAGTCCTGTGTATAGAGTCACGTCGGGCGTGACTCTATCCAAGACCTTTCTATAAAGTGGCTGAACTCCAGAGAGCTATTCAGAGTTAAATTGTAAACATGACATAGACCTAGCATGACCCTGATGTAAATTGATATACTGCCTATTCAAATGTTCATTTGTTAATTATATTCATTCTGGTCGGACTTAGGAAATAAATTTTGAGGATCCGGCCGAAATTCGGGTAAACTTGCGCTTTAGGGGCCGCAATTTTCTGATGCATATTTATAGTCAAAGTGACTATATATTAGAGGTCTGCGGGTAGAGCATTTTTGCTACCTGACCCGTACCCGTAACACAGAACCGTTACCCGTACCCGTACCCGACCCGTAATCAAAATTACTACCCGACCCGACCCGTACCCGCGGGTATACCCGTACCCGTACGGTACCCGTCGCGTCATTAGCACGCCTTCTCATAGTCCCTGTCCCTACCAGGCCTATAGGCTTACAACTATGCATGTAGTAATAATAATAAATAGGCTGATGATGATGATGGTGGTGGTGGTGGTGGTGGTGGTGGTGGTGGTAGTAGTAGTAGTAGTAGTAGTAGTAGTAGTAGTAGTAGTAGTAGTAGCAGTAGTAGTAGTAGTACTAGTAACCAACAACAACAACAGAAGCAGCAGCAGCAGTGGTAGTAGAAGCAGCAACAGCAGTTGTAATAGTAGTAATAATAAAAGGCAGTCAACTTATGGAACCTGTCACAAATGTGTCACATCCAACTGTCTCAATTGCATTGTACATTTTATCTCCGAGGTCCACATACTGTCACCTAGAACACTAAGTAACTGTTAATAGTGCGTTGCAGACCCGGTAAGGCCCATTATGCGATTACATTCTCTATTTCATGTGACGGTGATATTGTAAACCCCAAAACTTCACGCCGGTACGGGTAAAACCGGGTATACCCGTACCGTGATGACCCTACCCGACCCGACCCCACGAAACGCGTACCCGACTCCGTGCCGACCCGCCAGTGCGTCGGGTACTTTAAACCAGCGAATACGGGTATACCTGACCCCTACTATATATCCCAAGAGGTATCACCGCAACAGTAAAAACGCCCTCTACACCACGACCTTATTATATGTATATATATAGATTTATAAATATATATATATATAAATATATTAAATATATATAAATATAGATATTTATATATATATATATATATATATATATATATATATATATATATTTATATATATATATAAATTTATAAATATATATATATTTATAAATTTATATATATATATATAAATTTTATACATATATAAATATATTTATAAATTTATATATATATATAATTATATATATATATATTTATATATATATATATATATATTTTTATATATATATAAATATCTATATTTATATATTTTATAAATATTTATATGTATATATATATACATATAACTGGATATATTCTGTTGCGGTGATACCTGCGGTGATACCTCTTGGGATATATAGTCACTTTGACTATAAATATGCATCAGAAAATTGCGGCCCCTAAAGCGCAAGTTTACCGGATTCTTTTTGGGGATTCACCCGCACCCATTTCACGGGAATTAATTACAACGCACAACCCACACCATAAACGTACAGACCCAATACTATAAGTTTGCTCATTTTCCTATTCTAATTTAGAAGAAAACATGTACAGAAATATTTAATCCAAATTCTGCCAATAACAACTAAACCTAACCAGATTTGACCGTGCCTTCATATAACGCCCCAAAGCGGACTATAATTATATAGACATTCCTGTAAACCTGATAAACTGGAATTCCAAGTCAGGAATAGGGTGTGGATGGATGACCACAAAAAGCATTTGGGCATTTTCAGGTCATACGGGATCGATATAAAATAACGAAACCAGGTCGATTTAGAATAACTGGATATATTCCGTGCTATTCCACGAACGGTTGCCATGACAGACACGCTCTCAAGATATACTCGGAAGACGGTCTCTATACGGAGACATTGTTTCACCACTACGCGTGCAAAATTCATTTAAATCGGCGGCGTTTATATGTACACCGGACAAAGTATGACATGAAAACGTTCACAGATTAAAGGTGATCCGTCTAAACTCGTATTTATTTAATAAAAACTTGCCATTTTCTCGATAAATCAATTTTAACTATCTAGAAAAACGGACACAGCTAAAAATTGTAGAGGTCTATGCCGCTGATAACAATTGCGATGCATAGGGGTAGCGCTGCACTAATACCCTTGCGCCACCTGGTGTACATTCCTTGTTTGTGCAAGATCGAGGGTCACGTAGGATTTGAGAACATCGTGCAACTCTGAGACATGAAACATTTTCGACTTGCTGTGTATCTTCAGCACTTTGGATTCAGCATTGCTGAAAACGCGAATTTACTGCCTTATTCTTGCGCGACTTAACTAATGAATGCAATTCTATACTCAATATAATACGGTCTGCCTGAATGTACACTGCTTCCGATCATCTAACATCAGGCTTCAAGACTGTGTCTTGAGCTCTCATACTGAGACCAGAATAATATATCACACCCAGGGCCGATGAGAGGGGGGGGGGGGTTGCTGCCCCGGGGCCCGGTTCTCTGGCAGGGGGCCCTGGCAGGGGCCCGGAAATGTCTAAAACTTTGTTCAATCTGAAGGGTTTTGGCCAATGCAGTCTGTATAATTATGACGGATGCTTCGTGAATCATTATACATGATACACAGGGCCACAGACGTACAATTTATGTGTAGGCCTAGTGTCTGTTTAGGCAAGGACTTCATAATAATATCCAGAGTTCCTTGGTTTACGCCACCCGAATCCCGATGTGTCATCGTATTTGACCCACAGTAGAAACGAACACAGTTGTACACAAAGATTCTTTCTGATGCACAACAGTTTAGGGCAAGGGATGATTCCCTTTACCTCGGCTTTATCACTCATCTCCAGGGCGAAGGAATGTGGGAAATAATATCTGCCTTGTATGTCTCTGTCTGTCTGTCTCTGTCTGTCTGTCTCTGTCGTTCTCTCTCTCTATATATACATGTATTTCTGTCTGTCTGTCTCTCGCAGTCTTGGAATATCTCTTTCAATTAATGTCTCTCTATAAGCCTTACAACAGTGTACACACTACACACGCTGCAGTGTTCATGTTACTCGGTCTATGTAGTTATTCATGTTAAGAAAACAGTCGCTGATTATAATCCATTCATTTACTTTTTAAAACGATTTTAATTACATTCTTAAATTTAATAACTAGGTGATTAAGCTTTATAATAGATAAACCGATCTATCGAATTTCTTTGCCAGAAAAGCAAGCCAGTAACAAATGTGACTGTGGAAATTGGACTGAAGAGGTTAGTTAGCACTGCAGATAATTCTATTGGCAATGTTAACGAAAATGATTTAGTAGCTGTGTCACTTAACACAGTCTCAGTTGTCCAGTAAGAGGATTTAGGGGTGAGAACAGACGTTGGTCATCAGAATGATTTCGCTCTAGCTGTTACTGTGCAAAGTTAAGTAATGCAGACAAATTTCGAATAGGCCTACTGACTGAATTCCATAATTATTCCACCAGAATTCACATATATCTACACATTGCCTCCGAAAGAGAGACAGTTTATCCCCATGCAGAGTCCTATATTGAAGCTCTCTTGGTGATATAATCTGACATTGTATGACTAAAAACACTACACTCATTCTAAACTTTCCTATTACCACATGTATCAGATAGCGGTGTGTCTACCTGTTTCATACCAATAAACGAATATATTATAGAATCATATATATGCCTGCCATGGCCTAGCACTTCGCATTACGCACCCTATAGGTCCTAATGGTAAAATCCTAGGTATACGCTACTGCTTATAAAGGCCATCCTACAGTTTCAGTTATTCAAGTCACAACTGTAGCAGTTGTGGTCATATTATAGTTGAATAACTTTAATTTAAAAACACTGCTTATCAGTATTATATTTGGGATTCATCAGCAGTCGGCCTAGAATAGATTATTGATTTTCTGGCAGCCATAAAATCTTTTACTGGATGTAAATTTACGAATTGAAATTTGAGTTATTATCCAAATAAATAGGGCCTAATACTTGAACTTGCAACTGGATATACAGAACATATATATATATATATAAGTTATAATAATATTAAAATTCCGTCAAAAGCGATCTTCGCGTAAAACGGATGAAAACCCATTTTGGCGATCGCGCTTTCTCGGCGGCCGGCCCCAGATGCTGGAACGGTCTTCCTCCTGCCCTGCAACACAGTTGACTCTTTCAAATCTGGACTCAAGACTTATTTGTTCTGTAAGGCCTACCCTGCTGTTAGTTGACTGTGAGGCGCCCTTGTAACGGCATGGCTGTGTTACGGCGCCATATAAATTGTCACTGTTATTATTATTATTATTATTATTAATAATAATACCAAATTACCAATATTTTATATTAGGCTGTATTCCTTTAAGATGATGACAAATTAGACGATGAATTACCATAAGAAATCTGGAGCTCAAAAAAGGAAAGAAAGATTAGCTATAGACAGACACTCCTTAAAAAAATTTTTGATGTTCAATTTCATCAAAAGCGAATGATGCAGCAAATCAAGCTGACAATATCATCGCTAGTAGTAGCAGTACCCGGTAGTAGGCCTAGTGGAGTTGATGATCATGGCACAGAGCGAGTTGTTGATGTAGGCCTAGGCCCTATAGTCTATGCAGACATTGCATTTGCAAGTGACATATACGCACCTCCTGAAATTGGACTTTATAATGCGACAACTGTCACAGGTCAAGTTGACGTGAAGCCTGAAATGGGTATGGAAGCATTTTCATGCCTGTTAATGAAATCGCCGGACAAGATGACTCAGATAGATCTGGCGAGGCTAATGGACCTACCAGAAATTGATTTTTACATCTACTTTTACTATTATTAATATTATTCCTTAATATAGTTTGATAGGTTTTTTCATCCTTACATCAGACATCGGACTTACAGATAAAATTGAAAAATCAAGGGGCCCTGATGGACGCTGAGAAGTGTCTGCCCCGGGGCCCGCCGTGGCTCTCGACGCCCATGATCACACCTTCGTTCTCTACGCAGGCTTCCTCCCTATGAGTGTCTCCGCTGGTTTCTATGGTCACATGTCGTTAACAAAGGCTGATATATTTTGTTCCTGATAAACAATACCATATAATATTCGTTTACCGAGGACAACAGGCTGTCATGCCGCAATTTGGTCTCGTCTTTGGTCGGACTTCATTCACAATTGCTGGTTCTTCGGAACTCCTGCCATCTGGAACTAAATCCTTATGTTTGCAACTTTCTTAACAAGACTGTTTTTCGCTCTAAGCTGAAAACTTACCTCTTCTACTGTACTTATATATGGGCATTAATGCTTGCTCGGTTTTAATGTGCACTTCTGACAGTTTTATCCAAGGTCATAGAGTCTTAGACTGGTTGTATTGCATTGTTTTGTATAAGCAATACCTTCTTGACCACCAGAGGGCTCCGCTCAACTGGTTACACGATATTACACAGGACTCTCCAGAGTAAGATATGATGTCTATGTTTTTTTGGTACATGAAAGACAACCATAGATATATCATTTTTTATTCTATCTATGGGCTTATAGGAGACAAATTAATTTAATTGCAGTTGATGGATAAATCTGCAAATAATTTCAACTCACTGGGCAGTGATCGTTCGTCGAATAATTCGAATAATTCGACCACGGCGATGTCGCCTGGTGTTCCACTGTTTAATGGCGACAGAATCGATAAAGAGAAATGTCGATTCCCTCATTCAATCGTCTGGACCCCCATCCCTCTTTTGACGTAAGCCAACAGTGAGCTTAGCAACGCACATTTATATAACGCCTGTGTTACTTCCGCAGAAGTGTCTTACAGGGCCGGAAGCAAGGTTCAGTTCAGAGAGAGAAGAAGGAAACTTCCTTATTTCCACCTTATTGGCTCAGACCATTTCCATTGGCATTTCTCCAGAAGTGTGCCTCACTACTGTTTCCATGGATCACAAAATGCATCTCTTTACCAAACTGGCCCTCATAATTACGGGCTGTTCATTTAGCTGAAAACTTGTCCACATGAGGGTAAAGGAATTGGCAAGTTTACACATTACGCTATGAGAAGCGCTTTATAAATGATCAAATACTATACTATACTATACTATCAGGAGTAGAATTTTAGACATAAGTCTGAAGGGCTAGTTGATGTCTGCAAAACCTTGATCTACCTTAGATGTTCAATCCTGCCCAGCCTAAGAGGCACCATTTAAGCATCCAGTCACATTATGTTGCCGAATATATGTGGATATTTACATGGTATCATCTGAGGACCTTTCAAACGCTATGTAATGAATTAATGCAAGGTAATGTATCATTTTTGCATCCATGGTTATTTCACCATTATAGTGTATCGTTTCATCGTCCTAAGTGAAAAATACAGATGTACCTTTATGGAGTGGGTGTACTGGTAGTTTTATACTTAATTAAAAATGACAACATGGCAAGAGAAATTGTTATTTAGGATGGGTTTATCACATCAAGTGACCATTCAAAATGCAATCCAAGAAGGGAACTGACCAAGACCTCATATGCCAGATTATTTATTCATGTTTCAGGCTGTTTTATGCTTAGGCAAAAAAAAAATAATGGTGTGTTTTAAAAACTGGGTAGGTAGGTAGGAAAATAATTTTATTTTGTAAAATAATTTTATGCAGTGATTTCCAAAAATTACGCCATGCCCATTTATGCACAGCGGTACATACTGAAAGTATGTATTTTCTTGCGAGTATTAAAAATGCCTTTTTGCAGAATGATACAAACTGCTGTAGAAAACAATCTTATTTATTTCAATGACATCGTTTTTCTTGCAAGGTGAAATGGAAGGGGCAGGGGTGGGGAAGGAATTATGGATTATGTTCATTAAACAATGCAGCAGACAACGGCTCTTTGAAATATGCATGGGTGGTAACGTGAGAAAATCGCTGACTTTTGTTGTCTGTTATCTCCTCAACATCATACATGTGTGTAAATTGTCCATGGGAAACATTGAGCCCATTTATTGTTATAACAAGGAATCATGCATAGAAAGAAATATGGTTTCCTAACGTCGTCTGCTAAGGAGACTGCTTATTTCGAAGATTGGTTGCTATGAAGACTGGTTGTTAAGGAGACTAGTTCTAATGAAGGCAGTTGCTAAGCAGGACAGTTTCTAAGGATAACTGTTGCTAAGGAAGGCGGTTGCTAAAGGGGCCAAGTCTGACTTTGAAACTGGTTGCTAATGAGGCTGACATGAGGCTTTTACAAACTTGGTTGCTAAAGGCTGTTTGCTACAAGTGAATGCTAAGTAGGCTGAGCTATTAGGAGGCTTTACTTTTATAATGGCACGTGATAATAGGTATTTCTGATACAATGAATATGGGGGTCAGATTTGTGAAATAACCCTGTCAAATTTGAAAATCCACCACTTTCGAGTCAAATCCACACTTTAGCCCTTTTATTGTGATTTGCACCATTCTTTCCATTGAAAGAAGTTTCGAACGTCTCTGCCAGAATGCACCTATAATGTGATTCTGTATCACCAGCAGGAAGCATGTTAGTACAAAATTTTCCAGTCGCGGCAAAAAAAGTCGGTCGGGTTACCGGAAACACACCATTATTTTGTTTTGGCCTTATTTTAAAAACATGTTCTGGTGTATGCAAACTATACATGTTAACATTGAAAATTAATTTTTGATACTGAAATGATATGCTATAATAGTGGAATAATCAGGGCTGCTGAAATGATAGATTACCCAATGCAGCATGTTGTTGGTATTTTTCAGGTGGTTGTTTCCTATCATAGGCCACATGGGAATCTGCACCACACAAGGAATCATCCGTGACTTTGCTGGACCTTATTTCGTCTCGGTTTGTTTCATGTTGCTTTTTCAAAGAAATTTATTTTTGGGTGAGTGAGCAAGTAACTGAATGAGCAAGTGATTGACGGAGTGAGCAAGTGAGTGATTGTATGTATGCACCAGAATTCAAACCCAGGATATTGAGGTAAAAGGGAAACATGTTAATAATTTTCTACCATGGGTGCACAATGGCAGATTTCTAATGTGTTTGCCAGAACGATTCATCATAATTATGTGCTTCGGGTTTACCATCACAAGTTTGTTTTAAAGTTCGAAGTTGGTTACTAGATAATTATGTTAGTACCGTACCTTACTTGATGGTTGTGTAGATTTTTTTATTTGGGGATTGCTACTTTCTTTACTAGTCTTTATTAGCAGTTATTGTGTTGTATTGTATTAAAACATTTATCCCAGTGTGTAAGGCCACAAGAGAAGAAATAGGTTTTGAGAAAAGCAAAGGAGGAGCAGGGGTTACCAACTAGAATTTGAGAGCGAGTAGATAGAGACAACGAATTCCAGAGAGGGACCAACTGAGATAAAGGACCAAGACTGAGCCACAGCTGTTCTAGTATGAAGAACTAGAAGATCAAATCTGCTTGAAGAGTTATAGGTGAATTCCTCAGTATTGACCCAGTGATGATGTATCAGGACTTGAACGATTGATTGATTGATTGATTGACTTGCCATTCTGCATGTAGTCATTTTATTTTTTATTATGTTCACAACTTTAAATCTTATTCTGAAAAGATTTGAAAACTAGAACTAAAACTAAACTCGAAAGTTAAAACAAAACAACAAAACTGAAACTGAAAGGTAAACTGAAACTTAAATAACATTGCTCTGTTCTCAGATGATTCAAAGTATAGCGAGTAGTTTTCTTTTCTGTTTAGGAGGACAATATGGCATTTGGAAATCCCACAAAGTATGTATTCCCAAAAGTTAATCAGCAACATCTAATGTAATCTGATAACTTCTTAGTGCTGGTGTAATAAGGCTCAATGCACCAGTTGATGGTCACTATCAGTAGAAGGAGTGATATTGTCAAATTTTCCAAATTATGACAAAAAGACTACTGATGCTTGCCAGTACGTATATTTAAATGGATAACATGCAACTTTGTTTACCAAATGTGTTTTAATGTTCCAAATTTCTAAGTGAGTTTAGGTTTTTTAGATGTAATTTTCATTTGAAAGTTTCTGTATTCTTTGGTTTATGAGTACATGGTAGGGTAAGGTAGAAAAGGCCAGAAGTAGTTGGACATCACATTATGTAAATAAACTATGGGTCATGCATGAGTCACCAGTACATAACAACCACATTGTGAAATTTTGCTACTTTGTATAATGTCTGTTCAGGAGAAAATAAGCACTCCAGATACTATTTGTTTGTAAAAATAATGTCAGGTACTGGCAGCTGGATCTGTCGAAGCTTCTTGCCACCAACGGCAGAGAATCGTGGGACCGAAGCGTATATGATGCTTCAGAAGAGTACAAAGGCAGAATGGTAAGTTATTAGATAATGTAGCTGTGTAATTTGTAACTTGAGCATAAACTGCATATATTCAGTATTGCTGTTCCAAAAACCATGCAGAACCTTTTTCTGTCTTGCTAGCTGTTGTATTATATTTGGAAACTTGTAAAGCGCCTCTAGCAGTAGTAGCTATTCAGAGGTGCTCCCAGTGTGAGCACCCTGATGAAACAAGAAGGTCCTTAGGCAGCGAACCTAAGTGAAAAACCATAGTGAAAAAACTACCAGCCAATATCTCAGCCCGAATTTGTGGGGTAGGTTATTCCACAAGGAATAACCTTCCCCCACAAAGGCTAAGTTGTTTATTGATGATAACAAGTGCCTTGGTACCGATATTATGATGTTGGAGAGGAAGCATAATAGGCTTCTCTGATTGTTTAGAACTAACTGTATTTTAAAGTCCACTTTATTCTTTCACACACCCACCTGCATAGTGAGCGGCTTGTTTACCTGCCCCATCACTACATAGCTAGATTGTTCCATTAGACTGCATGTTAGATTGCAGTGTGTTGAGACAGTGTTTCTGTGTATGGTTGTGTTCTTGCAGCACAATCTGTGTTGTGATAACTGCCATTCGCATGTGGCGTACGCTCTGAATGCCATGAGATATGACGGATCCACTTCCTGGAACATGATTAAACTCTGCTTCTTGATGCTGTGCCATGGAAAATATGTCAGGTACACTGCTTTTTTTCAGCTGCAGCGGTCCGGAACGGCGTTCCGGGACCTTTTTTCAGCTATTAAAAATAATTAAGTAAATTTTAAATTTTAATACAATATTATTTCAAATTACTTTGATACTTTAAATTAATTTCAGTGCTTTCAGTGTTTATTGATATTGATTTATATGAAATAGAAATATTAGCATAAAATATGCCCCTATAACTACATGTATTCTGAATTTTTTTTAGTTCCAGAAACTTACACTGGTCAGGTATGTTGCATGAATCTGGACAGGCTGCAAAAGTTTAGGATTAAGGGAAAGACAAAGTGTTTACAGTTTGTGATAACTGCTCATAACAACAAAATGATAACGACAACAACAATAGTAATAATAGTAATAAAAGTTTAATAACAAATTTGTGCTGTGTGTAAAAATTTGCGATAAATTAAATTTTTGTTATCTTGTCAATTTTTAGTTTTGCCGGATTTCTTAAGACGTGGCTACCATTCTTCGTCATCATTATCATCGCAGTTGTGGTCACGGCTGTGGTGATGGCAATGTGATATGTTGATTCTCATCATCATCCACCATGAAGTTGAACAGAGATGTTGAGACTACTCAGGACTCTCGGTGATGGAAATACATGGTTAAAGTTTCTAAACGGAAACTGTTGTTATGATTGGCTTAATATTTATCATTCAGTGAACTATGAATTTTTTACTTTTACATAGAACACTAGACCCTCATTATAACATACTTTAGTTTTGTTCAACACACTTTGTGGTAAGGGAAATTCTGGTTTGTTACTGGAAACACAAATCCATGGGAATAACTGTAAATTTTGGGCCTCCAAAAAATAATGAAATGGACCTCTGGGGCATGTTTGTGCTTCATCGGACTCTGATTGAGCAGCTGTTTTGGGCCAGGGACCCTACTGTGTGGATCCCAAATTCAGTTCCACTTTACAACACAATTTTGTTGTAATGAGATTTCATAATGTGCTACATGTACTCGGGGAGTTGAAGTTATAAGGAGGTTTATTGAATTAATACATGAAGGATAACGCATTTGTGTGCATAAACATTAATTCAGAATCGACTGACTGATTTTGTACATACAGTGTACTGAACTAAATGGTGTGGAAGATTATATTTAATAGTAATGGTTAAGGCTGAAGTTTTTAACCATATGTTTACATCATTCTTCTGTTTTGTTCTTCATTTCTTATAGTTTATATATCAATCTTGAGAAGTTTGGCTTCTTTGGTTAGCTTATTGAAGGCTATAGGGCCATAGTCAGAAAGTTTGGCTCCTTTGGTTAGTTTATTGTTTCTATCATTAGAGGTAGCTTAACTTGGTAACTCGGTTTTGATATTTGTTTGTGACTCATTAGAGAGTCGTTAATTGCTGTAGAAATCTTGAGATTACAATTTTGTGAAGGTACCCATTATGAAGGCTTCTCTAGTCATATGTGGTAAAGTTTGTCCTAGTAACACTTGGAACTAAAATGCATAACCATTTCAGGACACTTACCATTAAAATTTTGCCCTGTTTATTCCAAAGCGCAGCCCCTTCCTTTTCTCTCAACTGAAATAACCCACGACAACAGCTCTGCCTCCTCTCCAGTCTGGCAACCGAATATTGAGCTTTGTGTGGTAATTATAATAATAATGAGATTTGAGTGCTGTAATTCGTAGGTAGTCGATGACTTGAAGCAACGATTCAGAAGCACTTAGTGGAGCAGGGTGAAGTCAGCCGAGATGGGCCTGTGTAAAAAGTTCAGGTTTTTATGTTTCTTGAAAACAGCAAGGATGTAGAGATTCTGATATCGGAGAGAAGATTGTTTCATTACGAGGGGCCGATGAGGTGAAGGATCTTGATGCAGTTGTAGTGGAGTAGGATTCTGTTTCCAGAAGAGTTCATGTTCATTGAGGGAATGTGATTTTGAAGGAGTTTGGAGAGATATGGGGGAGTTTTCATTGTCACGCAGTTGTAGATTATGATGGAGATTGTGTAGATAATCCTCTCTTTGCCAGGTAGCCAGTGCTTTAAGGAGTGGTTTAGCACTAGTACATTATTTTGAGGAATTGCAGACGACCCATGCGGGGCTGTTTTGAATCCGTCAGAGAATATCTCTCTCTAACGTGACGCAGCTGTTTGCCTATAGAGCTTTTAAACATTTTGACTGTGGAAGTCAAGTTATTTCGTCGTAATTTAGTTACGATGTATAAGTAAGTACTATTAAGTCCTTGACTATTCCCAAATTATGATTACGAGTACGCATCAACAGATAGATGGAGCTACACGCTGATTTAAAAAAGGACGTATCAGAGGGGAAATGTTGTCTACTGTCCGAGAACCTAGAAAGAGACAATCGTACGTAGTGAGATAAGAGGCAACTGTATGCTAATATACTTTTTTATTTAACGAAAGCAAACATGGCAAGCTAGCATTAATCAGGCTAGCATCTTTCAGGTTAAAATTTGAGAAGAACAGAAAACGCATATTACTATCATTTCACAGTTAATTTCAATTTATAAAGCGCCACCAAAGCGGTGAGCTTCTCCCTTTCAGATGTAATTCATTCCCCACTTGGTGTCATTTAACTGTTTCGGCGCAATGATTGGATGGACTTTAGCGCGATCGTTGCTTCGTAGAAATTTTACTTTGGGTCAAAATTCGTGGAAAACAGCGAAAAGTTTAATTTATTTGGATGCCCGTTTAAAATCGAGCTCTAGCACAATGAGAGTTCGATACGTGCCTGCGTTGTCAGACAACTATATGTACTTGCTCATTGATGAGAAATCGAAGACCTGTGCTGCCGTTGACCCTGTTGAGCCGAAAAAGCTGGTGGAAGTCATAGCCGAAGAGGGGGTTAAACTGACGACGGTCCTCACTACCCATCACCACTGGGATCATGCAGGCCAGTCACCATTATGTCGTCATTTTTAAAGAAAACTGCTGCTTGGGCTTATGGAGTGGCAGGCTGTTATATGACCAGATTCTCTCTCCCAACACTTCTCAGGCCACCTCAACCCAGTTAGAAATCGCCCCATAGTTCTGGTGTCGATGCCCCTCTGCAACAGACTCACTTCAGAATTGCGACAACAATTCTGATCCATGATATGCACTCACCAAAACTGCACCTCTTCCAATCGGTGCTTAGGTTTTTCACTGAATACGCCTTTTAAATCTTCAACCGTTACGTCTGTCACTACTTCAGTTCTAAACACCATCCACTGTAGCCAACAGTCATGATTGTCTGAAGGCATGTCTGACCCTTGAGTCATGACCTGGAACAGTCTGACCTTGCTTGCATATTCGTTTTGTTTTGACTGAGCACCTTTTAATAAGCTGGTTCCCATTACTTAGCCCTTTTGGCACTGTAGAAATTTATTAAGGCAATGTCTGTTTCCCGAATACAATAATCAGAGGTGCTCTTGGCATTAGCCTAAATGATGTTAAACCTCATTAAGAACATAAATAGCATCAATGAGCCAAACAGCACACAGAAACCTCGATGAGCCCAGCCAATAGAGTTGATAGCATCATGTTCTGAGTCTCTGGATCAAGCTGTCGATAGTGTAGCGACAACAGGTGGTAGCGTCCAGTACCCACAATAACGCCACCACTGAGCAGTCTGTCCCGAGAAATCTCAAGTTATGATATAACTAGGTCTAAGCTAAATGGCCTTTGGCACTGGAGTTGCAGGTCATACATTTTTGTGTACCATTAACTGATAATCTGTACATAAGCCTTGCACCGAAGTTTAGAAAGCTTCTTTGTTAAAGAATGCAATGCATGTTATGCAGGCCTCTCGGCTGCAACAGAGTAACAAAACAAACAACATTCCTAACTACTTACATGCCTCTGATATGATTCAGAGCAGTAGTCATTTTAAGTTCGTTCTGCTTGACTGGAGCTGTACTTCAATGTTTAAAGCATGGCACTGTGTAAACTCAAAGTTAAACTAATTCTCTTTCACCAACAAAGTCCAAGGTTCAAATAAGTTATAGGATTCCATTGATGTGTGACCTGCTTATTTACCAGTCGTCGGCCGAGAATCAGGTTGTTCTAACTGAAAGAATGTTGTTTTCGAGAAAACGGCAGAAGTATCTTTGTACAGCAAAATGATACATTCAAGTAGCGAGTAAGCTATCAATAAATAGCTCTGGAGAATCAGCAGTTTTCAGCCACAATGTTGCCTATGTTATTTTTGTTGTTTATTTAAATTTTTTGTCAACTTTGGAGTTATAGTTTGAGATAGAACAACATAGCGCTCAATGCCTGGCTAAAAATAGGGTCGGCCACGTTTCAACTGGACATAGAACAAGCTTGTCCGTAAACATACTGTCAAATTGGAAATAGAACACTATAATTCTGGATGTTTTGGTACTTCCGAAATGCCTATGAATGTTCTAACATCATGTGGGGATAGAGCAAGCTGCCAAATTCAACGGTATCAAAATGTCCCAAAACATAAAAAGTGGAGTTAGAACAACCTGATTCTCGGCCGACGCAGTGTTAAAATCGATGCTAAACCTACAACTTACCAAGGCAATATTCCTTTCCAGGCCTGTTCTACTAAATAATGTTCTGTACTATTTAATCAAGGTACTGTAGAAGAAGCCAGTATACCACAAGAAGCCACATACCAGTAGTCTCTTTAGCTAAACCTGAGAAGCAGCTATAGGTACAATATGTTAATGACTTCAATTTTTAGCATACTGAAGCTAATTGGTTTATTTGAAACTTCCATCAACATTAGTATTAGCATAATAACAGATCTTGGTCCAAGAGACACATCACGTCTACACTGCAACAACTTCACTGGCTTCCCATCATAGCCTTCAAAATCTGCCTCCTCATGTATCACATTCACTCTGGAACCTATCCCTTACCATGGTGTTATGGTCACGCCATGTTCACTTTTCAAGGCAAGATTCCGATTTCCAGGATTTTACCTGTTCTACTAAACCGGAATTTGGAAACCGTACTATTTAATCAAAGTACTGTAGAAGAAGCACATACCAGTAGTCTCTAGCTAAACCTGAGAAGCAGGTATAGGTACAAAATGTTAATGACTTCAATGTTTAGCATACTGAAGCTAATTGGTTTATTTGAAACTTCCATCAACATTAGTATTAGCATAAAGTCTTTACAATTAGCATCTTATTTTGTTACAGGAGGCAACAATGAGTTGGTCAAGCTGGTGCCTGGACTAGCCGTTTATGGTGGTGACGATCGTGTCGATGCCCTTACAAACAAAGTGTCGCACGGTGACAAATTGAACCTCGGCTCACTGCACCTGAAATGTCTTTTCACTCCTTGCCATACATCAGGTCACATATGCTACTACGTAACAGGTGAAGAGGGTGAAACACCTGTCGTCTTTACAGGAGACACCTTGTTTATCGGAGGATGTGGGCGTTTTTTCGAAGGAACACCAGATATGATGTACAAGGCACTGATAGAAGTTCTTGGATCTTTGCCACCAAGCACAAAGGTTTTCTGTGGGCATGAATACACCGTCCAGAACTTGAAATTTGCTGAGCACGTCGAGCCTCAAAATTCAGCTGTAAAGGAAAAGATGGTGTGGGCCGAGGAACAGAGACGAAAGAACATTGCCACTGTGCCGTCAACAATAGCCGAGGAATTTGCTTTCAATCCATTCATGAGGGTGAGAGAAAAAACCGTTCAAAGTTATGCAAAGAAGAACGATCCGATTGCTACCATGGGTGCTATTCGATCAGAGAAGGATGTCTTTAAACCAAAGATGTGACAGCTCATCTAAACTTGATTCACTGCTGAAAATAGCAGTTTGTTATGATTGAGTGACTTTTAAAGGAGCACCTTTGTTATCTTCATTTTTTTGAGCTGGTTGCATATTCCTTATCTTTTAACAATAATAAGATGTGAAGTTCTCTGCCATTTGATGCATTATCATAAAAACGTTGAGCAGTACAGTAATAATAAAAGTAGGTCCTGCACTAAATTTTTATGCCATAGAGAATAATGTTTGTTTAGCAAGTGAGAATTTGGCATGAGAAGAAAAGATACATGCAACACATTTGTTTTTTGTGTGATAGATGGTTATCACATAAGGTACTTTTGCCCATCATGCATGGCAGTTGTCTCGCTATTAGATCCTGATACACCAGAAACTCATTGCATGTCTAATGCTGTCTTTGGGAATTGCAACAGGAAACAACTATAACAAGACTGTTATAATGCTTTTTTATGGCTACACTAAATTTGGGGCCCATGTCCTGACTCCTGACCATGTTATATATAGAAGTCTTTTACATGAAGCACATTCTAACAAGTTTCTGGTGCATGTGAAAGTGTACTCTGCCATACAGCACATCCTGTTGCAATAATTATGCATGGGAATTTGGGTACTCGAACACACAAGACTCGCTCAACGAATTCAATTAGATGGCGAGTTTCATTTACTGAACGAAAGCTGTCCGCGTTTGATTCACCATTCATCAAAAGAAGCTAACTATACATACACATAAACAAAAGCAAAAGCAAGTTTGATTCTGGCAAAGTATGCAAATATAATAACAAATGAATTAAATTATCAAAAAAATTAAATAATATCTGTAGGTATAAAACCATTTAAACTATAAGAACCATTCCATGGAAGTTTGTTCCTGACAAAAACTGTTACAAGAAAACTATTCATGAACCACTCATTGAGTTACAATGCAACGAAAATGTTAAATATGCACCATTGTATTGGTAAGCCATTTCACTGCTTTACAGACCTTGAAGATTTCTTGTATTTTGCAGTTCACTAACAGAATATGTTACGCTTTTTTTATTACTCCAGTATCCAAAAGTATTGCATGCCATTATATAACATGCAAGGCATCAATCTGGCTGGTCCAGCTATTCAAGCAACTGAAGCAGCCCTTAAAAATTCCAAGATCATGCATGCCAGCAAGAAGTGCCTTGATGTTTGGAAGGCATGGTAGTTATTTTCAGTTACTAACGTACATGTCCTATTAAGGGGGTAGTTTTTACGGGTTCAAACCTCCTTCCCAAAATAAATAATTGCCGAAAAATGTCAAAACTGACCCCTACTCTGCAGCCATGTCCAATGGAAACCCCCTGAAATTGTTTCCTGGGTATGCCCTTGTATTATACATTGGCACTGAACAATCGTGTATCAAATTAGGCTGCACCATTGCCCATACCATATTCAGCAACTTTTAGATTGGACAATAAATGGATTATATTTATATGGCACCTTGACTCTTCAACACCCGTCGGTTGATGGCACTAATCTACTGTGAGGCAGAGACTTGTTGAAAATCCCAATGCTTTTGAAAGGTAAACCTACTTCAAAGGTTGATAAGCATAGCGATACATACATACCTCAGTACATGTGTAGTGCGAGTCCTATGGAGGCTTGAACCTGCACCCTGCATGTTACAAGACTAGCAAGTGCTCAACTAAAGAATGTGATACATACATCATACATGATCAAAGTGTGAAACGTTGCACCATCAACGTGTGAAAGACCATAACATTGATTAACATGTAAACAAGACGGCATCGATCAAAGATGAAACTGTAAAGGCATATCGTCTAGAAATAACTTGTGTGAAGATGCTAAAAGCAGCCAATGAAACCAGCTGTTGCTTCATAACACACAAGTCATCAACAAACCTAAACTTTATTTGATTCCAGATAAGGTGGAGGATGGTCAACATTGTTTCCAGTGAGCTATTATAAAACCCATCTGGTTTCAGATCTTTTTTCAATTTTTCTATTTGCAGTAGATCAAGATTCATGTTTCAAAATGTCGTTTTCATATATCAGCAGTTGACAGCCATAATAAACATGCCATTTATTATGACAAAAATATCACAATAAACCCTAAACTTGTTTTAAACAGTTATTGAAATCTTGCAACAACATACACTGAAGCCATTCACTAGACAGATCTCGCTCAATACAAGTCACTCTAAGGAGCATCACCGGGGTCTACAAGCAGCATGTCATCTACTAGCCAACTACTAATTCCCACTAATCGCATACTGCAATGTTTATACGTAAATGATTTGGTGGCTTTTACTTAAAACTGTAAAATTGTTTTCAAGTTGTTGAAATACTGTAGCAATGACAATTATTATCTACCAGTGATAATAAAATTTTAAGGCTTTTCCCTTTGATTGTAAAAACTGAATTGTTGCTTGTTACAAAGGGAGCTTATATTACAAGTAATAATTTATGCAGTTAACGTCTATGGCGACACATACTTAATATAACTCAATCCTTCACCTCGCTATCGATGTGTTACAGATTCATATTACATTTTTACAAGTATAAAATTCTCTCGGAGGAAAACCGTAAAATAAAAAATTATTGCTCAAGTCTTGATACGATTTGGACACTTAATATCGATTCTGTTTCGGAGGATATTTTCAAGTTCGTTTATCTGACCAGTAAAAAAATTTACATGCCTAATCAACAACAAATGATTCCAAAGAACTAAATTACACCAGGAATGTAAAAACAAATTACAGGAGTACAAAACTAAGGAACAGCACTCGGCCAGCAGCATTCATCAGAGTCTTGTCTCTTTGCAAGGTACGCATGGTGGAAACTTAAAAGTCGACGTCACCAAAAGTAGTTTCGATTCAAGTGGTTCTTGGCTTTGACAGTTGAATTTCGTAAACCTTTTCTTTGCTTCTTAATGCCTCTTGTCTTGTTTCAGCGGGACGATCACAGCTAGAGGGCATCTGACGATGTCTACGGGATGAGCACGGCATCTGCTAAACACAGGACTCTTGAAGAAGGAGCAGGTCAACAGCCGATTCGACAAGCCTCATTTCGATAGACTTTGCGTCCGGCCAGCTCGCAGAGCCATCCAGTGCTGGAATTGGCAACTGCGGTTCGTTTGACGTCAGAAGGTCATCGCCTTTTAGTCCTTGACTGCTGCACTTGTTACCCTCAGCTTCTGCAGCCTGCAAAGGCTTGCGCATTGCTTCTGGAAGGTCGGCCGTTGTCCGTCGGGCAGTGGCTACAGTCGACGATGATGAAATAGCCACTGTGTTTATAGGACTGGGAAGATGTTTAAGCAGAGCTGGAGCAGGAGCATCCATGGGCGAAACGTCTAAGAAAACATCTCGTTCTGGCTTAGCGACCCCGGGTGGTTGGAGAGTCATGGGTGACACGGATGGTTCCTCGTCGAGAACATCCTTCTTTGTGGTTTCCCGGTCTTTTAAAAAACAAGATACCTTTATGCATTGAGAAACCTCAGGAAGTGACAATAAGGGTGTGACAACACTGAAATTGGCATTGTGCTGTTTACGATTATGTAGCTTTATTCATCAAAAGCAACAGCAAAGAAGAAACAATCACCAAAACTGAACTAAGAACAAGTGTAACATAAAACATTTTGTTTGAAACAGCACATCTGAATGTCCAACCTTCATTTTTCCTACAGTAATTGCCATCAGATTTATTTCCCATATTTGTCCCATACATTTACTGCTCAGCTTCACAAAAAATTGGTCTGCTGTTGGCTTGCACAATACATTTACTTTAAGGACGAGAGTGTACTAAAAGCGACTAGGAAACCAATGCAGCCAGTCGTTAAAGTGCTAAGTCTGAGTCTCCACAGAGTTTTCGTTCACAATTATCATAGTTTCTGATTTATCTCATTCTTCGAGGGAATAGTAGCCCAGTTTTCAGCACTCAATATTGATATTTTTGACCTCGTGTAAATAATAAGTGCAATAAATAAATAAATCTAATTTATAATATACTTCTGCAGGCAGACTTGAGTCAAGGAGTTAGTTAAGCGAGTGGTTCAATGTGTTTAGCATGCTGGCTCCATAATCCAACAACTGCAAGTTGGAAACTGCAAGCAACTGCAAGTTGGCAACTTTATCTGTCCTCAATTCAGAGTAACTGACGTTGCAAGGTTTCATACCTAAGTGCAGTAAAGAAATAAATATCTAAGGCATCAGACCTGAGTCGAGGAGGTTGTCGAGCGAGTGACTCGTTGCTGTGCGTGAGATGCTGCTGTACTCGATGTTCTGCAGCTGATGCAGCCAATCGCTCGTGTCCGACGGATTTTCAAAGCGAGCACTACGTTTTTGGTAGAAGAGAAGATAGGCTGCTCGGGTCACAACCTCATCCTCGCCTATCTCGGTCGCTCGATCATCGTTGAATGAATACCATTTGCCGCTTGTTGGGTTCTTGCAAAATGCTATGGACAAACAGATGCCAAGAGATGTTCTGAACATTCACATTTTAAAAATAATTTTAATATGCCGAATATATATATATATATATAATGCTCAGAATATTTGCAATGTGTTGAAAATTCAAAATGGAGTGCATGATAGTCTAGTGGTTAGTGTGCTCAACAGTCAGTTGTAAATTTGAGGGTTCAAATTCCCGCCAAGACAGAAATATTTTGTTCCCCCTTCCGAAATCAACTATGAGTACACTGTTTATTGGAAGAGCAGACTGCACAGGAGAGGACTGGCCACCTGCCCTTACATGCCAAGGCTAAGACAAAGAATTCGCCAACACTCGAGAATTACTTAAAAGGTGCTATAGTAAGAATCTTAGTACAGGCATAGAATTCCTGTACGTGTTGTTGAATATGAATGTTGAATTTTGAGGTCTAAAGGAACGAGTCTTCACAGACCAGACGGAAATTAGGAAAAGCAAACAGAAGGAAAGAAATCCTAAAGGAATACCTAGAATTCCTTGGTTAACTTTAATGACAAACAAGAAAGCACAACAAAACAATAAAAAAACTGCACCATTTCAAGTAGTTCTACATAAATGTTCAGAAAGATGCAAGGAAGACAACAGGAATGAGTTAATCCAAAACACTGCAGATGACAATCACTCTTGACCTTATGAAAGGCCAACAATATGTTTCAACCTATGTCATGCGCCCATCTATTGAACCCGACCTCACCTGTGTAATGGCCACCCTGCATGTTGCCATAGTGATTGCAGACGGCGTAAAGGTCATAGGTGTATTGATCAGAGGCATCCATCGTTCTTCTTCCGGGTCTCCACGTCATCCACGCACTCTCCGGTTTCCCCGTTCGTTGGCCTCCGTGCAAAGTCAACGAAGAGATGCGTGTGTTTGCGACGTGCTGACTCATGTCGAGTCCAGTTATTGGAAATGTCACCAGAGTGTTCAGTTTTGTTCGCTGTGATGCATCCTACAAATGAAGATGGATAACTGTAGCAGTTACCAGTAACACGTAATGCACACTGTAATGTAATTTAATGTAACTCACATGCACCACTTTCGCAATTCCTATAATCATATTTACAGGTACAAGTACCGGGGTAAGGACTATTACCATGATGCAGCCTTGCCAAAATAAGGTAATCATAATTTTCAACATTATCATTCATCCTGGCCACCACCATCATGACCACCACCACCACCACCATGCCATGATCACAGCCTCCATTATTATAACGATAATTATAAACATCATCAACATCTTATCACCATAATAATCATAATCATCATCACAAAAATCCCATTCATCATCATTATAATGATTGTAATCGTGAGTTTGTGTCGAATGTGTCGTCATCAATTTAAGCATTGTCCTTGATGATTTATTGCTCTCATCATCACTATGGTCAATATTGACAGAAATCTGAGACCTGCTTGAATCGCTTGAGGTGAATGACGAGGACCTTCGGCAGAGACCAAAGTGCGAGTGACTTAACGGTTCCTTGTTGGCGCTTACGACAGTTTGGACAGAACCAGGCATCGTCTGCATCCAGCTGCAAAAGCAAACAAAACAGATATCAACATCTTCATCATCAGAATCAAGATTATCCTCGTCATCATTACTGTCATCCTCATCATCATATAAGTAAATAAGTAAGTATATCCTTTATTATACCAATTGCTAAACCGCATTTTGGTTTACACGAGAGTATCATCTTGGGGTTATCGAATAAACCGAGAAGAGCTGGCATGCAGAAAGGGGATTACTTCAAAAGGGTGACAAGGTATCGGTGACCGATTGCCTTAAGCTCTCGCCTTATGGCGCGTTCGAGCCTCCGCTGAAGTGTTTACTCTGAACAGATAGTGAGCATATTGTATTGTATCTATATATTTATAAAGTGCCTCTCGCAGTGCACACCAATCAGTGTGAAAGATCCAGAGAGAAGAAAGTGGTCTTGAGACAACAAACAGAGACACTTGAACCACCAGTTAGTAAGAAGGAACATGTAACAGGATGGTGCTAATACCAAACTGTAGGACCAATAGATGCATGTCCTTTATGTTCAGCTGCTAAGCTCCACCCGTTTGATGCTTTGCCATTAGATGATGGCAATTAAAAACTGCATAAATAAAATAGCAATAGAGGTAAATGGGCAGAAAGGGCATTAATTACTTCACAAGGGTTAGGTGGGTACTGAGAGGATGGTTCTTATAATCGACCTGTTCTTTCTGTGTGTAGACTTGGAAGCAGTCATCCAGAGTTCCAACCGATGGCTGTTGCTGCGCCAGTCGCACCTGACGAACACTTTCATGCTCCTCAACGACATCAACATCGCTAGCAATTAGGCTAAAATTAACAAAGGAAAGGTTTAATAATACCGATAGTTTAATGACTGTCTTGTCAATTGATTTAACTATTTATATGACCAATAATACTGACTGTTCAGTGCTCAATTATTTAATAAATTACCTAATTAAATCACTCATATGTATCTATCAAGAAACTGTATTAATATAGTGCCTTTTAGGTACCTTACGAAAGCACTGCATGCAAGGCTATCTGACTGATCTAAACCAGTGTGCATAAGACAGTGGGAAAATGTTTGCCTCAAAGAGTAACAGTAAAAAAGTGCAATGGAAGACTATTCCAATATATGAGAATACAGGGTTCCGTTTGCTGCCTGCGTCAAGTTACCTACCATGGGCTCAAGTTGTAGTGCAGAAGCATGGCACTTGCATGTCTCCATGGTTAGCAGAGTTTAACACATGCCAACCTAGTTGACTTGAGACTGGAACACAGAGCCTCTCCGGATGTGTCGGTCAGTGTGGACAATTGAAGCTCATGACAGCAAGGTGATCTTAAAGGATATTTGCTCAGCAACAGAAAGCTAGCGTAGCATCTCTTGCATATATTGCAATATATTCAAATATTTTGGTTCACTGGCTATGATTTGGGCAGGACAAGTTAGGATGAAGAGGATCTGGTGCAAACGGACCTCTGTATTAATAGTTGTTTGTCAGAAATAAATTTATCAAGGCTAAGCCAAACCTTAGGTGGAAACAAAATAAGTGAAAAATAACATTAACTAAGTCTATAAATAACATACAGTTTTAATGAAGATATTGACCATTCAACTTGAAAATTAGTTAACTCATCAAAGAACTAATGAAGTAGTAGCTATTTGTCAGACTCTGATTACTGTAGCAAAATTGCTACTTGAGCATCTTGCCGATGAACGTATTGACCCTATATGTATGGCTATATGTTGAATGATGCTTCTCTGTTACGTTAAGCTCTGCTATATGTATGGTTATGTTTCTAGTCATGCTTATATCTTAAGTCATGCTCTATGTTCCTAGTCATGCTCACGATGCTCTATGTTTTAAGTCATGCTTATATTTTAAGTCATGCTCTATGTTCCAAGTTATGCTCTATGTTTTAAGTCATGCTTATATCTTAAGTGAGGCTCTTAGATGTTAAGTAATGCTTCTTTGTTAAGTCATGCTCTAAGTGGCTTGCCTGTCTGGACAAGTCTGCGGACTATTATTCTAGTCATGCTCAATTCGTAGACACTGTCCGGGCATGTCTGCCGATGGTCTGGCTAGTCATGCCCGGAAAGTATAAATAGGGTCACCAAGGAGAGAGGACGGTTCAGTTCGAGTCAGAAGTTCAGTCCAGTTCAGTTGAGAAGTCAGTTGAAGCTCAGTTGTTGAAAGGATCAGTTGAAGTTTAGTTGTCGAGAGAGTTCAGTCGAGTCGGCTAGGTTATACGTAGATACAGTTAAGGAAAGTCAGAGATAATTAGAAACTGTTGAAAGAAGCTGATAGTTAAGAGACGTTTCCTGTCGTTGAAAACAATACGTTATTGAAATCTGTGACGGTGTCGTCTTTTCTTACACACTCGGGCAGTCATCGGTGGTCTCACTCTCTCCAAGTCCCTCGCCAGATTGGGAGGGCCTAATCCTGCGGACAGATTCAACAGGGGAAGATCCAGCTCGTCATCCTGTGGTACCAGAAAAGAAGAAGAAGAGAAGGATCCATTCCATCCATCCCCTACCAAGCCTCGAGAGGACCGCTCCGAGGTTTGCCACAAGCCTGCTCCGGGGTTGCCATAGAATACCGACCCCCGGGTATCGCCACAGTTTTGGAACCGAGAAGTGGGGTACCATTCCGAGAGTGCACCAACCGAATTGTCACGACTGTTGCCGAGAAAGTGAGGTGCCAAGCGACAACCGACCATCACCGCAATTCCGATGGGAGACGAGGACGAAACCGTCATCTACCCGTTTCCGAGCCTTCTTGGTGGGCCTGTCGAGAGTTCCACGCCCGCCGGAGGACAACGTTCGACGGAGACGCAGCCGAGACGATATCAGCTGCTGGAGAGTATCGGCTTCGATGACCCGAGGCCGATGGAGTCGAGCGAACGGAGACTATCAACGGAACCTGCCGACCGGGGAGCGACAGACGATTCAGTGTTGATTCCGAAGCTGCTGGAGGGAGTCGGTGGCCTGCTGAGAAACCGACCCATGCCGATGAAACCGGGTCGTTTTGACGGGACAGGATCGCTGGAATCCTTCCTGTCCCAGTTCGAGGTGTGTGCGAGGCACAACCGATGGACCGCCTCGGACAAAGTTGACTTCCTACGCTGCTCGTTGGAAAAAGCTGCAACCCAGCTGCTGTGGGATTTTGGGGCTCAGCCGGACGTGAGCTACGAGCAACTGGTTGAACGCTTACGGCAACGCTACGGAACGGAAGGCCAAGCGGAGACCTTCCGCGCGCAACTTTATTATCGACGCCAGCGCGCCGATGAGAGCCTGAGCGACCTCCTGCACGACATTCGCCGGTTAGTCGTGCTCGCTTATCCTGTGCCATCCAACGAGACGACGCAGATCCTTGCCAGAGACGCTTTCCTGGAGGCGATGAGGGATCGAGAGCTCTCGCTCAAAGTTCGTGAGCGAGAGCCAAAGACTCTAGACGAGGCGTACCGCTCTGCGCTGCGTTTGGAGGCGTACCAGAGAACGGTGGATCCTGATGACCGGAGGAGACCGACGAATCGTGTCAGAGGGACGCAGGAAGCCGATGCGTCCTCCCAGATACAATCGCAGCTGGACCGGTTTCTCACGCAGCAACGTGAGGACCAGAAAAGGTGGCAACGGGAAATGGAGAATCGGATCGACCAGCACTTCCGAGAGATCCGAAGCGGTACCACGCCAGATGATGTGCCGAGGCGAGACGCTCGCCCCGGAGACCGACGCCAGGAGCCGGGTCGAAACGCTCATCCTGGAGACAACAACGCCAGAGACCGAGAGAGTTCGAGACAGGCGGTAACCTGTTTCAACTGTGGCCAGCCCGGTCACATAGCACGCAACTGTCGTCAGCCTCGACGACCCCGTGTCCGTCCGAGTGAGCCGACGACGACGGAGACCGATGCAACTACGCCAGCGGAGACTGTGGCCGTCAATCACACTACGCGCCACCGATTCACCAATCGGGCAACGAGCAATGCCATCTACATCCGGGGAACGATCAATGAACAACCGAAGCTGTGCCTTCTCGATACTGGGTCAGAGGTGAGCCTTCTACCGTCTACTGCTGTCCAGGGATGTGAGGTACGTTCTTGTAACAGATTTCTGATGGCTGCTAATGGGTCAAACATACGAGTCCTGGGGGAGGTAAAGGTGCCCATTAAGGTACGGGTCGGGTTGCAAATCCCGTCTAAGTTTCTGGTGTCCGACCAGATTACGGAGCCAATGCTAGGCATGGACTGGCTTAGGGAACACCGATGCCGATTAAGCTTTGGGACTGGGGCCTTGTTTGTAGGACGTAAGCGCATTCCCCTTGTGAGAGGTAACGGGGCTGTCTGGTGTCGGCGCGTGATCGTCGCCGAGGAGGTCACCATCTCCCCCAAGTGTCAGTTTGATGTACCCGTCCGTACGCAGTATAAGGACCTAACTTCGGTAGCGCCGGCCTGGATGACAGAGGCCAGGGAGGTTCAGTCAGGAATCCATCTCGCCCGGGTTGTGGTAGGTGATGACGCAGACCTGGCTCAAGTAAGGATTGTTAATCTTAACGATGACCCGGTTCTATTGGTTAAGGATCAGGTGTTGGGAGAGTTGCATCCCGTAGAAGTAGAGTCCCGGGTAACCCGCGATGAGTCCCAGCGTTTGACTGGAGGGATTTGTCCCGACGAAACCTTGTTAGCGGATCTCCCTGAGGAGGTAACACCCGAGATTAAGGAGAAGTTAAGGGAACTTTTGGTCGAGTATAGCGACATTTTCTCGAAGAGCGAAGGGGATTTAGGTAGGACCACGGTAACCACTCACAAGATAGACACGGGAGACGCTCGTCCCGTGAGGCAACCCTTAAGGCGCCAGCCACTTCCGCATAGAGCGGCGGTAGATGCCCAATTAGATAGCATGTTGGAGGCTGGAACGATTGAACCCGCCGTTAGCGAGTGGGCCGCCAACGTTGTCCTTGCCCGTAAAAAGGACGGGACCTTAAGGTTTTGCATGGACTACCGACAGCTTAATGACAGGACCCGGAAGGATTCGTACCCGCTACCCAGGATCGACGAATGCCTGGATGCCCTCTCCGGTGGGGGTTGGTTTAGTACGTTGGACCTACGGAGTGGTTATCACCAGGTAGCCTTGGATCCCGGGGATGCAGACAAAACCGCGTTCATCACGCGCCGGGGTAGTTATCGATGGAAGGTGATGCCCTTCGGGCTCTGTAATGCGCCCGCGACCTTCCAACGATTGATGGACATTGTTCTGTCTGGACTTAATTTCGAGATATGTCTAGTTTATCTTGACGATGTAATCATTTTCGGTGACACGCTCCAGCAACACCTGCAAAGGCTGGGTAAGGTGTTTGAGAGGCTAAGGACTGCCAACCTTAAACTCAAGCCGAGTAAGTGCCGACTCCTGCGTAGGGCAGTTAATTTTCTGGGGCATGTGGTAACCCAAGATGGGGTAGCGGTGGATCCGTCCAAGATCCATGATGTGGTGGAATGGCCCGTCCCCCGACGACTGAGGGATGTACGTTCGTTTCTCGGGTTGTGTTCATATTACCGGAGGTTTATCCGTAATTTCTCCGTCCTGGCCGCCCCTTTGTTTGAGCTTACCAAGAAGGGTAGAGCGTTTGAATGGGATAACGCCTGTCAGGAGGTCTTTGAGCATTTGAAGCGCGTCTTAACAACCACACCTATACTGGCCCTGCCCAAGGATGAAGGCCTGTATATTTTGGATTGTGATGCTTGTGATCTGGGTATTGGTGCGGTTCTGTCCCAAAGAATCGACGGGGAAGAACGAGTAATAGCTTATGGAAGTCGCCTCCTGTCCACCGCGGAACGCAACTATTGCGTTACCAGGAAAGAGTTGCTTGCGATAGTATACTTTACGAAGCTTTACCGCCAATACTTGCTGGGTCGTCCGTTTCTGCTGAGGACGGATCACGCCGCCTTACAGTGGCTGCAGCGTACCCCCGAGCCCATAGGTCAACAGGGAAGGTGGTTGGAGCGTCTGGCCGAGTTTGAATTCCAGGTGCTACATCGGCCTGGACGGAGGCACGGGAATGCTGACGCTCTTTCCCGTAGGCCATGTCGTCAGTGTGGTTTTGAAGACGGGAGTACGGTTGCTGCAGTTGTAGAGGCCTCGGAGGAGCCACCGTCTAGTCCTGAGCCCCGTCCGCTTGAAAGTTTGTTAAGCGCTCAAAAAGAAGATCCGGATCTCCGGATTGTGCGGCCATGGTTGGAAGAAGGTGCCCAGGCGCCGGATTTAGTTGCCATTTTACGGGAAAATGAGTCCGTGAAAATTTATTGGCACCAGCGAGAGCGATTGTACCTTCGGGAGGGTATCATTTACCGGAAGACGCCAGACGGTGTTGAACAGTTGGTAGTGCCCCGAGCTATGAGGGAGGAATATCTGAAGCTAGCCCATACAGGGATAACTGGGGGCCATCTGGGAGTCCGAAGGACGAGGGGACAGATAAGACGCCGGGCATACTGGAACGGCTGGTCCCGAGATGTTAAACGTTTCTGTCGGTGCTGTCCGCAATGTAACCAGTACCATCGAGGTCGACCTCCTCGACAAGGTCCATTGCAGCCGTTGCCGTGCGGGGAGCCATGGGAACGTTTAAGTATTGACATCACAGGAGCCCACCCTCGGAGTAGGCGTGGTCATGTCTTTATTCTTACGGTCATGGACAACTTCACGAAGTTTGTCGAGGCAATCCCCATAAGTAATCAGGAAGCCCATACGGTTGCAAGAGCTTTAGTTGAAAATGTAATTGTAAGGTACGGTGCCCCGTTGCAGATACTTACCGATCAGGGTACCAATTTTGAAGGGAACTTGTTCCGTGAATTGTGTAAGCTTTTGGGGATAGATAAGGTCCGGACCTCCAGCTACCATCCAAGTGGGAATGGGTTAATAGAACGTTTTCACCGGACGCTAAATGCCATGCTGGGGAAGGTTGTAAGCAGCCATCAGAGGGATTGGGATGAATTTCTGCCTCACGTCCTTGCTGCTTACCGAGCCTCACAGCATGAGACGACCGGCTTCAGTCCGAACTTCCTGATGTTCGGTCGAGAAACGAGAGCTCCCCTGGATCTCGTTTACGGTAGACCCCCAGGCGCCGAGCAAATTACTGCCACCTACTCGAGCTACGTGAAAGATTTTGCCGAGAGAATGGACGCCGCGTATCGACTGGTACGGGAGCACCTACGAACAGCTGCAGAACGCCAGAAACATGCTTACGACTTGCGTGTAAGACCGGCCGAATTCGCCCCTGGCGACCGAGTCTACTACTACTATCCACGTCGATATCAAGGTCGCTCGCCGAAATGGCAGAAAGTTTATACGGGACCTTATGTAGTGGAAAGACAGTGTGGTCCAGTAAATTACTGTCTGAAGAAATCAGCCAATTCGCGTCCTTTTGTGGTTCACGTGGACAAGTTGCGGCCTTGTGTTGAAGAAGGACCTGAAGATATCAGCCAAACTGTGCCTGATACACGGGACGAAGCTGATACGTCTAACGTACGGCCGAAACGTGCAGTACGCCGTCCGGCTCGTTATTTAGAAGACTGCTAAAAATGACGTCGTCGTTGCCATGGTGACGGAAAACAATTGACGAAATGTTGTGAACATTGGTGAGATAATGCCTTTTCTTCATTTCATTTCTGCCCTAAACCGAGGGACTTGTGTTCACTTTAACGAATAGCCCATGGCTGATGTGTCTCGAATTTTGTTTGAAGGGAATTCTTCCCGATCGTTTATTTCAGCTAAAACAAAAATGGACTGTTTAGGGAAATGCTAGCCTTGCCTAGAATGTTTAATTCGTTCTAAGTGTTGTTTTTAGGTGACGTTGGTACTGTTCAGATGACCTATGACTTACAGAAATGAGGGCATTTCTCTTTGTAGTCAGGGGAGCGTGTAGCAAAATTGCTACTTGAGCATCTTGCCGATGAACGTATTGACCCTATATGTATGGCTATATGTTGAATGATGCTTCTCTGTTACGTTAAGCTCTGCTATATGTATGGTTATGTTTCTAGTCATGCTTATATCTTAAGTCATGCTCTATGTTCCTAGTCATGCTCACGATGCTCTATGTTTTAAGTCATGCTTATATTTTAAGTCATGCTCTATGTTCCAAGTTATGCTCTATGTTTTAAGTCATGCTTATATCTTAAGTGAGGCTCTTAGATGTTAAGTAATGCTTCTTTGTTAAGTCATGCTCTAAGTGGCTAGCCTGTCTGGACAAGTCTGCGGACTATTATTCTAGTCATGCTCAATTCGTAGACACTGTCCGGGCATGTCTGCCGATGGTCTGGCTAGTCATGCCCGGAAAGTATAAATAGGGTCACCAAGGAGAGAGGACGGTTCAGTTCGAGTCAGAAGTTCAGTCCAGTTCAGTTGAGAAGTCAGTTGAAGCTCAGTTGTTGAAAGGATCAGTTGAAGTTTAGTTGTCGAGAGAGTTCAGTCGAGTCGGCTAGGTTATACGTAGATACAGTTAAGGAAAGTCAGAGATAATTAGAAACTGTTGAAAGAAGCTGATAGTTAAGAGACGTTTCCTGTCGTTGAAAACAATACGTTATTGAAATCTGTGACGGTGTCGTCTTTTCTTACACACTCGGGCAGTCATCGGTGGTCTCACTCTCTCCAAGTCCCTCGCCAGATTGGGAGGGCCTAATCCTGCGGACAGATTCAACAGGGGAAGATCCAGCTCGTCATCCTGTGGTACCAGAAAAGAAGAAGAAGAGAAGGATCCATTCCATCCATCCCCTACCAAGCCTCGAGAGGACCGCTACGAGGTTTGCCACAAGCCTGCTCCGGGGTTGCCATAGAATACCGACCCCCGGGGTATCGCCACATTACATACCATACAAACAAACACTAAAAGACACACAGATTTACTGACTGTTCTTTCATGACTCTGCTCCACTCCACACTGACAGTAAGGTGCGGTGGTCCAGCCTTTTGATCCCAGTTGCCCAAAATCCTTCAAAGAAATGTCAAGAAAGATATCCATAAAGAATTTGGCAAAACTATTCGATAAGAAATGCATGAAAAGGTTAGACAGTATAAAAAACAAAGAGATATCAACCAGGCTTTTCCAACAGATCACAATTCTTTCAACTACCTGAGCGACCGTTGATTGATGCCTTGTGCATTAATTATGATAACGATGCTACAGAAGTCATTAGATTAAATTAAAAGCAATTTTCAAATCAGAACTAACAGTACAAAGAAACAAAACAATTTCACATTTATAACCTTCCTAAGGTTTGAGCTCAGGCAACAGAGGTGAAAGGTCAATTCAGAATTCAATAGCTGCTTGACTACTGTGCCATCTCCCACCAGTTTCAATCATTTGCATGCAAAACCTGGTATTGAAACTAACCAAACAACATAGCTAAACAACATAGCTGGAGAATGAGGAGCTGGTCTCTGGAGACTGCTTTTGTGTGGAATCGAGGAATTTGGATATTTACATTTATATTTATTTTTTACCATCAGGCATTAGTAAGTAAGTAAGAAGCCTTTATTTGCATCTGACCAGCACACATAAAGACTACCTACTTACGTACTTACTGACTTACCACACACTTATATGAACCCAAAGGCTTTGTAAAACCATTCCACAGAGAAGATACATTTACATTTACAAAGGTGTTTTTCAATTCTGTGCGACAGTGTGTGTACTCTATTCACTGAATTACAGGTGATACAATATACACAGGATATCGGGTCATACACCCCATTGTTGAAACTATAAAATCCATTGAACAATCTTTCTGGAACAGTCTTCGCTAAAAATCCTAACTGTTCCAGCTGATGCACAAGAAAAATTATCATCTAACATTAAGACAAATTTTTTTAGATGTGCTAGACAGTCTTGTCCCAGCTGCTGTTGAGAGGTTCTTGAAAGGTACTATGCAAATGTTCCAACACCTGCAAACTTACACACATACACACATACATATGAGAGACGTTATGGTATATCAAGGGAAACATAGGAGGAAGAGTTAGGTATACATATAAACATACATACGCACACATACATACAAATGTACACATACACATATAATACATATATAAATACCTAGATACATATATAACAGATTTCTATCAATGAAATCGGTAATTCTTCTAACCTGTCGACAGCACTGACACTACCAAGAGACCCAGTTTCTGGAAGCTGACATGACCCTCCGTTGAAGCCGTCAATAAGGTGCAGACGAAACAGAACATCCACCTGAAGGAAAACCAACTGAGTGAAGGCATCACAAACTCCAGCCTAATCTATACCCTAACCACTTCTATAATGCAGTTGTGAAATGTATTCAAAGCTTTTGCAAATGACCTCATTATCATTATAATTAGCAACTTCTATAGTGCCAGTCTCTAATTCATAGGGCATCAACCAAAAGAAAAACCAAACCAAGCTACGATCAGGTCATACCATGAACATGAGTCCCCTGAGGCAGAGAGGCAACCTACAGTTGATAACTTGATAAGCCACCGGAAAAGGCAAGTCTTATGTTGAGATCGAAATGACATGAGAACAGACACATATAGGGAGAGACTTCCAAAACCTAGCTACAGCATCCACAAAAGCTAATTGACCAAGAACAGTTCTAGTTTCTGATACAATCACAAACACAATCGGATGACCTAACTCAATAATGAACAGAGCTAAGTGGCTCTAAATGAGACAGTGTTAAAACGAGTTTTCGGTGTAATTAGCATGGTATCAGTTGCAAATTGGATCAGCAGATCAAGTCTTACGGCAGTCCAGTCAAAACCAAGTAGCACTATCCAACATAACTGTGAAGGTAATGTAAAGTAATAAAAGGTAATGTAAAGTAATATATAATAAGGTAATGTAAAGTAATGTCAATCAATCAGTCAATCAATCAGAATTTATATAGCACCCCTTCAAGATTCCTACTCAGAGGTGCAAAATATAAATGTGACATAAGACACTGAAAAGTAATATAAAGTAAGATGGTGCAAGGTAAAGAAAAATAAGGCAATATAAAATAAGGTAATGTAAAATAAGGTTATAATGTAAAGTAAGGTAATCGCTAATTTTAACAACCACTCTCATCATTAGACTTCAGAGGCATGGTCCTGGCATTACAGGATATGCAGCTGACTCACAAAGTACAGTAATCCAACAGCCTGACAAGCTCTTCTCAAGTTGCCGCCTTGGCAATGCATTCTCAACATCACATGACAGACCAGGATTCAATTTCCGGATGTAGGGACAAAAAGCAAACATTTTGCATAACCTGCCACCTCATTGTTGACGCATAGAAACCATGTGTTTACGCATCTGAATAATTACACTTTTCAGGACACTCTTAAAGGCAAAGTGTGTGTCTATATTCGACCAAAGTATCCTTTGTACCTGTGTTGGTGTAATTCTTTCGTACAGTCTGGCTTGCATGCAGGTTAGAAGTTCCTTCTGGATATCGTGGAATGTACTGTTTCGTGACATCTGCAGGACCACTGGCTCTCCAAACCTAAAACCAAAGCCAAATGTCCTATAGTTCTAAGTGAATCCATGATCTGAAGTTGGGGAGGGATTAAACTGACATAAACACATACACGTCTAATCATTAAACGGTTTTCTCCTTTTTCTGTTCAACAAACATTTTTAAAACGACCTTAAAATGCATATTAATTAGATCAGTTAAACAGCTATATATCAAGACATTTTTATATTATAAAACACCTAATATAGATGGCACTCTGTAGGTACCTCACGAAAGCTTCGTGTGCATCTCTTTTGAGAATTGCTTATAGGTGCTACACTACATGTCTTGAAACATAAAATACTGATATGTACATCAGCCACACTTCTTAATAGGCCCTACATAACCACATACAAATGTACATACAAATATATCCCCAAACGCATGTCCACACACAAGCGTGCACGCGCACAAACACATACAAACAATTGAACTGAAAACTAAACTGAACACAGAACCCCCTGGCTACAAAGATTCCAGTATGTTTTGAAACCAGATACACATAAACACACTTGTCAAAATGTCTCTTTTGAAGCAGCAATCCACTTGTTTATCTTGACAATCTTGGACTCCTGCAACACTGTCCTTGCAGATCTGCCGAAATATAGGATATATCAATTACAACCAGTCTTCAATTGTGCCGCCAAAACTGTTGCCAACAGCTTTGGTAGCACAACTTTGGCCTCCAAAATATCAGCAAGTATTTGAATATTTTGGTTAAACATTGCATTGGCTTCCTATGCAGGATAGAATCAGATTGAAGAATCCAGATGTAGGGCCTTTGTTAGGTTCTCAAAGGTGGTATACAGGTGCTCAGATACATACATACATACATACATACATACATACATACATCTTCCTTTTTAGACAAGCTACAATGGACAAGCTACAATAGACAGCGTGCCCCAGAACACATCGTGAATCTCTGTATTCCAATTTTTGGTCAGCTGAATCAGTGATTGCTACATTCTGCAACTCGTCTGGTCCCATGCTCTCACAAGGCAACTTCAGCAACATGTACACACAGATTGGTACATTCATACCACAAAGGTAAGTTCTGAAACTAGTAACCCACCGTTGAACCTCTTTCTCGCCGATTACACAGTTGATGATGACGATAACAATGTTATTGGAATTGGTTGAGGTAGAAGGAATCTCGACAGCATAAACTGTCTCTGTTTCACTGCGTTCTCTGATCGGCTGCTGACCGTGTAGAGAACAAAAGTAACCGTCAGCATAACTCTCGATTAAAACCATCTGCAAAAAACAACACAACGGCAGGTGATTATAATGATAAGGATAGTAGGATACGAACAATAAGGATAGAACTAACCAGAAGGACAAGATCGATATGGACAGATAGTGTCAAGACGATTAAGTCGATCAACAAGATATTATTCACCACAAGAACTCGATCAATGATGTATTCTGAAACTTATCGTAGTATCGTAATATCGTAATCTTGAAATTTATACAGCAACCACAAAAGTGAAGTCACGGGAACCAGCTTATTCACAGGCACTCTACATAAACCTATGTAAATCGTAAGGGCAGACTGATTATACAGACAAGAAGCTCTTGCAGTTACAGCAGTCAATACATCATGAATTGACTACTATAATTGAATTCTAGCAGGACTGCCAAAGTTTCAGATTAGTTCCAGTCAGTTCTTAACTGTGCCAACCAAATGATGGCCAATCAGATAAATTATTTGCATATATCTGAATCCATGCAATAAATGCTGCACTGGCTTTCTAAGGAGGAACAGATTGAATTCATAATCCAATGATTTGGACACTGTGCAATGGTTGGCACTATGCCAGCATAGATCATAGAGCTTTGTGTTCCAGTTATGAGTCATCGATCGCTATGCTCTGATGCCCATGGGGGCTCACAGTTCCCTCACTTCTGCACATCTATGTGAGCTCATTGGATTTTCTCATGCATCAATCTTCCTCTTAGAGCATTCTCCTTTTAAATAATGTACTGATTCAACTGATTCAGTTCGACGCACATATATTTAGTTACCTACAGTCTTGTTAAGTGAACATGCATGCAGCACTTTTAGGAGGTGCTGGAAAGGTGCTAAATAAATGTCTTGTTACATTACATTTTGGACCAAAATGTTTTGATCATAAAAATTAAACAACTGATCATTCTCTTTGAGGCAAAGAGATGGTGTACTGACTCTTCATATATAGTTGCTTACATCGTCAGTTATAAAAACACAGAAAATATACAAATGTAAGAAATAGTTACAAATTATAAGAAGCTTAATCTATATCTTCACCAAGACGTTTTTCGTTTCTCTCTGCACCAAAAATCCTCATTTTTTCTCCACATAACTTACATCCATTCCATCACAATTTATTCACTCTGCTTATTTTTCTTGCACTTCTCAGTATGCTGTTCATCCACCTAAACATTCTTATCTCACCAGCTATTTATAAGTGTCAGATTCAACAGTCAGGGCTCAAGTTATCTACAGTCTAGAGAGGCCTCATGCTGGCAGCCTATATCTTTCAACAGGACTGTTCTGCGGGATTCCTTTGGAATCGGGCAGAGACGAAACACAGGATAAATGCACAAGAACCTGGTAGTATCAGAAATGTTCACATTGCTAAACTGTGGGATCATCTACCAAATGCCGGTGCAGTAAAAAAGAGTTAAGTTACATGACAGAAGTATGTATATATTCAATACTGCCACCTCAAAGCTCTTGTCCCAGGAATCTCTATGTATGCATGTATGCGTGACTGTGCGTATATGTACATGTATGTATGTGTATTTAACTATTTATGCATGTATGTATGCATGCATTAGTGTGTACATGTATGCATATTTTTTTATGTATGAATTTGTGAAGATGCATATGTTTGTATGTACTTGTACATATGAATTTATGTACGAATTTATGTATACTGTTCCTAACTGTAATAGGGCACATTTATATAGGGCCTCTTCATGAAAACTTATCAGAGATGATCCCTAACTCTCAACACAAGATCAAAAGCAGTGGTCTTCATATGTGTTTTTTAATCCACGTTCATTTACTCATTCATTCAGATTTCAGAGCATTTATACTTCAAGAAGCTACTCAGGAACTCAGTATATGCTTGTGCATGCAGTGCATTGAATGCATTTAGCAAGACAATTAATAACAGTACATTGTACGATCACAATAGTTCTCACCTGATCTTCAGGAATTTTTGTGTCGTTGGCAAGCATGGATCGCAGTTCGGCCACGGTGCTGCCAGGATTCATAAGCAGTCCAATCCTCACTTGCTTAGGAGTGGCACTAAGGTAGACGACTGTGACACAGACAGGAGGTCGAACGATGTGAGGTATTGGTAGCGACACAGAGAGGAACGGGTCAAACGTATTGCTATGGTAACCGCAATTGGGGCAGGTCAACGAAGACTGGTAGAGTGCTTGGAAGAGGTCGTAGATGAAGCTGTTGTTACAACGCGAGTGATTGGCCAGTGCTTCGGCCGCGACAACCTCATCTGGCCGGCCATGACTTGCCTACAATGGCAACAAGAAGCAAATGACTGCAAATCCCTATCACGCAAATAACTGCAACAAAATAAATGACAATAACAAATTTTGTGTAACAACAACTTCATGGTTATGATGAATGTGATGATCATCGTAAAAATGATGATGATAATGTGACCCTAATAATAATAACAATAATACTGAAGTATTACTACTAATAATAATACTAACAATGGAGCATTACAATGACAACATAACCAGACTCACGTGCTCCAGAGATTTTATTTATTTATTTTTAAACAATCCTGATGGATAAATTCTACCATGGATTTTCTCACTAAGCCGAAACAACCCCAGTCTATTCCTCTAGCCACTCTTAATGTCCAACCTTGTTCTGTCCCTGCCAGCAGCAAACTCTGAATAAATAGCAGCAGAAACTATAAATCACTGTTATTTACAGTTTGCCAAACAGACAGTAACTCAGTTCAAACCCCAAGGTGATTCCCTAGTCCATTGCAAAAAGCAACTAGAAGGTAAAATCTTTCTTGGCTGTTTTCAATAATTCAGAGGTCATAGTGACAAGTGCCTGCAGGTTACCAGCAGCCTGTCCAAGGATACAACATCGCAGCAACGTGTGGTGGCTGTGGTGGTAGTGATGGTGGTAAGTAAGCAAGCAAGTAAGAATATCCTTTAATAAACCAATTGCTAACCGCATTTTAGTGTATTTAACAACATAGTAAAGGTGGTGATTATGGTGGTAATAATGATGACGGTGATGATGGACAGGTAGTCGAGGTGTTGTTGGTGGTGGTGGCGGCAATGAAGTGGTGATATGTGGTATGTTGTCATGATATGTGGTAGCAGTGTTGTTAGTGCTGTTGCTGCTGGGAATTGAATCCACCTGTGGTGCACTGCAAAAGTAAAGGTAACACAATTGTTTATTTGCTTCTTCCAAAGGGTGGACCCAGGCTTAAAGGAAAACACAAGTACCACAGTAATCCTCCACCAGCAAGACATCTTTTAACCAATAAACTAACGCTATGCTACTATGGATAGATAATATAATTCACTCCAACTGCTCCATTCTAGTTACTTCATGATGAGACTGTGTGCAAGTAATCAGTGGCAGCACTACAGCAGGGCAAGCCACGGCAAATGCCCTGGGAAAAAACCTTTTGCCCTAGTCGTTGCCCTGCCAGACGCCTGTAAAAATTTTTGCACTGCCGAGAGTTTATTTGGGGCATAAATCGTCCTGCATGACTGCCCATGTTATGCCCTGGTTGCAAAAAATGTCTCTCTGCAGGTAATGGGTAGTGCAAGTCCAGTAGTCAGTGTGCTGGAATGTCAACCATGAGGTCAGTGTTTAAATCCTACTAGGATAGAAAAATATTTTTAGATGTCTGCTCAACTTACACCACCCAATGAACTCGACTATAAAATTAGTACACTGCCCATACACTTGGAATCTCTCCACAGGTCTTTCACTCAAAACTGAAAACACTGCTCTTTCACAAATCCTATTCTGATTCTTCTTCTTTCCCTTATTACCCTTGCCATTTCAATTATAAACACCATTCACTTTAGTTATCTGACTGTCTGACCCCTGTGGATCTTAACCTGGTACCGATTTTAACCATATCTGCCTATCAATTTTGTTTTGACTAAGCACCTGTGAATAAACTGCTTCCCACGACTCCACTTTTTAGGGCGCTGTAGATGTCTTGAGATTACAATTACAAAGGGTTGATATGTAGAATAGCCAGTGAGGGGAGGATTGTTTCAATTGCATAACATGTTGCTCTCATGTGCCGAGGCTAAGTAAATGAAGCTGCCAACACTTCACACCCAAAGCTGCTTAAGAGCTATCTTAATGGGAACTGTTTGTCCTTTATCCTCCTTTTCCTTTTCTTCTGCCCGTGTATCTCCTGAACCACCCACTCTCAAGTTTACTTAACTTGCAATGTTTAAAGGACCAGACACCTAAACTGAACCATCTGGTCTTGTCATGCTTCCAGGACCAATCCAGTTCTTATCTGGCTTAGATAGCATCTGTTTCAAGCTTAGTTTAGTCATGTGGCATACTGTTAACGTTTATGTCATTTACCTCTAAGGCTGAGGTTCGAATCCTAGTCCAACACGTAAAATTGAAAACTTGTCGCCAAGTCTTGAAGTCAATCAAAGTCAAACTCAGCTGACAAGAGTGATGAAGTATGGAATGCTTTCAAGGGTAAAACTCAGCTATACCTGGATAGGTTCTCCATTTATTGATTTGAATTACTATTGTCTGGTTTTGGTTCAGCCAAAATAACCTTTACCCCAAGAAAGGATCATGATTCTTACCTTACCTTACCTGGTCCCCCTTTAATTTACTACATGACTTTGGTATAAGTTCAAAGGGGATGCTTCAAGTCCAAACATTACTATGCATGGAAAAGATCTGCACCTGGAATTACTAGCCCTCTCACCTCCACAGTTCTGGAAACGACTTAAGATTTTCTTGTTCACTGGCCCACGCACTGACACCGATTGAGAGCGCTGCCGATTTTAAGTAGTGCTGTATAAATGTTTGATTACATTACATTACGACTGATAGTTCTAAAGATCTTACCTTATTGGCTCTGTACTTCTTCTTCACAGCAATGTTGAGATCCTCGTGTATTTTATCCAGTAGCCACAGCAGGAATTCCTGCGCGTCGTGCTGGGCAAAACCTCGGTACTGATTGCCATACTTTCCCACTGTGGCTTTAAAATCAGCCGATATTTCCGAAGCATACCGACACGTCCATAGGCTTTTCAGAAGCGTCGCTAAATTCTCAGTCAGCTCTCCACGTGTGCCATATTTCTTGGCATTTTGCTTGTTGTTTCGTTTGATATCGTCCTTGTACTGATCGCTAATAAAATATATAACGAGCTGTTCGGTGTTACTGAGGCATTGCAACACTGCATTCATGAAGCACGTATTGCCATGATTGTGTATTCCAATGACGCCTGGAAAACCGTTTCCACGCGGATCTGACTTTAACGTCAGTTTCGGTGCACACAGAGCAGAATTTTTACCCTTGAAAGCATTCCACGCATCCTCACTATCACCCGCTGAGCTCAACTTCGACTGAGCTCTGGCCTTCACCGGTTTGAAACTGGCGTTTGGCTGCGAAGAGGTCGAGATCTGTCGTAGAAGTTTGTGTACTAAATGTCCGAACGATTGTAAGATCAGTCTCCTCGATTTTTTCTTATGGTCCATCGTGTACGACTGATGAAGTAGACTAGGAGAGTACACAAAATCGAGTTTTCGGAGGTCGGATGCTCGGTTGGCGCTGCCGTTCTGGGCGTCTTTCGAATGCAGTATGCGCGGCAGGCTGTGACTTCCTGACCGGCATGGAGGAGGGCCTAAGGGGGGGCGTCTGTGCGGAAGACGGCTTTCGTCCGGTTCCGAATCGTAACCGAATTCCTCTTCGGCCGTAGACGCCTTGCGACCTCCGGGTACCTTCTGTTCCATTTTATGCAACTAGTTGAACAGCACGCGGATGTCAACATTCACTAGATTATAAAAATAATCGACATTGATAGAAGACGAACGAGGAGCACAACACGACCCTTCCTGTTTCCCTACAACCGCCATGATGTCATCGATAGAATAGCTAATAATAGAATAAAGTTATAGCGACAGATGCACGCAGTTCTCTTCTTTTGCTCACAGACAGATACGAAATTTTCCACTTTGAACAACAAAATATGCAAACTCAAGAAAGCACCTGGAATATAGCCTACCATTCACTAGCTTACAAAGATAGTGCTTTACGTGATGGATGCAATTTCGACTCCTATAGGCCCAGCTAATCGTACTTAGGCCTACCTGTCTGAGGAATAGAAGGAGACAACGTAAAGGTAGTTTGGTCCGTGTAGGGCACTGTCGGCCTAAGTCTAAGTGTGAGATATTTGAAAAACCACTTCAGCTAAATCCAATCCAAATTTTGACCACGTCGACGTTTCGGTGTTCGTTTTAAAGCAACACGTTTCCGTTTGGCGCATGAGATATTCCGCTCTATGGCCGCTCTACTGTAACGACGCACTTGGCACAGAGACTGAACAGCGTTGCCAACTTTCGACGGGAATCCTTCAATTGGTTGGTTCCACGTGTGTGCGTGCACTGCGTGGACCCGCCATGGTGACTGTTCCAGCGTACTGTGTATTGTTTTGCTGATGTAATATTTTCGTCGTAATAATAATAATATAATGGGGCTTAGCCCCCCTAACTGCGGCTCAGCCCCCCAAACAAAAAGTGGGAAATCTCTGCCAATGCTTACTTCATAATAAGCCAACTGAACAGTGACCAACGGCAACGAAATCATCAACTATCTCAGGCAGTGAGGCAATTATATTACTTGATTATGATGGACAGGGTCACAGCCTATTTGAATCTTTAGCGATTACATTCTTACTTACTTTACGGTTTCAGTTGCGTGCAACGACCCCTTTCTTATAATTATTATGGTTGCTTGAGTGCGTGACTGACTCACTTCCGTTCTAAAAGCAAAAGGGCCTAATAGCGGGATTGCGGGAAACAGATTAATGCACTCAAATATTTAATTAATAAATAACTTGAAGAACTTAACATTTTTGCGAGAATTTCGTTTATTTTCGTTCGCCAAACGACGCTAAGTTTGAGTAATATGTCCAGTGTGCCTCCACTGAAGAAATTTCGCCAAATCAATTTAATTGTAATTGACAAATTCAGCGAGGGTAACAGAAGACCGCCTCTGCGCTATGACCAGGAGTAGGCCTATAGGCCTAGTCATCTCTTGAACTTGAGTTCAGTTGCTCAAAAAAGTTTTGACACTGTTAAGTGTTGCACTATTCAAAGTATATGCATTGAAATGTGTTAAAACTGATAGCTTTAATGAATATGCCTTTTGGAAAAAAATTTTACCAGTTAATAACACTGGTCTGCGCTTACAACTGGTGACGTGTGTATTTGAAAAACGGCATAATGCTTTATCAACATTCAGAAATCTAATGTCACAGTTAATGTGACTTTTAGATGCAGCGACGCATACTAAAAATTTCTCAAAGCAAATGTTACATTTTAATCAATTGTTTGCTTGCAGTAGCCTAGCCTAAACGTGTTGCAGACATTTGGAAGAAAAGTTTGTCTGCCATGCGCATGAATGCTGTTGGTAGTTTAAGTCAACGACTTCATATAATTATATAAGTTTAAGTCTGCATGTTGGAGAGTTTATGGGAAAGTTGTTGAAGAGGCGTTCTTTGAGTATCTAACTGCCGACTACACATGAAAATTGAGTATGCCCAGTTAATTATTTTCTTGGGGTTTCTGCTATAGATTTACGAAGTTTTCCTTAAGTTTCTTTCAAAAACTTTTTGTTATATTTTTATTTTTCTAGAATTTCCAAGTGTTGCCATGGATAATAATTCTTAAGTAAAGTGTTTTCAACTTCATGATGTTGATGTTTTAATGGGTTTGGTGTAGTATTGCATGATGGCTTTATTCCAACATGAAGTATTTCAGACACAAAAAGTGTGATTTCATCTGTGATCCATCTGTTAGGAATGTTACTGAATTACATGGCAAGAGATTTTGTATATGTATATAAGAATAGAAAAATGGATGTTTTAAGTTTGTCATCATGTTGTTTGTACAGGAGGCATGGTTGCAGTTCAAATAAATTCATGTTTGAAAGTTTTCCTGTAGCAAAATGCTGTAATAACTTGTTAGGGATTTTATGTCGCTTATGTACATTAAACCTGGGAGTCACTTTGGTCAGCCAATCTGACGCCACTTGACCCTAAAGTGACTTGAGGTCGACTTGAAGTCGACAACTTGGAGTCAAAACGACTTGACCCGACTTGGCAGAAAAACAACCAACTTCCGACTTAAAGTCGACTTCTGACATGGTAATTACGATTAAGTACGGCTAATAATACAAAAATGTCATGCCAATTTGCCTGGTAAGCATTAATTTCTTATACTAATGAGTAATGAGATCTCAACACCTGATGAATAAAATTGCTTATTAGGCATACTTTAAGGTGTTTGTGTTTGTTCTTTAACAATTTTGTAATGCCTTAATGGGTTAACAGAAGAATCTGCAGCGGACCGCGGACTGGGAGCACTGAATGGCGTGTTATAATGACACAGTTTAATTCTGTTGTCATAATTATTTGGCCACTAACGTCATTCAAATAGCAATGCATGCGTATTATCCCACAGTACTACCACTCACCGACAATATAGTCGATCATTGTCTAATACAACAGTTTTTCCGTCTGCAAACGACTAATGCAGTGCACCATAGTAGCGCCAAACGATCGATTGATTGGTAGGCCCTATGCGATCCAGATTTCTTTGGATCGAATTCACTGACGACTAAAAGTTCATTGATTTGCGCGCGTTCAGCTCTTGAAAAGGCAGACGTGCTGGCATTTATATTAACATTTCGATTCACCAGTTTTATTAAACGTACGTGTGACGCTTTAACATATAATAACTCATGATATAGATAAATCGACACCGAGGCCTAAGTAGCTGCTTAGGGGCCAACCATAAAGCAACGTCACGCTATTTTTTACCATTTTACCCCCTCCCCCCCTGTCACAAACTGTCACAAAACTCGGACCCCCCTAAAGTACGTCACACTTTCAACATAGAAATAATAATACTTCCGAAAGCAAGGCTAATACATAAACAAGGCTTCGCAACAGCATTATTACTAGCGCTCCTAGCGAGAGGAATCGTGAAAAACACATTCAGGAGATATGCATTTCATGCTATTTTGACATAAAACTAATTAAAATGTTTCAGAAAATTTTTTTTGAAAATTATTTTTAAAGCTATGAAATTCTGCTAAAAAATAAAAAATAAATTATAAATAAAATAAAAATAAATAAATGTGTGACGTCACACATGGCCTGACCCCCCCTCCCCTGTCACAAACTGTCACACTTTCTTAAACCCCCTTCCCCCCCTGGAGCGTGACGTACTTTATGGACGGCCCCTTAGCCCAACCGCCGTCGATAATAAAAAATAATATCGCAGTACCGTTCTTCGTTTTTGAATATTTCTTCTTACTCTTTCAAATGAGATGAAAATCAACTTTTATCTTCAACACTTCAATTCAATATAATATATCGTCAACATAAATCAACTATATTTCTTAACACTTCACTCTCAATACCTACAGCTCTATCTACTTTTTTGTAATTGTTTATTGAAATTGTAATTACGACAATTTATAGAGCATCGTCAGTAGCAAGCTACTTCTAGGATGCTTTACACACATACACATACACATCTACTGTATTAAAACAACTGCATTGTTCAAATCGACTGTAATCAGCAATTTATAACCTTTCCCGCGCTATTATCACGTGCTCAGTACAAGCTATATTCAGTCAATGTTTACGAAAGACAAGCGGCGCTAACCGTCCGCTCAATTAGATCATGTTTATACATATATAATTATATACAGGTGTATTGTCATGACACAACCCTAACACACTACGGTATAGGTCTTAAAAACGCTTGTTCACACCACACTAAAAACACTATACAACTGCTTAAACGACGCCGTGGCCTCACGATCATTAGTGTGGCGAGATAAATTTAGATTTGTTTGTGTCCCAAGTCGGTTTAAGTCGACTTCTCTAGAAAACAACTTGAGGTTACTTTTCAGTACAAATTCGACTTGGGGGTCAGTTGCGCTAAGGAGAAACGACTCGACTCGACTTGGGATGCCCAAGTCGACTGGGGTCGACTTATTGGGGTCGACTCCCAGGTCTACTTATGTACATTAAATTTGTGCTTTACAAAGAAATAAACATTAGGATTTAACATGTTTATTGTATAGTTTTCAATCAATCTAAGTGGAGAATAGTAAAACTTGCAAGAACCTGTTTCAAATCAATGCCCAGTAACAGCTGTAAGGGTCTATGAAAGAAGTAATTTGGGAACATCTTAAAGATTTTCTTGTGATAGAACTCAAACTTCTGTACAGTATATTGATTCCATTGTCTGCAGGTTTTGTGTCGGGTATAGAAGAGGGAAGGGATGGAGGCATAGGCGCAACCACCCTATGGGACCCGTGGGACGCGTCCCCCCAACTTTCGGGCAGGCTGGGACGGTCCCCCAACTTTTGAAAATTTTGAGGTAAACAAGAGCCCAAAATGCACTCCATTTGGTATTAAATGCTCAAAATTGTCGTCGTCTGGGGCTCCGCCCTAGACCCCATTGGCGGAGCTTACGACGCTCCCCCGTATCCCTATTAGGGACTTCTTGTTTCCGCAATCGCGGCTGTACGTGCACCTTCCGCACTCGCAATTTCCCCCACTCGAACGTTCTAGTAGGTCCGTCCCCTAACAAATCGCTGGACCTGGCCGATAGAATACAGAGTAAGGCTAAAGCCGCTAAACTCAACTGAGTCTATAAGAATTCAGTGCAGGATGTTGCTGTGTAATTTCACTCTAAACCTGTAGCCTACTTATCACGCTTTAAAATTCGACTAAGGCTCGCGGTAGAAGCCTAGGAGGACATTTCAATTTTTACTTCTGAGACTGCGAGTGGTATTCTTCTAAAACCTAAAATCTCAGTTTATTCATATAATAAAGTCATATTTTTTCACATATCTAGATGGTTTAGGTACTTTTATATCGAAATCATCGGTGAAAAATTTGAGGTAAATTAGAGCCCAAAATGTACTGCATTTGGCATGAAATGCTTAAAATTGTGTCGGCTTCTGGGGCTCCGCCCCAGACCCCGATGGGGGAGCTTACGACGCTCCCCCATACCCCTAGTCGTTAGGGGCTTCTTGCCTTCGGCAATCGCAGTTTCGCGCCTTCGGCGCTCGCAATCCCCCCTCAGACATTCTATTAGGTCCCCCAACTTCTGGACCGTGGTTGCGCCTCTGGATTTGGAAGGGGAAAAGAGGGAGGGGAGAAAGGAAGGGCTTAGGGCTACAGCCCCCAAACCGGAAATCCTGGCGCCGCCACTGTATCTTCGTCGTAATGACACTTTGTTTTTTGAAAAATTAGTGGTCTCGGGCACTTCATTATATTTACAGTAATGCTTAGGCAATGTAGAGCAGCGTCAAGTGGCATACAGTCTAGTTTCGACTCTGTAGGCACATGTATGCCTACACGTTTTAATATAGCGACTGTATAACTATATAGCTCGACCCTGATTATTTTCAATGAATTGATCGGAGATCCTCACCGCCCCTGCCTGGTTGAATGGTGCCACGCCCGTCTAGTGGTTAGCGTGCTGCCAAGTGCCAACAGAGATGTCGGGTGTTCAAATCTGTTTCGAGATTTCTGCGTCATCTGCACCCCTAGCCAATTCAGATAGGGTACATGGGTTATGATGGGTATACGGAGTACATGGTTGGTGGGAAGATGCGATGGCAAGGGAGAAGATTGGTCAGCCGCCATCATATGTCAAGGCTAAGAAAAACGAAGTCGCCAACACTTCATAATATATGTAATTGTAATCGAACATTTATATAGCGCCACTCAAAAATCAGCAGCGCTCTCGAGCTGCATCAGTGCCTGCATCAGGGAACAAGAAACGGCTGCTTCCCAGGCCAGCTTCAGTGACTGCTCTACTTTTCTTCTTCTATAGGCGCATAGGCCTATAGGCCATAAATGTACATTGTAGAAAATGCATATGCAAAGCTGACGAGCGTTATAATTATTTTTTCAGTTTTTACCCAAAGGACTTTAGAATCATCTTCAATATATTTGTTTAGGGAGCATGATAGCTACTGGTTAGCGTGATGCACTGTCAATCCAGAGGTTGGGGGTTCAAATCCCACCAGAAATATGTTGAGATTTCTGTGCCACCTGCACCCCAGCGCAAATGAATACACTGACTGCACGCCAGGGATGGGCAGTAATTTAATTGGTGTAATTGAAATTACGTAATTTGAATTACAATTGTAATTGGTAATTTGTAATTTGTTGCTCTGGATCAATGTAATTTGTAATTTTAAATTGAATTACATTTTTTCATGTAATTTGTAATTTCAAATTACATCCGTAAAATCAAATTACTTTGAAAACTAGAACCAGAGACTCCACAACAGACCAGTTTTGAAAGCATCTTTTCCTTTATCTTGATCACCTTCACTATAGTATTTCTGGAATGAAAAATAGTAACACTGAACTCTGAATGCTTTAACAAAATTGGAGCCATTGTCAGAAGTAGTAGCAACAATTTTGTCATGTGTCAGACCGAGATCATAATGTATTACATAGATGAGTTGCGCTACTCCATCACACGTGTGTGATCCAACAAAACGTCTGCATGCTAAGGCAACTGAGCGTCACTCAAATGCACATGCATCGATCCAGTGACATGTTACTCCCATGTAGGCCTAACTTCTGTGTTTAGTAGACCAGACATCTGCAATTAAAGATATTATTTATACAATTTAATTCTGCACTTTCTTCATCTGCGCTGGTACGCAAACTCATTATAGTTTTGCAAGCATATGATTGTAAGGTCAAACAGATGCCAATTATTGGATATCCTCTTCGAACAGTTGCTACTTCTTAGAGAATATTAAGTTAAATAAACAGTTTCAAACACTCCAATATAAATGAACAGTGGAAATAAAGCATGTGTTTCCTGACTGAATTTCTTGATCCCAACTATGCATGTAATTTGTAATTTGATGTAATTGAAATTACGTAATTTGTAATTTGTAATTTCCCAAAAATTTCTAAAGTAATTTGTAATTTGTAATTCAATTACATTTTCCCAAGTAATTTGTAATTTGTAATTCAATTACATTTCACTGTGTAATTTGCCCATCCCTGCTGCACGCTATCAGTGGTAAGATTACACGGCAAGGGAGAGATTTCTGCTGCATCTGTGCCCCTAACCAACTCAGCTAGGAGTGCACACTGTCAATGGGAAGATTAGACGGCAAGGGAGAGGACTGGCCACTCGTCCTTACATGCCGAGGCTAAAAAGTGAAGTCACTAACACGTCATACGCATGGATGTCCGGGGCTAGCTAAAGGGACTGCTCTTCTCCTTCTATTGTTATTCTACTTATTATTATATTATTATGCTTTGTTCAAGCTTTAGCAACTGAATTCATGCCTAACTTAGTGTCACATATGTTCAAAACAGCGACTGTCATCACCTCACACAACAACAGTCACCTGTTGGTCAGACAATCACCTTGTAGTACATAATCCGAGATTCAGCCAATCCTTCAATAGAACAGACATTAACAAGGGGCCGTCCATAAAGTACGTCACGCTCCAGGGGGGGGGTTTAAGAAAGTGTGACAGTTTGTGACAGGGGAGGGGGGGTCAGGCCATGTGTGACGTCACACATTTATTTTTATATTTTATTTAAAAATTAATTTTTATTTTTTTAGTAGAATTTCATAGCTTGAAAAATAATTTTCAAAAATTTTCTGAAACATTTTAATTAGTTTTATGTCAAAATAGCATGAAATGCATATCTCCTGAATGTGTTTTTCACGATTCCTCTCGCTAGGAGCGCTAGTAATAATGCTGTTGCGAAGCCTTGTTTATGTATTAGCCTTGCTTTCGGAAGTATTATTATTTCTATGTTCGAAAGTGTGACGTACTTTAGGGGGGGGTCCGAGTTTTGTGACAGTTTGTGACAGGGGGTAAAATGGTCAAAAATAGCGTGACACTTTATGGACGGCCCCCAAGGGCTTTAAGCAAGTCCATGATGCACAATAGCTCGGTGTAATATTCCAATGCTTAGTTATAGAACACGTGGCGCCACAGAAGAAGACATTTATAAGCAGGCAGGATGGCAAGCCCTTTCCCTCTTGCTGGTAATTCCAATATAGTCTAGTCTAATCTAATCTAATCATTTCTACAGTGTCAATAACCAAATACAAAAGGCATTCGTTGATTGCATTCAGCATAGCCGAGGTCAATAAACGTTGCAAGAATAACAGCACTGTCAAATCCACTTTCCACTATGCAAAAACATCAAATTACTGACCTCTAGTTTTTCAGTCTAGCCAGCACACTATATATTGCATCAGGCTAGTGACTAAGCTTTAGCTATGCAATGCCTACAGATTCTTCTTGAATGGCACTATACAAATAATCATAACATAATACACAAGAGTGGCGTCATTGGAAGTTGGAACCTGCCGAAGGGCAGAGAACTTAAAGAAGAAGAATACCTTCATACATTTGTTTGAGATTACCATTTGATAAAATTCCATGTCACCATTCACACTGGACTGCACTGCCAAGACCTTGTTAAATAATCAAGCAAAGCACAAGTCATTTCATATGAATAAACTTTGTTTAGGAAAAACTTTTTTTCTAAATTCTTCAACATGTCTCATTGCACATGAGTAAACATTACACAGAAATCTTTTAAAGCAAACATTGATGTATCTTAAACATATCTTTTGAAATACATTTAGCTGTATCTTCAATCAGAGCTTAATTTCAAAGTCAGACATCTTTCCAAAAAACAACCACAAGATTATTCAGAACAGAATAATAGAGTCGATCCGGATGAGGCAAAAGATTCCAAAGACCATCCAATTTATCGCAGATGCCTAACATAACAACATTCAAAACATCACTCCTAGTGTCAAGCCAGTCTCACAAAAACATGGTGATACAAGCACGACACCAAGGTCAACGTCATCTGCACAGTCATCTTACGCCATCTGCATATCATCTGATCGTGCCATCCAGTCCGGAGCGGCTGCAGTGATCTTTTCTATGATGCTATTCACTTGGAAACAGAGACTCTGGATCTGCTTGTCCCAGCTTGGCAATGCCTCTTGTGCTGCAGAAACAAAAACAATAGATGCTACAAGGTGCTAAAGAATTTCTCACATATATATATATATATACATACATATATTATATATATATATATAAGCAGATATAGTTATATATATGTCTGTTTATGCATCCCTGCTATTACCAAATCTCCTATAAATACAAAGGTAAATTGCACGGATTGCAAAGTGTACCAAGTAACCGAGTATCTATATCTGGGCATTTTACGATGTCCAAGGCATGTCAGCACTTAGTGTTTACCCTACAAATTAGTTTACTTAATATGTTTACATAACTTTAATAAGTTTACATAACAAAGATTTGAACAGAACAAAGCAAACAAAGCTTGGCAACAGAGGCAGTTGCTTGCAAACAATTAACAATTTGACCCAAGTCACCCCAACGGAATGATTGTTCTGTACACTTCATCCAAACGATCTGTTACCTCTGATAAATATTCTTGATAGTAGCAGCAGTAAATTATTCATTTCCCCACCTTACCTTAATAGCAACAGTAATATAGTAGTTACAAGCCATTTATTGACAGAGCATCAACCATAATATCACAATAACAGCAGTCAGTACAAACTCACAAACTTCAAGTAAATGATGCAAGTCAAAACATCAATCCAAATGAATGATTAAGACTCTTATATGGAGCGTGGTGTTACATGGATCCGAAACGTGGACTATGAGGAGGACATCAAGTGATTGGAGTCCTTTGAAATGTGGATTTCGCCAAGGATGGAAAAAATTAACTGGATGAAACACATAACAACGAAGGCGGTGATGAAAAGGGCTGGAGACGAATCCTCTATGATAGCTACAATAATAGATCAAAATAAGTCATACATCTATAAAACAGGGAACAGAGAAAAGTTCGCAAAACTACACTTTATCATAGCGTTGAACACCACATTAGATAGTCATCTGGTAACAATATGCACAGTTTTAATGATTCTAACCTTCAAAGTGGACAATAGAATCGATTTGATCAATGCATCCATTCATCCGACCTTCAGTGATCATCTGTGATGCTATCTTCTCTGCCTGAAAAACAAAATGGTAAAGCTTTTGATGCCAGATACTGGAAAAGTTAAATTAGAAATTATCGCTCCACTCAACTGCCCACTTCAGAGATACTAGGCCATTACCCCAGCCGGATTCAAAATACATCCACCATTGTAGAACCTTGCCTCACCCCATGATGGTACTTCAGAAAAACTAATCTAGTGTAATCAGATATAAAACAATGTCACAGGCATCTACCTGGTAATATTCAATTGCGTATTTTGGCACTGCTAGCAAATGAAAACCTGCCTCAGACAGCAGGCCTGCAGTATTTAAATACATACAACAATAATAACATACAAATTAACCGATATTACAGGACGTGATTTTTATGAAATATCCATTAAACCAATATTATAATTTTACTTCTGATCCATATCTACCTTAGATTAAAAATAAATTACAAATAATAAACAACAGATTCAGTGGATGATCCCCTATATCCTGGTCTAAGCTTGATGCCTTAAACTGAAATAAATACCTCACTAAACATTTTCTACTAACTGCCTAAAGTAGGTTCTCAAAATTGACTTCATACCTTTCTTGCTGGAATTTCTAGAAGTGTTCCCAGTTCATCAAAGGAAATGTTGTTGTACAGTTTGCTGGCTGAGAGAAGATTATGTTCAATCACCGCACGATCCAAAATTGTGGAACCTGTCACAAGAAATCATGTTATTATTCACAGGATGGACATAACAATCTCAGCATTTATATCGCACCTTTTCAGAACTTTTCAAAGGCATGGTCCAGAAATTCGTTCACTAAGTTGAGTCAAGATGGCTGTTCATATCTGTTTCTGGCTATTTATTTTACGTCAGTCAATTTAACACGTCGAACATTGTTTTACGCTAAGTATTATACAACTATAATCTTCGATTATTTATACAGACTGAAGATTACTTGAATACTTGTTCTAATTTGAATGATCGATGGAGTTTAATCGTTAAATGTGCTGACAACTATGTTTATATTTTCAAATAATGGTCAACAATTGCCATCAGCTGTCTCTCTGTTTATCCATCTAGTTTAACTTACGGAAATCTTGCTTGCTTGAATGTTTGTTTGAGCCACAGGCTAAAAAGTCAAATCTTGCGACGACTAATTCGATCACTTACAATCATTCAATCGTCATGAAACTTGGCAGATAGACTCGCCCTCGCAGACACTTCATTCTATCAAAATTTCAGCTCCCAAAAAGGCTAGCTTATAGAATCGGGGGACTCAACTTTTCGAATCGGGAATCCCCTTTTCCGATACGCAGCGTTGCCATTGGCCAGCGTTGCCATTGGCCGCAACAGAAACGGGTGCGCTGCCTCATTAAACGCATGCTATGTCGTAAAATGAACGCGGACTATATATTTGTAGAGGTAACTGCTTCATAAGACGCATTATAGGATACTAGATGGATATAGTAAAAACTTTTGTTTTACGGGCTGTATTTTTTAAAAGGCCAATTTCCTTCAGCTTTTAAAACTGCTCATGATATGTCTATTAAAAAAGCCTGAGCTGGATAATGACATCTAGCTAATTACAGCCCTATTCTAATCTGAAACACATCTCTAAATATTTACACGAACTTAAGCATACCAATGCGGCCGACCCTCGAAACGAGGATGGCTGAGAACAGAACAGAAGCATACCAAAAAAAATTGCATATGCCCAACAGTTAGTGCAAATTGTGTGGGAAGTTCCAGAACATGCTGCAATGAAACACTGAAAACAGAAAGCACCAAAGACATTTCATAAACCATACCATCTGCTGTTTGTGCTTTTTGGTGAGTCTGGAGCATGTCAGAAAAATCGTGAAGTTCGCTACTTCGTATGATGCGATCAAGGTACCTGAAAATGGACAGACCTTTATTGTTTATACAGATAATCTCCAGCTCCTTATAAAGCTACCTTTGGTGAGTCATATTAAAAAGCAAAAAAGATATAGGAAACATAACTGTTGAAACCTTCACAAATTCTTCAGACTTGGGTCAGGAGTGCCTCTGAATCACTAAGTGGCACTTTTATAAATGTTCTATTAAACTTACAATTACAAGAGGGCACTTTTTATAATCCCCAACTTGAGTTGTTAGTCATTTAGTCTGATATCAATGATTTCACATTGCATTACTCATTGTAAGATCAGGTATTTTGCATAACATTATATGCAGACTTCCCATGAGCAGCACATGGCAGTACCGACAAAAAAGTGATTACATTTTCTCCAGAATTCCATAGGCTGGCAGTTGCTGGCAGCGTTCATCTTTGAACAGCGTCGCAAGCATACGAGATCGCTGTTGTCCTGTACAAAAACCAACAACAACATGCTACATAACTTGTACACAACATACACTAATACATAAATCAAGGATACTTAAACACATATATACATACAAATACACATGCACATAAAAAGAGATAATAGCACCAAAACTGGAATCATCAATACCAATGCATATAACAAGAGAAATAGTAATGACACATTGTAATAAAACAAAAATGACAAAAACAAGTAAGACAAACAGACAGATCCAGAGAGATCCAGACACAAAGAGCAGGAAAAGCAATTGCATTTGTGTGTGAAAACTCACTGAAAGCATAGATAGACTTTTATCTAACAGGTTAATTCTTCTAGTCATAATGAGCACAGTGCAGTTGCTGATCTGTGATGAGATGCTATGGTACAAACTTACCAGCAGATGCGAGGATTGTGCAGATCAGTGCATTCCTAAGCGCCGTCATTCGCTCTGCCTCAGCAATCACCGTCTTGTAAGAAAGCTCGTTGTATCTCTGAGCAGCCTCAATGAATTTGCGTCGGAAGTCCAAGACACGGGCATAGCACGCCTTTAAACATACAAAGATCAAAACATAGACAATAAAGCAATATGAGCTGAGATTTACAAGATAGAACAAATGCACTTACTTCTGCACAATTATGCATTGTCATTATTATTTCTATTGTTGTAATTGCGTCTATCCAAGACATCAGTGTTAAAGCTTTTACAAAAACCACGTATCATCCCTGAATAATGACAAGATGATTTAGTCGATGACAATGCAAAAGTCCTTCCAAAACGACCAAATATGGGGAATATATGGCAAAAGCTCAAATAACTGGCCACTAAGTCACTCCGCTTGATGATATAAGCCAAGCAAATGGTGCAATGCTGCAAATGTTGGATTTATGAAGGCACTTGTACAGGAGACGATGGCCTGCGAGGTTACACACAGTTCGACAACGTGACCAATGTAAATTTCATGTGACAGGCCCAATATTTGAACCTGGGTCACAGAGCTGAACTGTAGTGCTGTACCTGCTGCGCAGTCACATGTGCCATCTGTGGTGCAGTGCACATATGTATCCCTTAGAGCAGTGGTAAAGGTTTAAGTGTAAAGTATAAAGACAAGGCAGCCACCTTGTAGTGTATCTGTAACTCTTCAGAGCTGGACTCGGCCTGCAGCAGTGAGGCACGGTTGATGTACGCCTCTGCCTGGACTGGGTCCTCATCCTCCAGGTAGAGTCTGGCCACTTTGAGGTACGTCTCCAGCTTGTAGTCATTGGTGTACTGCCTGAAAGACAATGGAGCTGATATTATAACTCATCAAAATGGATGTCTTTGATCTTACAAGCAAAGAAAGGAGGAAATTCTTTATAAACATATTGTTTCTGGACATTCACACGGCACCTTTTAATCGCCACACACCAGATGTATCAGAAAATGCATGTGCCAGAATAATCTGATGTAAACACAGTGACTACAGCGTTTGCAAGGCATATTTCAGGCAACATTAATGCATTTAATATTATTACAGACTACGTTACAACACACTTTTTGAGCTGCATACTTTTTATGGCCAACGTCAAGTACAGCTAAATAACATCACGGGAAAATAGTAAGAAAAAAGTAAGTGTAAACTTATTGCTGCAGATGACTTATGCACACACAGTTCTTGAAAGTGAGTCAGACACTGACTGTAGTCTTGGTAGTGATGTAAGTGATAAATCTGAATGATAAATCTGAACAAGACCATGCACTAAAGGATGCAACGAAGAATGGTAAGCACCGTGATACGAAGACATACTATCAAAGATGCCTAAAAAAACCAGGCTTATGACCAGCAACCGCAGGGAGTATAAACTGTACCCCAGTAATGAGTGCAGTGCAGTTGTTGAACAGCTCTAGGCCTTGTCGCTCAATACTGCCTCTGTTTTGCTGAACTAGCTTTGACCTGTGACTGACAAATTCTGTTGCGTTTGCGCTACCTACTTCTGAGCCGTTTCTAGTGGAATTCCAACAAGGATGCTAGCGGCCTCTCGCCAATTCTGCTCTTTCTCATAGATCATAGCCAGCTTCTGACGTATCAACCCAACCTAAAATGGACAAACAAATCTTCAAACTTTGATTTTAACAGTCAAAGTAACTGTTTGTTTATGGCTGAATGATGAAAATGGAGATAACACAGATAAACAGGAAAGAATAGCAGAAGAACACAGTTGAGAGTGAACATTGTTTCATAGATTAAATCGAGTTTGAAGTAGAAAATGGAATGTTTTTTAAATTCAGTGATCCTTGAACTGTGGGACCATGCTTGAGGAATCTGAAGTGGCATGCAAGAGAATGCATTACCTTCACCTTTTTAATAATGCTTCTGCTCAGTAAATTTTAAAGTTTTCTGTTTTTTCGTGCATTTTAATAAAATACAATATACTTTCCCTCCCATAAATAAATAAGAGCAGCCATGGACATATTTGGGGCTTTCACGGGTTCAAACTCCCCAAATAAATTGCCGAAATTTTTTTACATGCTTTTATATGTGAAATACAAAGAAACTTAAATTTTGCGACCATAACCAATGAAAACCCCCGAAAGCTAAAAGCCCCTCTGAAAATTTTCCCGGCTGCGCCCAATGAGAGCAGCATTTCATAGAGATCTGAGGAAGAAAGTTCCAACCTGTTCCTCAAACGAGACGACTCTTGGTTGCACCTTTTCCAGGGTATAGTGAGCTACTTCCTTGCTCACTGCATCAGGCAGGTCACCCAGCTGACCACAGAATTCGGATAAAATCTGACGAGATATCACCAGGCTCACATTCTCATTGGCAACTAAAAGTTGGAAAATGAATTTATTATACTTTGGGTCGAAATCAGGTAAAGATTGTCTGAACAACGCACATGGGCACCGCAAACATGCCCAAAACAAAAAAGCACAAAACAAAACTTGAATTATTCTTATGTGTATATGAACTTGAATTAATCGTATATGAAAATCTTGAGCGATATCACTCAGTGTCAGTCCATCTGTCTTTCAACTCCCGCCACTATGGCCAATCAATCCTGACACACAGAGTTGTCTGTCACACCTCTGTCTGTCTATACAAGCAACACGTAAACAGACAGACACGTGACATATATATAGAAATCCATTACAACAATCCGAAGGACTAAATAGTCCCAGAGTACTCAAGAAACTGTAGTGTAAGCTCTTACCTGCATCAACATAGGCCTTCAGGTTGTCCACCAGATCAGCTCCAGATGAGCTAGTAATTGACTTAAGAATAGCTCGGTATCTAAAAACAAAAGTTTAAGCAACTGAATGTTTAAATAAAGCCCAATCAAGTACAAAAGGGTTATAAAATAATAAGAATGACAAGCAAATGTTCTAATTTTGCCAGTATCAAACATAAAATTTCATAATATTGCCTAACACACGCAATGCAAAACGCGAAAGGTCCCAGCCTCCCAGGCTATGTAAAAAAATTGAACCGTTGGACAAGGCGAGGGAGTTTAGGGTAATGGTAACACTCTGGCACAAAGAGCAGAAAATCAGCACGGACGCGGGATTGCTTCCCTCTACCCTCCCAAAGGGCCACTCAGCCTTTCATTCGCCAGATAGCGTTGCTAAAATGAGTAGTATGATGTGATGGGCGCCTTGCATGGCTGCCAAACAGTTAAATTCGATCATCCGTTCATACTATGAATTTTAATCATGCTGCTGTGTGTCAGATTGAAATAATAAACGAATATTATTATTATTATTATTATTATTATTATATGGTTGAACACTAAGTTTTATTGACGAAGTATGGGTTTGAGCGGTATCCTTTTACGTCCATTCTTACGCCTCCTCCGATAACAGACTGTCCGCATAAAAGCAACAGCTCGAAACCGTGTTCTTAAGATATTACTGTTGAAAGCTGTTTTACTTTTCCGTGCGTTCTTTCTGCGAAGCATTTCCACTGCCTGCTAAAGCAGAAAGTTGTTGACGAATCGACGCCATTTTCATTCAGTCTAAAACAAAACTAAAAAACCCACAGAGTTGTAAAATAATCTGCACACAATATATTATATATCTATGGTTCATACGCATGCGTAATACTGAAATAAGTAAGTAAGTTGATGTGGGTTAGCATTCCAACGCCACTAATCATCTTCGATATGAAATAATTTTGTCGTTAAGCCCAAGTACACACACCTTCTTGCTTGAGGGCTCTATAATTCCAGACGTTTTAAGCGTAGCGAATAATATAAAACATTATTAGAAGAAGGTGAAGAATAAACGCAGAAGGAGGGAGCTATAGCATATAGGCTAAGTAATTAAGTAGCCTTCATTTTCATGTGAAAAAAATCAGACTGCTCTTGTCTTCTTGTGGAGCCTAAATCAAATTTACGCAGACGACACTCAGGCTTACGTTCACTGTCCTGCGGCAAAAGCGGCCACTGCTGCCCACTCCATGCAGCTTGCTATAGACTCCCTTGGTGGTTGGATGTCGTCGAATCGACTCCGGCTAAAACCCTTGTAAAACGCAATTTATCTGGCCTGGCATCACACAGCAGCTGGCAAAACTTGATCTGTGTGCCCTCTCAGTGTCGGCACCCAGTTTCCCCTCTTCACTTTCTGCACTTCTGTTCGGGATCTTGGAGTGATACTTGACCAAGAACTCACTTTCACTCAACATGTTAACTCTGCCTCTCTTAGCTGCTTTTATCAGCTGCGCCAACTGCGAGTAATATCTCGCACTCTTACCCCCAGCGCTGCAGCTACTTTAGTTCACGCCTTCGTTGCCAAGTCGCCTTGACTATTGTTCCTCTCTATCCACAGAGTCGGATTGGGCGCTTGGAGCGAGTTTTGCGCGCGGCTGCGCGATTGATTGGTGGCATCCCTAAGATGGGTCATGTATCTGACTATTATGCGGGATGTCCTGCACTGGTTGCTACTTGCTACTACCACAATGCATCTCATTTAGGGTCTCTGCCTTCGTTTGGCGTAGCCTCGTTGGTACCGCACCTGCTTATCTGCAGGAGATCTGTCGCTCTATTTCTGCCAATATTGGCCGCCAACTCTTCACCAGCATTTTGTACCTCTCTGAAAACTATTCTTATCAGCCGTGGTTGGGCCGGGATCGCCTTTGAGTAGATACTTGAAGGGGCGCTATATCAAGTTTCATTGATTGATTGAGTGATTGATTGATTGATTGATTGATCAGTGATTGATTGATTGATTGATTGATTGATTGATTGATTGATGATTGATTGATTGAATTTCGTCATTGATGATTGATTGATTGATTGATTGATTGATTGATTGTGATTGATTGATTAGTGATTGATTGATTGAGGCCTGATTGATTGATTGATTGACTGATTGATTGATTGATTGATTGATTGATTGACATCATTGATTGATTGATTGATTGATTGATTGATTGATTGATTGATTGATTGATTGATTGATTGATTGATTGATTGATTGATTGATTGATTGACACAAGCGCACGTAGCCTATATTTTCCTAACTTTCGGTGTCACCTCTTACCTCATATTCTTCTGTTCTTTGGTGAGTCTGATCTAAAATTCTTTGCATTTTCTAACAATTCTATTGCATAACATTCGTCGGCATCATGTCCCTGTAATTTATCTAGTTTGTTCGTATACGTCCCAGACTGCAGCCATGTTAGCTCCATTCAACATTCACTCAATCTTAAACCGTCCGACATGTTTCTGTCAATAAACTGTCTCAGCGAGCGCTGTATGACCTTCCACCTTCCAAATCAGCTGTCGCCTCTGCCATCATTCAAAGCTCTACATAACTTACACAGCCAAATCGATCCTGTGCTAACCCAGTCCTTTTGGCACTGTGACAACGCAGTGTGGACACGAATAGCCTATACTACTGCATTCCTTTATCGTTCTTGCTTTACTTCGGGCCTCGCAGGACCACTGCGCAGCACTCCACCCGCTATAGTATGGGCCTATCTTCATCACATTAATCCTATTCTCTGGAGATACCCATCCAAACTCCATAGCTCAATCTGGCTAATTGAAATACAACTTCAGCTCATGTAGATATATATTTCCGCTCTCCCTCTTTCCCTTAAAATTTCACCCTCTCATAACACAGACAACCAATTCTTACTATATAAACACAATGAATTTACGTTCACTTCTCCACCGTGCACACTCCCAAGAAATAAAAGACAGCCTTCTGGTATCACCCTCCTGAGTCCTGACGTAAGGCCTACAGTGGTCTTATCTGAAATCTGGCTAATTGAAATACAACTTCAGTTCAATATCACGATTGTATTCCTCATGGCAACCACCTCTAAAGAACACCTTGTCTCTTGAAATCATCAATCAGCATCACTTGTGGTACATTTCCTTTCTCACTTGAGAACCTCACACCGTTCTTGATTAGGCTTGGTTAGGCCCCGTATACTCTTTTCATTGCTTCGAATTGGCATCGATAACTCTAAAACTTACAAACACGACTCTGACTATACCTTCAGGATATATCTAGTATGCCGCCATTTATCCTTCGCCTCATATTTTTCCTTCGCCCATATTCAAGTCTTCCTCATATTTTTCCTTCGCCTCATATTCAAGTCTTCCTCATATTTTTCCTTCGCCTCATATTCAAGTCTTCCTCATATTTTTCCTTCGCCTCATATTCAAGTCTTCCTCATATTTTTCCTTCGCCTCATATTCAAGTCTTCCTCATATTTTTCCTTCGCCTCATATTCAAGTCTTCCTCATATTTTTCCTTCGCCTCATATTCAAGTCTTCCTCATATTTTTCCTTCGCCTCATATTCAAGTCTTCCTCATATTTTTCCTTCGCCTCATATTCAAGTCTTCCTCATATTTTTCCTTCGCCTCATATTCAAGTCTTCCTCATATTTTTCCTTCGCCTCATATTCAAGTCTTCCTCATATTTTTCCTTCGCCTCATATTCAAGTCTTCCTCATATTTTTCCTTCGCCTCATATTCAAGTCTTCCTCATATTTTTCCTTCGCCTCATATTCAAGTCTTCCTCATATTTTTCCTTCGCCTCATATTCAAGTCTTCCTCATATTTTTCCTTCGCCTCATATTCAAGTCTTCCTCATATTTTTCCTTCGCCTCATATTCAAGTCTTCCTCATATTTTTCCTTCGCCTCATATTCAAGTCTTCCTCATATTTTTCCTTCGCCTCATATTCAAGTCTTCCTCATATTTTTCCTTCGCCTCATATTCAAGTCTTCCTCATATTTTTCTTCGCCTCATATTCAAGTCTTCCTCATAATATTCACGAAATCACGACGCCTCCAAGTCTTCCACTGCCTTCCTTCGCCTCATATTCAAGTCTTCCTCATACTCATAAATCTGTCCTCTTGAAAGAAATCACGAAATCACGACCCTCCCTAGCCTTCATTACAACTCATAAATTCATGATAATAATATTATAGTTGTGAAGCAGAGTGACACGTGTAGGTTACTTTGTTAACTGCCAGTGACCCTAATGTGAAGGACAACGCATAGGCCTACTAAATTCGTATGTTGGGAAGGAGAGGGAGCGGGAGGAGGGAGAGGTGAGCCTGGGAGGAAGAATGGAAGGAGATATGGAGGGAATGGAGGAGGGAATTGTTCACCATCACTTTGTGGGGTGGCGCAAAGCTGTGCCCTTGCTTGAAATCACCCAAAACTGAATTCATAATTATAGGTCTGCGTGACCAGCTGAAGAAAATTCCTGACCCCTCTAAATATATATTTCAACCTGGATTCTGCTTCAACCATCATCTACTAAGTGAAATGAGTCCTGTTCGTCAAATAAGTGCGATTTTCGACCAAAAACCTAAGCTTGAACAGGTTACGTTGGGTACTATCACGCGTCAGACGTCCCACTCAAAATTATTAAAGTCTCACCTCTTCAAAAGGTTTTTACCCTGACTCATCTTATCATCCACCTTCCAATCTTTCTCGACCTTAACGAAACCCGACTCAGCTGCAGCTCCTCTGCCTCCTCTATCTGGTACCTCTGGCAACCGGACTTGGATCTCCATTTTATATATCTGGACAACCCCTTTGACTTGACTCAGTGCTCGTGAATAAGCTGGTGCGCTCCTCATAGCTTTCAAGTGGCGCTTTGGAAAAAAGAAAAGACCACCTTTTGCAGTGACGTAACTAGGACTTCGCTTTTTTTTTGGGGGGGTTTAAGCCTTGAATATGGCCACTGCCGCGGTAGCCCGAGCCTACAGTGGAGCCGGGGCTTGATTCATTTGTGGGGGCTTCAGCTTCCTTTGGAGGGGGCTTAAGCCCTACAAGCCCAAAGCCAGTTACGTCCCTGACCTTTTGACTGCAACTGTTTAAAAATTTACTACATGGATTTGTGCATTGCTCTGTTTTTATGATACGAGTTAACGTTGCATTCGTTGTTTGAAGAGTCTTTTACTTCATGTAAGAAAAACTATGGACACCATAACAATGATTGTTTGAAGACATGATTTTAAAACAAATATACTGTTAGATTAGGCCTAATGGTTGATGAAATTCGGGTGACCCTGCTAGCGGAACCTTATGTTCCTTTGGGTCTGCCTATAGACGCCACTGCTCATGATTGTCTAACTTGTGTTTGTATATAATTGTATTATGGTGATCAATAAAAGTATTGATTGATTGATAGAGATTACGTGATAGAGTTGAAGGATGGTGTTTCATACAGAAGGTGGACGTGGTCGACGACGGTAGGGCCTATATATAGCACACGAGCTCGGACGGTGTTTATGGTATACGGCGTCAGAGTCAGGGATGGATGCGCTCGGTCGGAATCAGTACCTGATTCTAATTTCTACCTCGTATTGCTGTTCGTCTGTGACTGTGTATGCCTGTACCTCTGGTGTGTGTGTGTGTGTGTGTGTGTGTGTGTGTGTGTTCGCATCCTTCGGCAATGCAGCTGCTTCTGTGTACCTGAATCTACGTCATATTTCGATTGCTCTATTCGATAAGGTAGAACGATTTTATTCTAAGATTAGCCTTAGCCTATGTCTCAGGGACTATTTTATTTTTAATGCAAGATGTGTACATAGCCTTGGGGTGTTCTGCACATTGGTGTGGTTAATAGTGAACTAGAGTTCGTGTATACCGGTTAATATTTCTTAATGTTTGTACTGAAAGGTTCGTAGGCCCTAGGCACAGTGCTCACTGTGCCAGTGTGCCTATTGGATAAAACGGTATATCCGTACGATTGTCTACCTGCCTGACCCATTGATTTTGACCTGGAATTGAAACTGACCTAGCCTTCTCATGAATTTTTTATTGACTGAGCGCCTGTGATTACTAAGCTGGTTCCCACGACTTAGCTTTTGGGGTGCTGTAAAAATCTAGATATTACACGGTACACCATTACGATTTAGGGCCTGTACAGTTTATTGTACATGTGAATGTGAATGTGGGACAGACAACTGTTACAGTTTGTATATAATAGCTATTGTTTTCGCAAAAGCACAGCCACAGTTAGTATCCCTCACATAACGCAGACTACACAATCATCATCCCTCCCTCCCTCCCTCCTATAGACTATAAATATTCACAGCAGCAGCTGAAGCAGCACTGCATCACCTATCAGCAAAGCATAACATGCGATCACAAGCATCTCGGTTCACACAACTGAAGACAATTTGGACCAACAGTCAGCGTTCTATACGTGCATAGCTAATCGACGCCAGCATCTAAATCGTGAATATAGGACAGACATATGTATATATGTATGTATGTATGTATTATATAGTTTATATATATATATACCTCTTTCACATAGATATGCATGTATATACATTTCCATACGTATATTTTTTATATGCAAATGTACACAGAATAGAACAATCTGACCATCATAGATGTATAATTTAGCACGATGCATATAGGTACAATAATTATTATCATCTGATTCATTATAGCGTGTATAGGTCTATATATTATACACGACTAAAGTACTGGCTCTGTTGATTATTTATTGCTGATATAATTTGAAACAGGGCCTATATATATTTATTTAGGCCATATATATACATATATACACATATACATTTATATATACATAGGTTTGTTCAGTGCCGACAGATTGCTTAAGGTCTTTCGTGGCCTCCGATGTAGGAGGTATACATAATACGCTGAGCTGATCCGTCTGTTATCGCCCGTAGGCAAGCGATACCCAACAGTTTCTTGCTAATGGACTGTGAGTGATTTTGACGAAGTAAGACACAGAAACGACAGAAAAGAGGAAACCAAGAAACCTTACAGAGATAATTGATTTTTATATACGGCCGTCCAACGGATATCTAGTTACGTATACTGTTATACGGATATCTAGTTACGTATTTAATCCTATAGCAGTGGTCTCAAACTCGAATGAATCCGAAGTCCTAGCAGATGCTCCTCAAACACCGCTTCGAGACCAGGTAATAAAACGTATACAATTTGTAAAGTAAACTTAAAATTAGGACTAATATACGATTACTTAGACAAATTAATCTTGTAAATGTCTCACAACAGAAAATCTGTTCTTTAAATTTAAGTCTTCAAGAGAAACTTGTGTAGGGCCTACCAGTTATGGTTCTGCCACAGTGCCACCAATCTTATAGTGTTGCAACTACTGTGCTTGGCCCGATTTGGTCATCAATGTCAAGCTGTAGATCTGTTGTAATAGGGTCAGACTGAATGTCGCTTGCAAATAATAATAATAATAATATATTTGATTCTTTGTTCTTTTCTATCTTAAGCGCCTGACAAACGCACTGCGCTGTACATTTCCATTTCATGTTATGCAATTGAAGTCCCATCCTCTGTCTTAACTAGTCCTCCAACTACTAACAGAACAGAGAGTTTCTTGGTCTCAACGGCAGGCGGTACCAGTCCTCTCCTGGTAAAGCATATCCGCCCAACGGGGGCTCGAACGGTCTGAGGTACCTCTCAACTCTGCCTCCTGCGTTGCCAGATGTTATCTGGTGAGCTTTCCACCTCGCGAAACGCCCAAGGTGGTTCTTCAACCAAGGTCTTCGACCAAGGTCTTCACCACTGATGGTATAGCCCCACCAGGCTAGTCTATTCTTGAATGAAGATTTGTTGAATTTCGTCAAATGAAACGAATTGTTCACATACTTAATTAAAGTAGACCTACTTCCGACCATTGCCATAGTCTTGATAACTGCAAAGGGGAAATTTGGAAGCCTTTCAAGAGACAGACGCGTGTTACCCAGGTATTCCAACCTCATTATATTATTTCAAAATGCTGATATACACTGAGGCAGGCAGGCTGTTTCTATTTCAACAGCAACGTATAGGCTATATCTATAGGTCCTACGGTGCAGAAAACAGAAGGGACTGATTGAGATGCAATTGCCTTACTGAAAGCTTTGGTCAAACGATACTTGGAGTTCACTCAGTTCAGCAAAAAATTCCATGCATATTCCCGCTGAGGTCGAAGGCCATAATTTCTTTAGAGATGGAAGATGTTCAAAATGCGAGAAATATTCAGAACTATTTCAGCTTGATGGTGAAATCTCTAATTTGATCACTCATCGGTGCATGCGAAATTGCTTCCTGTAAATTAAAGCTGAAATTATCAAGGTTTTCATTTTCGTCAGAAAGGCAAGGTTACGCTGGTAAATACAAGACTATTGTCAGGCAGGCATGATACTATACGTTAATACATTTTTCGCAGGCCAAGATACCCCGAAGAGGGGTAATGTTTTACCCCAAAGAAATTTTTAATATCTCCTTTTTAATATCTCAGCTCATAGGTAAAGTACAGTAAAAAATTAAGTATCAATTTAATAGTTCCAAGGTAATGGAATAGATTTATCGCAGTGGCAATAGTGTGCGAGTGTTATTTTCCAAGATGGCGGCCAGTATGACCTCCAAAACAGAAAAGATATTTATCTTAGCTCATAGGTAAGCTATAATAACAAATGAAGTGTCGAATTTCATATTTCAAAGTCAAGGAATCGATTTAGGCTTATCTTAGTGGCAATAGTGTGCAAGTGTTACTTTCAAAGATGGCGGCCAATATGGCCGCCAAAAGACTAGGCCTATTCATATCTCAACGCATAAGTAAGCTAGAATAACAAATGAGTGTCGAATTTAATATTTTCAAGGTCAAGGAATCGATTTCTCGTAGTGACAATAGTGTGGAACTGCTACTATCCAAGATGGCGGCCAATATGGCCACCAAAAGAAAAAGTGATATCTCAGCTCACATATAAGCTAGAATGACAAATGGAGTGTCGAATGTAATATTTTCAAGGCCAAGGAATCGATCTCTCGCAGTGGCAATGGTGAAATACCGTTACACAATTAACGCGGATGACGGGACGCTGTGTTGTAGCGGTATGTTCTGTGCCTTGTAACCAGAGGGTCGCAGGTTTGAATCTACCTCAGGCTACTGCGTAGTGACCGTGGACAAGTGGCTCATCCACAATTGTCTGTGAGGAAGGCAACAGGAAACCACCTTACTCATCTCATCCCCGGATGGCTTAAAAGCCAATGGACCTGCCTTCGGGCAGAGAACTCATCATCATCACACAATTAACGTTACATTACGAGTGATTGTCTAAAGTTAACTAAAAAGTTGAAAACTTTTAGTTAAACTTATATTTTTTAGTTAGGGATGAAGTTAAACTGGAGAAAAAAGTTAAGTTAAAACCAAAAGTTTAACTTATTTTTAGTTATTAACTGAAAAGTTTAACTAAAAAATTAGTTTAGTGCCCATCTGTAGGCCTACAATCATGGGCGGAGTTTATAGGGGGCTAAGCCCCATGAACCCACAGACTTGACCAGGTAATTAAGGTATAGTGATAAGGTATATTAAACCACGGAATATCCTAGCACTTTACTATAGAGTTCGGTAGTCAGTGCAATCACCCTGGTATCATCAGCTGTATCAATTCATGCATTAATAATTATATATATATAATTTTATAGTCGACTAGTCTCAGTCTTCGATGTAAGGCCATTATGTATTTTTCAAGCAGTAAAATCCTTCCAAATATTCTCACCAGAAGGACGAAATTAGTACCAAGTAGGCCTATGTCAAAAATGTAATTGGCTGCTGGGGCTTCGCCCCACACATAGGCGCAACCACCCTATGGGACCCGTGGGACGCGTCCATCCAACTTTCAATCAGGTTGGGACAGTCCCCTCCAACTTTTGAAAATTGTGAGGTCAACAAGAGCCTAAAATGCACTCCAATTGGTATCAAATGCTCAAAATTGCGACGCGCCCCATACCCCCTATAGTCGTTAGGAGCTTTTTGCTTTTTTAAAATTCGACTAAGGCTCGCGGTAGAAAACCAAGGAGGACATTTCAATTTTTAATGCTGCGACTGCGAGTGGTGCTCTTCTAAAACCTAAAATCTCAGTTTATTCATATAATAAAGTAATATTTTTTCACAGATCTAGATGGTTTAGGTACTTTTATATCGAAATCATCGGTGAAAAATTTGAGGTAAATTAGAGCCAAAATGTACTCCATTTGGCATAAAATGCTCAAAATTGCGTCGGTTTTGGGGCTCCGCCCCAGACCCCGATGAGGGAGCTTAAGACGCTCCCCCATACCCCCTAGTCACTATAGTGGCTTCTTCCCTTCGGCAATCGCAGCTTCGCGCCTTCGGCGCTCGCAATTTCCCCACACAGACATTCTACCAGGTCCTCCCAACTTGTGGACCGTGCTTGCGCCTCTGGCCCCACACCCCGACTGGGAGCTAAAATCGCCCCCAAACACCTCTGTTTTAAAGAGGGGGATGCCGCTTTGCGATGGCGGAGGGGAGGTGAAGGTATGCTTTAGCCCCCCCCATGGACTAAAACCAAACTCCGCCCATGCCTACAATACATTAGGGGGCCTACTATCTGTATAGGCCGACATGTCAGGAAAATAACTATGTTATTAGCCTAAATTAATTATGACTTTGTATTTATCTATGTTAAATAACTATAAGTAGCCTAATTAAATTAATTATTACTTCATATTTATTTATATTGCAGCATCTTCGCCAGATTTAACAATTAGTTAATAATAATTAAGCACATTAAAAAAATGTTTTTCACTTCCGAAAATGCGAGCCCCTCAAAACTGCGGACCTCGTTGCTGCAACACCCGTAGTACCCCTTAATGCTGGCCTGTTGCAATTTTTACGATTAAATGTCTGCTCTTAACGATTTCTATCACCAAGTAGGGTACAGCATAGAACACTGATTTTTTCCTCCTGAAGTGGTCCGATGTAAAATTATGATTACAAATAAAATTTTCAGTGATATAACGCGGGCCCGCTATTCTTCCAATGCACTGGGATGATTCTGCCAAATCAAATCAAATCCACCAGAGCCGAGTTGTTGTACATTGGTCTGCACCGTTTTTTGCTTACCTGCCACGTAGGCGCTAAATAAATGCTAAATCAGATAGCTATCTATCACGTGTGCTGCGGGGTCGTGGTAGTGCTAGTTCCTGAGAAGCATTATATAATTATAGGAGTCAGGTCATTACCCGATCGGATATCTACTGCTGGCTCAATTTGAACTATATACTGACTGAGACTATAATATTATTGTATATATAGGCCTATATATATATTCGTTTATTATAACCGACTGACATATCGCAGTGAGTTACATGACGGTGGGCGGGACCGTGAGAAGAGCCTCCACTGGTTGGTTTTCCTCCTCCTCTTCCTTCATCTGTCTCGGCCCCTCTGCAGCTGTCAAATGCATAAACCATCTCTTTCCGCCCTCCTCTTACTTTTATGTTCGTCGTCTTTTGTACCTTTTCTTCTCTTCCTCCTCCTCTTCGTTCACCTGTCCCTGCTCCTCCTCTATTCTCTCTCTCTTTCTCGATCCCTTTCTTTCTTCCTCCTTAGTTTTTTCTTCTCTTCCTCCTCCTCTTCTTCTTTCTCCACCTCTTCTTCTTCCTCCTCTTGTCTTCTTCCTCCTCCTCTTCTTCTTTCTCCACCTCTTCTTCTTCCTCTTAACTTCTTCCACCTCTTTTCTTCCTCTTTTCTTCCTCCTCCTCTTTTCTTCCTCCTCCTCTTTTCTTCCTCCTCCTCTTTTCTTCCTCCTCTTTTCTTCCTCCTCCTCCTTTCTTCCTCCTCCTCTTCGTCCTCCTATCTTTTCTTTCCTCCATTTCCTCTCCTTATCTTGTGGACCTCCGTTATACGCCTTCTGTGCATCGTCCTTGTGTCCATTTCCCTCCCTTCTTTCTCATCTTCCTCTCTTCTTCTTACTTTGTTCTTCCTTACTACATTTCCTATTCCTCCTGACACGTACATATGCATGCGCACGCACACATACATACATTTATATAGGTTCGTCGCGGTTTCCCCATTTTTTATATCTCCCTGTCTTCTTCCTCCTTCTCCTCCTTCTCTTCCTGCTCCTCCACCTCTTGACCTACACACCTACGACCATGTTGCTTAAATGTAGGCCTACATTCCTCGCGTTTTCTTCTCTCGTTTCTTCTTCCTTCTACTCTGCTCCTTCTACTCCCTCGCATCGAATTCTTTCATTTTGTTCAAAGCCTTATGAACCTCATAACGCCAATTGAAAGGATGAAAGTAGCCGCATATTGCGTCCAAAGTCCAAACACTTCGGGAACATTAACAGCTGCAACAACAACAGCTGCTGTTACCAGGTTATGTTGCGTTAACAACAAGAGCTACATATATGATATTAACAGATATACCCCTCTGTATACTGTAAAGCAGCTTATAATAGCATGCTAATATAGGCTTGCTGCATAAGCTATGCGTCATATTACAAACAGCTAAAGTTAATTGTAATTGTAATTGTAATCGAGCATTTATATAGCGCCGCTCAAAAATCAGCAGCGCTCTCGACCTGCGTCAATGCCTACGTCAGGGTACAGGAAAGTCTTAAGGCGTATACGAAACTGGGAAGGTGAGAGAGCTAGTAACTCAAGGCGAAGAGACTGGGGGAGAGAGTTCCAAGCTAAAGGCCAACACGGGCAAAGCACCTAGAGTGGGCCGTAGCAGAGCGCATTCGAGGGACAACCACAAGGCCACGGGTCGAAGATCGCAAAGATCGTTAAGGACTTGTTGTTCCCGTTTGTTGCAGACCTGAACGTCCACAGATATAGATCAACTGAGCTATAACTGGAAAACAGTAAAAGTAAACATAAAATATGTGACATATATAAAATATGTGATATATATGAAAGATGTGATATACATGATGTAGTAGCAACCGTCGTGGAAACCAGATTGGGGCGGGTAACCAAACGGCGTGGTGGCCGATATGGCCGTAGTTTATGGCTCTTGTTCATTTGGAGCGAGTCGTTCGTTGTAAGCTGAATTTATTGGATAATTCTCGTATATTCTGACTGTACCTAGTCTCGGTCTGCTTTCGGGGCCAATCAATTATTCCCAACTTTAACGACATCGCATGGCGTCAGAGGCCGTTGACATCCAAACTTCCAAAGGGGTTGGGATGATATGATTAGCCTACTATATATCGTCGTATTTGCGCTCCAGACGCTGAGCGAAAAAAAGTGATTGTATTGTCACTATTGTGCTAGGTTTAATTTGTTATGATTGTCCGTTTTTCGTTGAAATGGTAGGCCTGTCTTTTTTTTTCTTTGGGAAACACTCAGTTGCTTTTGCATCATATTGTTTTTGTTTTTAGAAAGACTCGATATATCTGTTCGGAATAAACCATGAAAGAAATACAAGCGAACGAACACAAGCAATTGCGTGGATTTGCGAAACGCAGGGGACATTAGTAGTCAGACTTCTTCAAACTCAAGATATCGCAAAAAATATATTAGCCAAACTCAAGCACCCGTGACGGCGAAACACTGAAACAGCATATAATGATTTCCAATCTTTTTCTGTGTCCAGCGAAATCAGATCAACTTGCCCTTGATTCTTAGAAAGAAGTAATTAACATTCAGTCAGTCAGTCAGAATTCCTGTATTTATTGTGACGCGCGGGGAAAGTCTCCCGCGACGTATATGAGGATCGAGCGAGCTGTTCAGTGTTAGGTTATCTGGATTTTGCCGCTGCTCTGTTGAGCCTGCCTGATCGTATTTATGATGCAGGCAAATAAGTCTTCTCTCGCTGCAGCGTCGGTTGTAACTCGGTGAACTACGCATTCGCATTAGCTGACAAACAGATTTTGAAAAAGACACGAGAAGCACAAACAGCTTTAATCGGAGTATCTGTTTCGTCGTATTACAGGGGAGGAGATAGGCTGCAGGAACTATGGGCCAGTCCAGTATATAAACGGGTGTTTGACGTGGCCTGCAGAGTTGTGAAGAACCACAATCGAAGCATTTGTTGCGACTTCTTGACCAACACGTAAACACTACAGGAGCTATATATAGATCTAAGTTGTTTAGACTACTATAGGGAAAAGAGAGGAACTACGGCGAGCTCTAATGTAAGTATTTTAAACGTAGTCCTATGCTACTTTAATTTAGACGTCGACTATGTATACGCTGTATAGGTTATCTAAGTATAGGAGGGCCTATACTCATAATACTTAAAACAAGACATTGGAAGTTTAGGAACTGTACTAGACGCTCGGATCTGAGAATCTTGAAACAAGCTTTAAATGAGACATGAAAACTATAGGAACTTAATGAAAATACAAGTGAATGTATACGTATTTTTAGACGCATAAAAAACTTACGTAGGGCCTACCGGTATATACGTAGCCTAGCTATTAACACATTTTCAGACGCACTTTAAACGATATGGAGGAACTGTACAGGTTTAGGTGTATCTATCAATCAATCAATCAATCATTTTCGTTTATTCACAACACCAAGCTGACAGGTCGCAACTTGTTACAGGTAACAGATAGGAAAAATTGTCTAAGCTCTGACAGTTACGTAATTGAGTCTCATGTTACTGCGTAAGCATTTTGCAGGCGTATACCTTAAGCAGGGTAAAGGCTTATAAATATACAGAAATTGGATTTGCGCTTATGTAGATATTCAGACTTGAGTTGAGCCACAAGGATAAACTTACAATCTTATATAGAGACCAAACATAGCGTGTGTTGAAATGGCATCAGAGGAGAATAACGTACAGCTGGACAACGCCTCGTCTCTTACGAACGGCAACTCAAACGTCTCTGGTCAGTCGTCGGTGTCGGGCGTGGCAGCCAGCACCCAGGCGGTCCTCGTCGTCGTCTACGCGACCACGGCACTCCTCTCCATCCTGGGCAACCTCCTCGTCATCGTAGTCTTCGTCATCGGGCGCCAGCCGAGAACGTCCCTTCGTCGCTACCTGGCCAGCCTGGCAGTATCCGACCTCGTCATGGCCATCTTCTGCATGCCCTTCACCTTCAGCTATACCATGCTGAACCACTGGGTCTTCGGTCCCTTCCTCTGCACGGTCGTACTCTACATGCAGGCGGTCGCTGTCACCGCCAGCGTCGGCACCAGCACGGCCGTTGCCGTCGATCGCTACCTTGCCGTCGCCCATCCCCTTCGGAGGGCCAGACTCCGGAGCTGGGCGGCCGTCGCAATCGTCTGGGCCATCGCCGGTCTCGTCTCGGTGCCACAGCTCGTCGTTGGACGCGTTAGCGACTACCTATCGCCGGAGGGAGTGGAAGTGACGGAGTGCACGGAGGAGTGGCCCGAACCGAAGCAGGAACTGAGGCGAGCATATACGTTCTTCGTGTTGGCGGCAACGTTTCTGCTGCCGCTCGGAGTGACGGCGTTCACCTACTCGTTCATCGGAAGGGATCTGTGGAAGAGGAATCTCCCTGGAAATCCGAACGAACAACGAGATAACTTGCAGCTGATATCAAAGCGAAAGGTAAGACTGATGCATGGAAACCCGTGCTCTTTTAGGCATGTGATATGTAATTAACAAGACCCGAGATATAATTACTTGCACAAGTGGTTGACCTAGAGGACTAGACGAACAAGGGTCGTGAAGTAGGATATATGTCAGCCTTGAACACGTACGGGCCTTCGAAAAGCCTTAAATTAAATAGACCTCAACAGAACAGTTATTGCGCCCCATCGTAGACGCGGCTAACCGGGGGTCCGGGGCTAAGTCCATCTGAGTTTGGAATTTGCCAAATAGAACAATATTTGAAAATATATGACTTGAAAACATTTTTATTTAAAGGGGCATCTTACCCAGCTCCTGTGGTAAGTTGCTTCCAGGGGCGTCTTACCCCATGTTATTGAATACAGTAGTTTATCCATGCATGCAAACAAATCTCATTGGATGCTTAACTAATGGTATCCATGTTGTGCATTATCTGTTATGTTTTTGTCCAGTTGAGTATTATTGTTTATGATGGAATAGTACTCCAAGTTTCTATAGTCTCAAAGCAACAAGAAGTCGTAAAGGACTTTTTTAAACTGGCATAGGATAAACAACAGCAGAAGTGCTCATAGAGCAAGGCTCAGTATATGCCTATCATGTGTTTTCATAAATATGTTTCTCTCTGGAATGTCTTTATTTGCTCTTCGATTTTCCATGGTTGTGTGACTTGTTCCTTCAATGGTTCTCTTTTATTATATTCGTTGGTGTAGGCTATATAGCCTAATCTTGTCCTGAAAGAAGTGCTTGCTTCAAAATCTATAGAATATTTTATATATTCTCGATTGAATTTCACAGCTCTTGATATATTTTGGGTTTCTGGCTTTCTGATAGATTGTCCAGGATGTATTTTCAGAAAGCCACAAAGCCAGTTTGAATCTGCCATATTGGTTGTTTTATACTCTCAGGAAATCTAATGCTTTTACATACCACAAGCTATACACACAACAACAGCTTTAATATCGCATACATTAATTAATGGTATCCATGTTGTCTGAACCTTACTTCAAGGTTGTAGCCTAATATTTAATGGATAAATTTGTGCCCAATAAGATAATAAAACTAAGTTAGCCTAATGGCAAGTTATTTACTGTCTTACCCAATTTGAGAGGGGACGCCTCACCCTATACACCAGGACACCACAATCAACGACCATTAGAAAAACCCACGAAATTCGCAGCCCTATAAATAAGTAAGTAAGTAAGTAAGTGTGTCCTTTATTAAACGCTGGCAAACGCACGGCGTTTTACATAAAAAGTTACGAAATAGTAGCAGAAAAGTTAGTTTAAAAAGTTAACTAGAAACACAGTATAGCCTAGATGTACAGCATCCTAGCCAGGAACCCACGCCTGGCGAGGGAATAAAATCTAGAAAGAACACGGTTATGTAAGCGTGGGAATAGTAGTTTCAGTTTAACGACAGTGTGATAAGAAAGATCATTAGCGTCGCCCTCCTCTTTCATACAGGCTTGGGACTGGCACTGACAGAGTATACGATCAGTGGCGGAGTTAGTAAGCGTGGGAGCAGATCGTGACCATTATATAGGACGGGGGTAGTAGGTCATGGAGGATGTGTCCAGGATTGTTTAAGATGTTTCTAAAAAGGTCTTGATCGACTTTTTTTAAACAGAGTTCCTCAAGAATATATATAGGGAAAGACTTGGGTAGGAAGCCTAAGCATACCAGCTTACGGACCAGCTGAGCACATAGAGAGTCACGTTCCTGCTTGCTAGCGAATCTACATAATTCTACATGCACCATACTTGGGAACACTATAGCATGCGGTTAACAGTGTCGACACTAATAATAAATAAATAAACAATTAATTAATTAATTAAGTAAAACGTGTGACAATTCAGCTAAGATGAAGGACAGATGAAGATTTGAAAAACTCCCTTTTCAGAAGTATAGTCAAGACTTCCGTGCTGCTCCTGCTATAGCCTGGGATATGACGAGAATACAGACAATAGCTCCTTACTGAAGTCATTGAGCATATCTGTGCCTGTCACGGCAGCCAATTGGTTAGAGCATTCAGCCTGTAATGCGGAGAGTACGGGTTCGAGCCTCCACTAATTAAGGTGATCATTATGTATAAGGACCTTGAGCAAGCTCTTCACGCACAATTGTTCAGCTCATGGGCGTATTTAGACGGGAGTTTTACGGGTTCAACCCCCCCACCAACAAATAAATTCCCCAAAAAATTTCTATGCGGTTATATGCGAAATACAAAAAAGACGGAACTTTTTCGACCATTTCTAATGGAAACCTCCACCCCCTCCGAAAACTTAAAACCCCATCCGAAAGTTTGTTCTCGCTACGCCCATGGTTCAGCTCCAACAATGTTCTGTCGTATGGTCGCATATATTTGCACTTCTGAACTTTAAATACAGTCGTATAGTTATATTTTTAACTGGAAAACTTGACGCTGAATGGTATACGGAGTGACGGACTAGAAAAGCATTAATCGCAGGTCGACTATAAATATGAGAAATCAGTTTCCAAAGAATTCCTGGGTGATTTGTTTAACATTGTAAACCGTGATGCGATGTCCCTAATAATAATCGAGCAAAGACAGTTTGTTTCTGGAGGCACGGAGAAAAACAGTTGCGTGATGAAACGTTAAGCAGAAGCAGCAGCAGCAGCAGCCAACAGCAGCAGCAAATTGTGCACTGAAGAATGTGAAGATACAATCAGCAAGTTCTTATAATATTAGTTAATCATACAAAAAGTTTTGCTCGATACTTTCTGCATTAATTTTGTTGAAGCAAAATTGTAGACTGAGCAGTAAATTTCTTACACCTACGTTTTGAGGGAACACCACAGTATACTTATCCTTTTGTATGTATTATCATTGATATAGCGTTTCTAGAAATCATCACGGTAGAGGTTCTGAAATCTTAGATAAGCTGAAAAGTTTTTTGAGTTAAACCTGGCGTTGAAATTCTAATTAATAATTAGAGTGGAATAGTGTTGAACTTCTATCTCTTGAACGCATACCGAATATTTAGGAGGCAGTGGTTAAAATGAACAGCGAGAGCTTGCCTTGTAACGTGCAGTTTGCTGCAGGTTCGTATATATGGCCTACTTCATCTCAGATGGTTGCTGCATATGGGACACTGCATGATTGCAAGTTGTTGCGGTGCAGTCGGTCAATCCCAGTGGCATCGATCAATGGTGTTGTCTAATTGGATATCGACTGTCGTCTCCTCCTGCAGTCTACCGCTGTCGGAATCTGAATGCAACGTTACGGACTTCCAATTCGTAAACTCAGTTCCATTACCCGCCTTTTGTTCCGTAAATCGGCGAGTTCCTATCAGAACTGTGCATTCGTCGACCCAAGAGAATGCCGCTCTTAATCGATTCTTTATTATATGTACTCAACTCCAGTGGATGGGAGAAGAGGAATAGGTGGGTGGGTGGGAGAAGAGGGATGGATGCGTGGGTGGTTGGGTGGGTGGTTGGGGTGAAGACCCAAGGGCAGAATCGTAATGAATTGAAAGTGCATTCGAGTGTGGGAAGACCGTTGGGCATTCCAAGTGAATGCATATAAAAATATTGTATGATCCAGCGCAGGGTGAGGTTTACACTTTCCCCTTACAGTTACAAATCGCATCCCTGCAGTCTAAACGCTTGACCAATTGCCTTTCATTTTCGATGGCGTTCTTTCGGTATCAAACTATACCGAGAAGTTTACTGCATGAAAACCCCGAGGAAATAGGTGAGTTTTAAGACAACAAACTCTAACATCACCTAGACTTTAGCGCCGGTGAATAAGCTGGTCTCTGATGCAGCTTTTGCGTGGCGCTGAGAAATTTCGAAGATTTACATTAAGTTACATTACATTAACGGCCCGACCTGACAACTCATTGTCGTCGTTCAAATCAATTGTTACGACTCACTGTTTACCCTGGCCTTTGTCTGATTTTCGTTTTGTCCCTATCGACCATTCCTCAGATTCAGAGTGGCTGACTATGCGTGCGTCAGGGGTGCCTTAAAATATAATTATGTAAATCAGTAAATTGCGATACAACAACGACAGTATTCGCTGTTCGTGGATTCAGTCAGAATCCTGCTTCCATTTCGAATGGAAGGATTGCGAATTCCCTGGAAAGCTGCAATCCATCCATCCATCCATCCATCCATCCATCCATCCATCCATCCATCCATCCATCCATCCATCCATCCATCCATCCATCCATCCATCCATCCATCCATCCATCCATCCATCCATCCATCCATCCATCCATCCATCCATCCATCCATCCATCCATCCATCCATCCATCCATCCATCCATCCATCCATCCATCCATCCATCCATCCATCCATCCTCTAACCAGCCAGCCATTCATCCATCCATCCTGCAGCCAGCTATCACTTCATCTACCCATCCACCCAGCCATCCATCCACTCATCCAGCCATCCATCCATAGAACTGTGAGAACTCAGTTGACTACTCGCCGAGGTCCTACATCCTCAGAGTTCTGGCTAGGTGAAAACCAGCTCTTGCCGGGTTTCACCTATAGCCAGGTCGCTCTGTGAGATATTGCGGCCAAACGTTCCTCATTTTATGGCGACGCCATAACTCTGGAAAACTGCAGGAGTCCCTCTAGTGGTTTATGATCGCCAACTGGAACGCCAGTTACCAACCCACTCGAACCGACACCGACGGCCAAACTTATTCCCAGGACGCATAATAAAAAATATGGTAGTTATTTTTAAATTTCAGGGGGTTGTGGGCCATTCCCAAGTAGGCTACTTTCTACAGCATCTCTGAACTACATAAACCGAATATGCATCTGGGTATACTTGGAATACGACAGTTTATGCTCCCCAGTAGCCTAGGCCCCATCTGTTAAAAGGCTAGGTTTGTTGTTTCTGCACAGAATAAAATCCAGAATTTGCACCCTGCGACCTTAAACCGCCCGGTGTTAAACCAGGAGTAAGTTAAGTATATTCTTTATTACACCACTTGCGAACCCGCACTCTGGTGAGAGTTTCACCTGGAGAGTTCTCTGGAGAGTTCCAGCTGGACTACATCTGCTTTTTCTTCGCAATATACGATATAGGCCTACCTCAAAGTTCGATGCTATAAATCACTCGCGTCAGTAATAAATGCAAATACCTATATCTATGCATATATCAGCACATTTATATTACGCCCGCTTGTTAATGCCGACCAGAGGTGGTCTTTCGAAACGAGCGGAAATGAGACGACCTTCGGCCAATGGCAGTCATCTAACCCATTGTAATAAATCTTCACCTTCATGCTGAAATAAAGTATTATTGTGTAGACTATATGGATACATAACAACTGTATCTGTTTATTAACAGTTTATTCGAAGTTCAGAGGCAATTCAGTGGACTGCTATACTAAGTGGCTCGTTGACCTTGCGCTCTGTAGCCTATATGAGACACTGCATGGGCGGTGATTGCATGTAAACCAGATGACTAGTGCTTACGGAATTATTACTGCTGTTTACAGCTGCTGCTTCAGTACCCATATCGATGTATGTGTGTATGTATGTATGTGTGTGGCAGTGTGCATGTATGTATGTATGTATGTATGTATGTATGTATGTATGTATGTATGTATGTATGTATGTATGTATGTATGTATGTATGTATGTATGTATGTATGTATGTATGTATGTATGTATGTATGTATGTATGTATGTATATGTATGTATGTATGTATGTATGTATGTATGTATGTATGTATGTATGTATGTATGTATGTATGTATGTATGTATGTATGTATGCATGTATGTGCATGTACGTATGTATGTATGTATGTATGTATGTATGTGTATGTATGTATGCATGCATGCATGCATGCATGTGTGCATGTACGTGTAATATGTGTATGTTTATGTACGTATTATTGTTCTGTTTATTTATTATATTATTTGTTTTATCGACGCTTCATGAATAGATTGACATCACTGCAGTCTATTCATGAAGAAGCATCACTAGAAAACGTTAAGGCTTAATTAGCAAGTGGGCGTTAAGAACTTGCTAAAGATGCCACCCATTGAGCTTTTCATAAGGCAATAATTTATTGACCTATACACGTTTAGGCGTACATATATTTGGGCCTAATGTAACATATACAGCCATAGGTGATTTTCTTAATCATTGACACTGATGTCGCACATAGCCTACTAGGATGAAATTATCCTCGATAAATGTTCTGGTCCTTCGATATAGAATAATCTTCCAAATTACGTTACAAATCTACCCACCCTTAATCTGTTGCATTTCGTTTTTGCAATGGTAGGCCTACTACTGCCAAATGTCCAGAAAAGGTCAATCCAGCCTCAGCGGGTTCATATCATATGACCCTTTTGGATTGACCTTTTTGACTTTTACATCATTTACTTGAAGCCTTTGAGTTTGGTCGTGGATGGAGTCACGCCCGACGTGAGCCTATAGATACACAGGACTAGAATCACGTCCGCTACGCAATTGGTCAATGCAAGTCACATTATTGTTTGCACATGAAAGAAGCAGACTGACAAACAATCCCGAATGGGGCGGAAGATTAATTTGTTCACCATGGTTTCTAATGACCACACTAACCCTAACCCTAACCCTTACCCTAACCGACCATCACGACGCCTAACAAGACCCTAAACGACCCTCAAGATGTCCGCCGTTTCAAAATTCCAAGGGAAGTGAGCACGTTCGCGTGACATGCTTTAGCCAATAACGTGACGGGCGTGAATGTAGTACTTGGTTTCCGCTCACGTCCGGGGCGTGAACGGATCCACTACGTTTGAGTTTGTATTGACTGCTGTTATTGTGATCTTATGGGGTCGCTGAGACCGAAGCCTATAATTCACTGACTGGGCCCGGCAGTACTGCAGTCTTACTTTCCTTACAACACGTTGATGCCGTCTAGGCTAGACATTTTTCAAAAGTCTGTCATCCCTTTAACCCTCATAAATATTTAGACTGTTCAGTTAGCAATATTTTGTTCCTAACTGCCGTGTTATGCGTGGCTGCCTTGGAAGATCGCTTCACATCTACCATCTGGTAATTCTCAACGTTGAAGATCTTACAACTCATCATCGACTGCTGTCTTAGGTGTAAATGGGACAGAACAGAACAGGATGGAGAGAAAAGATCAAAAGATGATGTGGTAGGCCTACTGGCATGATCATATAGCCAACGTACTAATACGTGCATATATATATATATGTGTGTGTGTGCGTCCGAGCCCGATTCTGGGATGCCTACTGAGTCAACCGCGAGGAATTACGCGTTCTTGGGCGATTTTTAATACCTACAATCGTCACCGCATGGCCGCCGCCATGTTTCTGGAAACAAAGAACAGCCGCGATCTCCACGTGCTTCTCTCTATAGGCTTTCAGAATTGGACAATATAAAGATTACATCAACCACCATAATAAAGCACTCGAGGGCATGCTGCGACCAAGCCCGATTCTGTGATGTTTACCGAGGATGCCGCATGGAATAAACTACGCATTTTTGGACGACTTCTAACACGCGCGTCACCGCCGCCATGTTTTCTTACAACGAACAGCCGCGTTCTCCACGTGCTTCTCCGTAGGCCCACAGCATTGGACAATACAGATTACATCAAAGACCAATAGCCTATGGTAGCAGGAGTCTAAATCGGCCGTTATACCTCCGGCGCGTCACCTTTGTAGCATCAACTGCATAGTAAACATTGCAATTAACCCAACACTCCTCTAACGGTCGATCGTCAACCTGAAGGATGGCGCCTAACAGGCTGCTACATTATCACTTTATTATTATTACTTTACAATATTATCACTTCTATGAACCTTTATCAACAGTTATTGTTCACCTACAGCGTTTTGCCTGTTGTTTTATGAAACAAACGAATATACATACATATAGGCCTAGGCCCCTACATAGGCCCTATCAGATCCCGCAGGGACTTGAAATTTAATTAGAAAGAATTGGAAACATTTGGAAGTGCCCCTATTATTATTTTCATTAGCTGTCAACTGCTCCGGGTGACGGGCATATTATTATTAGTGTTGTTGTTGTTGTTGTTGTTGTTGTTGCTGTTGTTAGTGTAATCAGCATCTTGATCATCAGCCTAATATTATTACAACTACATGCTAAGTTGGAAACCTATTGGACTGATAGGGACTGGGAGTCTGGAACTATGGGAAGAAGTACCATTGAGGTACAAAAAACGGGTATTACCGGGGTATACCGGCGGGTGCGGGTTAGAGAGGAGAGTAATCTTGATTACGGGTCGGGTACGGATACGGGTAACGGTCTTTTGTTACGGGCACGTGTTGGTACCCGCAGACCTCCAATCTACGCCCCCCCGCCCCAGGTGTGGATCGTCAGACAAAACGACGCCTCAATTGTCTTCTAATCTCATCCATTGTTATCTGATCTCAACTGATGTTCTGCCCCAGGTGTAGATCGATGAGACGGAGACAATTGGCTGCCTTCTTAGACGAGATGGGGCACAGCCTGTAAGACAACTTCCCACGCAAACGAATAATTATAGATGAACCACTTGTTGTTGTTGCTGCTGCAGGTGATAAAGATGCTGGTGATCGTTGTGACGCTGTTCGGTCTCTGTTGGTTTCCGTTGCATCTCTTTACAATCATCGTCGACTTCAATCCTCAGCTGCGCAGCGAGGGTCAGGCGACGACGAGCGACCTCATCTCGACCGTCTTCATAGCCATCCACTGGCTGGCCATGTCCAACAGCTTCGTCAACCCCATCATCTACAGCTTCCTCAACGACAGCTTCAGGGTCAGGCACAACACCGTCTTGTAATTGTTATGTAACCGAACATTTGTATAGCGCCGTTCAGAAAGTAGCAGCGCTCTCGACCTGCGCCAGCGCCTGCGTCAGCGAACAAGAAAGTCTTTGCCTTAAGGCGTCTGGGGAACTGGGAAGGTGAAAGAGCCTTGTCTTCTAATCTCATCCTGTGCAATCTAATCTCAGCTGATCTAAGCTTATCCAATTGGATTTTAGTTTCTACAGGTTTAAGTTCTAGTCGCATAATTATGATCTGTGGCTTTAACCTGATCTGTGCTATTCTTGTATCATCTTGTCTAATCTTATAATCTGCATGATCTAGGCTAATCCTATCAATTCTACTCTTGTATCTTATTATTATATCATTTATATGTACTATAATCCAGTGACCAACCTGGCGGTGGGTCTTGCGGTCCCTCTGTTGAGTCTGTTCGTTTAGGCTTCGCGTCTTTGGTGCTCGATGTCTCAGACCAAGTTTCATTCAGGAACTGGAACCCTTGGCTTGAAAAAGTCGCACAAACATGCATACTTTTCAAGTGCTGGCTCCACCGTGAATCCTGCTGTAGAGAGCTCACGACTTTCTTCCAGACTCACTATCCGTTAGACCTAGTTGGCTCGCTATTCTAAACCTCCTCACTTATTCTCAGGTATTGGACCTCTGACTAAAAAGGTCTCTTACGCCGCTACATTGTAATCTAATCTAAATTAATCCACTCGATCTACTCTTATATCATCTTATCAGTTATCACCTAATCTTCCTGGTAAGCGTACATTTCAACTCAAGGAGACACTGAGAGAGTGAGGAAGGAAGTTATACGGTATACCGTATTGTTTAGAAGAGGCGCCATAATATAGTTGGGTGCCTTCTAACGTTGTAGAGCGACCTCCGATGGCTGTTCTGGCGGCTGAACCGTTGCTGCCGCCGTCAAGGTCAAGACGAGTTCTCCGATCAGACGTTCTACCTCGACTGTCCAATGAGCATGCGACAACCATCTCACCGCCAGCAGACGACCATCGCCCATTGTGGCGCGAAAGCCGTCACGCATGGCTGACGTGTCCAACTCGTAGACAACTGCAAGATTATCGGCGCCAGTCACGGTGTGTTAACAGTCAAGTCAGGATAACGCTGAAGTCCAAATCAGATCCGTATCATAGACATCCTGTGCACAGACTTCATGGTGTAATGGTGTATAATTATATCGCGAGCTAATTAGGCCTACTACGCGAATATAAACGCGATGCACTCGGATGATCGCAGAAAAAATTGCGAGACTGACTTTGGATCGCGGTGGTATGGATCTCACCCGATCAATTCACTGAAAAATGAGTCTAGAGCGGCAGCTGTTAGTCTGCCAGACTGCAATTGCATAAGCGTTGGCTTTTGACCGAAGTCAATACTGAAAACTACACGGTCAGCAATAACATTTTCATAAAAAGCAACAATAGTGACGTAACTAGGACTTTTCGTTTGGGGGAGGGGGCTTTAAGCCTTCAGCATGGCGAGTACGGTAGCGCGTGTCTATAGTGGTGCCGGGTCTTGATTTATTTGGGGGGTTCAGCTTCATTTGGTGGGACTTAAGCCCCCCCCAAGCCCAACGCTATAGTTACGTTCCTGAGCACCAATACAGCCGATATCCTATTTATATGGGCTGACAGTTGCCCAAATTCATTCATTCATTCGGGGGATTTATAGCACCTCTTCAAGACTTCAAGGGCACTACTCAGAGGTAAGCTACTCCCGACTCCAGCACGACCAAAAAGAACAGTTTCTATGTTGGTTAGAACGTGACAGTTCTTGGAAGCTATACAGTGATGTGGTCTCAAGACCGAAAAAAATTAGGTCTTGGTCTTAAAGGTGTGGTGACTGTGGTCTTGGTCTTCCCGTCTCGGTCATTCGCCATTGGCCTTTGGTCTTAGGTGGGAACGAGAGTGGAGTATTTGTTAACTGTTGTCAATATTTCCGGTTATTCAGGGACTTCTGAGAGAGATAATAGCTTCTAATTCATGCGATGATATCCGGAGCCGCCAAAGGACAAAGCGTGAGAGGACCTCGTTGTTCACTTCTTATCAGAAACGACAAGAATTCGTTGAAGCACAGTTAGGTCTTGGACCACGCGGTCTTGGTCTCGGTATTGGGCACTCGGTCTCTGAGTTTTGGTCTTGTGCACAATAATGGCGCTAATATAAATATTTAGGTGTGCACAGCGTGCATGTGATAATTATGTTGAACATTATTTTCAAGGCGGATTTTGGCTCTTACTGAAGACGTTTCTTGTCCACTCACTGTGTGATTGTCAAACTCAGTATGTTTTTTAAATCTATTCTATGTCCAATTCTCTGCCTGTGTCTAAAACTCTAAATGCTTGTGTATGTCTGCTCTCGTCTACTTCTCTGGCGTCTGTCTGTATCCATATTTTAGATCAAGGTAAGGCAAGGGAAAGTCGTCATTTACTACACACGTCTATCAACTGATGAAGTCTTCAGAGATAGATGCAAGGAATTTATATTTACTCGCGAAAATAATTGTACATCCGTTTCACACTTACAAACAGATGTTGTCCACTTCAAATTTTGTTTCTGATATTAAATATGGTGCTTTAAATATGCACAGGCGTTTTTTTTACTTTGGAAACATAATTACTCGTCAATTTACCTTCCTAGATATAATTAAGTTAACTGAATGCGTTTGTTATGTAAACAAGATGCGACATATTTCTGACCCCCGATTATGCGGTCACAAGACGTTGCATAAGGAGTTTCCAGTCCTGTGTATAATAGTTCGTTGTGATACATGTATCTCCTGTGTATAATCGGTTTTGTGATAGCCTACATGTATCTCCTGTGTATAATCGGTTTTGTGATACATGTATCTCCTGTGTATAATCGGTTTTGGGATAGATGCATCTCCTGTGTTTAATAGGTCCTTGGGACAGATGTAAGTCTTTCAGCTTAAGTGCTGACAGCCTGCTTATACGTTCATGAGGCTCTTGAGAGGTGTTATATAAATGGACAACACCTGGCATGGCCTTTCAAAAGCAATGCCTGGAAACTGACGACACTAAAATCTGCTGTTCCTATACATCATTTCTAAGAGTGAGCAGAGCTTCATGGATATACTGTAGTATTCGCTATTCAGTGGGCGACATTATGTTCTCAGAGGAGTTAAGAGGTGTATCCACTGAGGAGGTCCGTAAAGACGGGAGGCACAGGTAAGTCATCCAAATGCAGACCATGTATGGGATTCAGCCTTGTTCAGACATCTGCACAGGAGGAAAGACGGTGCCAATATCAGAAAAAGGAGGGGCTAGGATTCATAGTCATTTTTAGGGACAACCTTTATGGACGACCCCTAAAGCTACAGTTGTAGCATCTTTGACAGATGCAAAAAGATGCCACATAAATGCAGTGGCGTAACCAGGGCTTCCCAAAAATTACGCAGTTTTCAATCCCTTTCAGGGGAGGGGTCTGGAGCTGTAAGGAACTTTATTATTTTTTGATCTGTAATGGTGCATTTTGGAGATCATCTTTTTGGTTAAATTTTACATCACTTCTTTGGCAAACTATATAATTCTATAACTAAAATTATATAATTTTGGTTTTTAAAATTGACTCTCCTGCAGTCCCAGCAACCAACGTAGACTAAAACAGACAGACTCAACAAAGAACTGCAATATACTAAAGCACTAAAAAATTAATTTTTACAAAGTACGCTTAGGGCTACATGTAGTTGTCAGTTTTCTATGCACCGCCAGACTGTTACAGTTATAATAAAGTTTAAACTAGCAGACCAACTGTAAACAATTTCTGGACTTCACTTTTGCTAGTGACATTGCTTTGTCGCTGTGTGCGATAGGCCTTGCAAACGCTCTGGGGATGATTTTAATGAGTCTGAGAACTTTGCTGGCTGTTGCTTACACAATATTGCGAACTACTGGTACTTTGCACGACGTAGGCCTACATGACGTGTCACATATTGCTAGACTGAGACTATGACTTTTGCAGTGTACATATCTTGCGAGGGAAAAACTCCCTCATTCGTGCCTGAACACCCTGGTAGGCCTACTAGGCTACTATTTACCAAGGTAAAATACAAGACAAAAACTTAGGAGACGAAGATACAACCGATTTTATTATAGTCTACAGGACGGAATGTTGGACAACGCGAAATTATTACAGCAGGTATTAGTTTACTGCGGAAGATCGCAGGGTTTTCAAGACTGCAGAAAATAAGAAACGCTGGCATTAGACAGCATTATGGATCTAAACAACTCTGCAAGACAAAGTCGTTCAACGAAGACTGCGACGGTTTGAACTTTGGAGTGTCGACATATAGCCTATAGAGAGAATGCCAGTTGACCGAACACTATACAATGCACTACATGCAAGATTCAAAGGGTAAAGACACAAAGGCAGAGCCAGACAACGCTGGATAAACAATATAAATGAGGACATAACATCACTTTGACTGACACTAAGAGGAACAATGACCAAGTACAATGGCGACCATTTATTCGTACCCATCGCCGCCAAATGGCCGACGTCAGAAACTGATGATGATGATGATCAAGATGGTGGTGGTGGTGATGATGATGATCAAATGAATATAAATGGCGATAAGCCTTTGACAAACAACAAAATAACAAAAATTAGAGCCAAATCTGAGACAGGTCACTTACAAGATATTAGGCTATTCAATGATTTCAAATGGATTGACTTTCTCTTCCTCCCTTTCCTCCATTTCGCTCTCTTCCTCCCTTTCCTCCATTTCGCTCTCTTCCTCCCTTTCCTCCATTTCGCTCTCTTCCTCCCTTTTCCTCCATTTCACTCTCTTCCTCCCTTTCCTCCATTTCGCTCTCTTCCTCCCTTTCCTCCATTTCGCTCTTTTCCTCTTCCTCCCTTTCCTCCATTTCTCTCTTCCTCCCTTTCCTCCATTTCACTCTCTTCCTCCCTTTCCTCCATTTCGCTCTCTTCCTCCCTTTCCTCCATTTCTGCTCTCTTCCTCCCTTTCCTCCATTTCACTCTCTTTCCTCCCTTTCCTCCATTTCGCTCTCTTCCTCCTCCCTTTCCTCCATTTCGCTCTCTTCCTCCCTTTTCCTCCATTTCGCTCTCTTCCTCCCTTTCCTCCATTTCTGCTCTCTTCCTCCCTACTCTCCACTTCAATCTCTTCCTCCCTTTCCTCCATCTTCCTCTTCTTCCCTATCCTCCATTTTGCTCTCTTCCTCCCTTTCCTCCATTTCGCTCTCTTCCTCCCTTTCCTCCATTTCCCTCTCTTCCTCCCTTTCCTCCATTTCGCTCTCTTCCTCCCTTTCCTCCATTTCGCTCTCTTCCTCCCTTTCCTCCATTTCACTCTCTTCCTCCCTTTCCTCCATTTCGCTCTTCTTCCTCCCTTTCCTCCATTTCTTGCTCTCTTCCTCCTCCCTTTCCTCCATTTCGCTCTCTCTTTCCTCCCTTTCCTCCATTTCGCTCTCTTCCTCCCTACTCTCCACTTCAATCTCTTCCTCCCTTTTCCTCCATTTCACTCTCTTCTTCCCTATCCTCCATTTTGCTCTCTTCCTCCCTTTCCTCCATTTCTGCTCTCTTCCTCCCTTTCCTCCATTTCCTCCTCTTCCTCCCTTCCTCCTTTCCTCCCATTTCGCTCTCTTCCTCCCTTTCCTCCATTTCGCTCTCTTTCCTCCCTTTCCTCCATTTCTGCTCTCTTCCTCCCTCCCTCTCCATTTCGCTCTCTTCCTCCCTTTCCTCCATTTCACTCTCTCTTCCCTTTCCTCCATTCCTCCTCTCTTCCTCCCTATCCTCCATTTTTTGCTCTCTTCCTCCCTGCTCTTTCCTCCATTTCGCTCTCTTCCTCCCTTTCCTCCATTTCTCCATTTCCTCTCTTCCTCCCTTTCCTCCATTTCCCTCTCTTCCTCCCTTTCCTCCATTTCGCTGCTCTTCCTCCCTTTCCTCCATTTCGCTCTCTTCCTCCCTTTCCTCCATTTCACTCTCTTCCTCCCTTTCCTCCATTTCGCTCTCTTCCTCCCTTTCCTCCATTTCTCTCTTCCTCCCTTTCCTCCATTTCGCTCTCTTCCTCCCTTTCCTCCATTTCCTCTCTTTCCTCCCTTTCGCTCTCTTCCTCCCTTTCCTCCATTTCGCTCTCTTCCTCCCTTTCTTCCATTTCGCTCTCTTCCTCCCTTTCCTCCATTTCGCTCTCTTCCTCCCTTTCCTCCATTTCACTCTCTACCTCCCTTTCCTCCATTTCACTCTCTTCCTCCTTTTCCTCCATTCGCTCTCTCTACCCTCCATTTGCTCTCTTTGAGACCCACCTCTGAAAGCTGCTGCTTGACGTGTGTAGCAATATTTTCACCAGTTCTGTCACGCAATGGGATGAGAGGTGTAAATTGTTCTTTTACCACATGCTGAGAACCGGGGTTTTTCCCATCATCAACATAATCGTAAGCAGACCGAAATCTTTCTGTGCAACTGATACCTGGGTTCACATCAGACAGTAAAGTGTACAACTTGGCTGTACGACATTCTGCGACATTACCTACTGTCTCTGACTTACTGGCCACACAGGTCGATCAGCTCATTGTGAATCAACGGACTTATGTACTGGGCATTGCGTGGACCAGATGACATTAGCCTATGCGAGGGAATATGTTTTGTTGATCTCACAATAACAAAGTTTGCAAATAGAAATTCAACGAATAATAGCAATCTAGATCGTCAATATGTAATCTAACGGTTTGTATTTTTTGAGAGCTGTTAAAATCTTTACGAAGTTGCGTAATGCTAGTTACGCGCCTGCATAAATGTCCAGAGACACATACAATCAACAGTAACTTCACAAGTGGCTAATTCACAATCACAAAGCATCTACCGACTGGCAGGTCAATCACCAAGTCAGCCAACTAATCCAGAAATAGCCTAACTACATATGTACATACATACCTACACACCCACTAACTAAGTTTATTATCGGTTCTCTTAAGCTTGAACTAGGCCTGAAGCATTTCTAATTAGGTATATAGAGCAGGCGTTATATAAATGTCCTGAATGAATGACTGAATGAATTACTTAATTAACATACAGGTAAATAGTTGACGTGTAAAACAAACGACTCGTCGATTGCTTTAAAGTTTAAGTGCATTTGTTAAAAGACCAACTGTTGCTCAATCACATGACCAAATAACACCAATGAACTTTCAATAAAAAATAACAAGCGTTAAATATCCAAGTCATCATCTGGGTCCTCGTCCTCTTCCTCCAGCTCTTCCTCTAGGTCAACATCGTTCAAATCTTGTCCCTGAACAGCACTTTCACCTGCACCCAAATCCTCTCTTGCTCTCGCCGAAAGATAAGGAAGAACGACTTGGCGCTTTGCCTCCTCCTCCTCCTTCTTAAGAGTCAAATTGAACGTAAGGTTAGACGTCGGATCCCGAGTTGGTTTCGACGTCTGAACTGCAACTGGTTTCGCAATTTCAACGGCGCTGAGAGAAAATGATTTTGTCAGCGTGAAAGTTTCGCTGGATGTTCTTAAATCACCTGACGGGTCCCTGATAACTGTACGACAGGAAGATACCAATGTACCGTCTGCAGTCGAGGTTTTTGAGAGATTCAGAATACAACTAGCTGTGTATTCTAGTGGCTGCAGTACAGCGCTGTCCTGCACATCTTGATGAACGACTGCAAAGATCTGGTTCACAGGAGAATTGGTGGATGCACTGTCTGTTCGACCGGCTAAACGGTGCAGCATTTGACACACATGTGCTGGTGACTTGTCTTGGATAAGGTAACCCAGATAGTCGAATACAAGCGCAGCCTTCTGACCTGAAGGAACAAGTGACTTTTCTGGCACGATGTCGAGTGTCGCCACACCGCTCAGCCACCCATAAAGGTCGCTTGACATATCATGAATGGTCAGCTTCTCCATGACATATGATGGAAGGCCAATGGAGAAGTGTGAAGGTGGTAGCTCGTACAGGTAGAGATGTATTGTGTTCACTCGTTCTGCGAGGCCAATCAAGAAAGCTTTCAAAAGTCCTCTTCCAGGCTGTTCCAGGCAGTCTTCTATCAGGACAACATCTGGCCTTTCCACACCACTGATCAACTTTTCCAACATGATCACCTGTGTCTGTGGCTCTGTAACAGTCCATAAATAACAAACATTTCTTTAATAACAGAATTAGGTCAGATAATTGAGGCAGAAATTTTTATAGCTACATTGTAAGTCTGGAGAAAAATGATGCGAAATTTAATTAGAAGGATGAGTATGAACGTTTCTGTTGCAATATCGTAAAATGATAAATCGCAAAGTGAGGAAATGGTTTAACCCTTAACTAAGAGCGTGTAAGAAAAGTGACTAGGAAACCAGAGCAGCTCGTCGTTAAAGGATTAATGGGCTTCAGTTATTTAAACCATAACCGATCGGAAACTTCTACCAGAAAACTCTTCAGACTCAAACCCAAAGAAGTCCACGAATGCAAAGGATTAGGGATGCTCACCAAACTTATGTGGTTCACCAGGACACCCCAGCATCATGATATCACTCCCATCCTTAAATTGCTCCATTGGCTGAACATCCCCAGTCCTATCCTTACCTATAACTCTACCAATATCGCAGGCTCACCCACCATCATCTCGCTCAAGCTCCTCTGCCTAAGTTATCACCCTTCACGTTTCCACTCCAAACTAAAGTCTCACTTCTTCAAGAATTCCTACTCTCCACCTTCCTCTCTCGTCCTAAGCGAAACCCGCCCTAGCAGCTCCTCTGCCTTCGCCTCTCCCTAGTCTTCGAGCAACGGGACATGGTTCCTGACGTGGTAGCTCTGGACAACCCTTCTGACGCGACGCAGCGCGCCTGAATAATCTGGTGCCCTTCATTCAACTTTGAGTACTGCTTTAGAAATGTTGTGTTTACGATTACGAAAACGGAAAATCGCGTAGTTAATTTTATAAGCTAAAACGATCAAATACTCCTTCTTTTAAAAACAAGACAGTGACATTCCAAACACACTGTTAAGCACAAGTTTTTAATTACCAACCCTTAAAACTCTTATACTTTAGATGAAATTAATAGGCCTAATCAGTACAGAAATCGGTCAAAATATTATCCAAACCACGTTTTTCACCAATTACTACTCACATCCGCTGTCTGTGTGTTTGAGGCACTTAAGCCCAAAAATAGCCCAACACCAGCGTGTGTCTCACACACAATAAAAATAATAATTATTATCAAGACAGAAAATCGATTATTATTTTGTACGTCTCCTATTTTTATAGACAAAATAAGGCAGACCATTCAGACTGCCCCTGAGGTATTACGAGTATAAACTGTTAGCAACTTCGTTTTCTTAGTCTCGGCGACGCATTAGGGCGGGTGGCCAGTGATGCTCCTCAACGTACACAGGGTTTCTCACACGCATTGGAGACCGACAGATTGGTGACGGCCATCGTTTCTTAGTAACAATGTCATGACTCATGAAGATGCATCAGGTGAGTTTTAAGTAAAAAATTATGTTGCTTTTAAATACACTTAATTGTACACTTATATTAAAATCCATAGGCGTAGCTACATTGAGGCACGTGGAGGCAGTTGCCTCCTCTTGCTTTTTCATAATATACTGGAACTTCGATTGACTAATGACCTTAATGACCAGGACTTTGCCAATGGTCTGTGAAGCTGCCTCCTCTTCGAATTTAACTTTCGCTACGTGCCTGCCCTCAGCACATGCAGTATAAACAGTGGCGGCGCTACCATGGCCGTCAATTATAGTAAAATAACCCTCTTCTTTACATTTAAAACATCAACATAAGATCACTAGAGCAATTAGTAGATCTAATGACCGACTTTTTAACGTTTTACCTAGTATGTGAATAGAAGTCTATGTTGGGCTATAAGCATTCAATTTCTTCTTTACATTTAAAACATCAACATCTGTCCCATGTTAATAGAAGTCTATGTTGGGCTATAAGCATTCAATAAAAATTTTCTTTGTTTTATACCTAAGTGATGCTGCTTAAGTGGAGTTTATGCTGTTTGATGCGTCAAACTGAAACATTAATTTCTTCAACCTGCCAAGAAACTCCCACGATCCTGGCTCGACCTTTTGAAAGTGTACACTTATCCACAATTCCTTCAAACCTCTCTACACCCCAGCGTTTCACTATCCAACCACCAAGATCTATATGTACGTTGTCTTCAACTGATTGTTAATCTACGAATACGCCTGCCCTTGGGAACGAACTCCAGAAAATCTTTGCCTGTTTGCTCACCCCTCTATCTGTGTCAATCTCGCCACTCCCTCGCTTGCCCTCTCCTGCAGCATGTTATTCAAAACTGAACTTTTACAGCTACCTTACTCTGATTTCACTCATGTACCATCACATGATCGCTTTTAGCATTGCCACAGGGAAGGGGCAAGAGGCAGCTGTATCAACTCTGCTCAGACAGGGTCCTGAGATTCGTGAAAATCCTGTGTTTTTGAGTGGAGGGACTCCTACAGTATGTGGCTTTACATTTCTTCCATTAGTCTTGATCCATCACGTAACTGTAGACTGGTCGAAGCGGCTCAGTGCTTCGCCATCCATAGATTTTCCAACATGTTCCATGCCTTAAATTCCACCATTGGTGCCTTGCCCTACCACAACTGGAGCCCTCCTTTGGCATGTGCACCATTGTATCAAAGTCCGTATTTCCTGGTATGCTACAAGTTTTATTATATTCATACCATTTCAGCAAATCATGATCAAGTCAGACCATAATGTTATTCATATATATTTCAAGTGACCCTCAAAATCATTCTTCATGAATAACGAAAATGTACATCAAAATGACGACTAAAACCTCCAAATGTAAGTGCCATGTTTATCCTAACCAAACAAACATCTCAAATGCAGAAATTTCATGTGCATTATTACCAGTCTCAGGGATGATTGAAACAAGAGATCTCAGGCTGTTTGGACAAACTGCTGTCGCAAAGGCAGGCCGGGTGCTCAGAGTTGTGACCCTCTGTCCGAAAGGACCTAGAAGAGATCAGCAGATGACCAAAGCACACATGGACCCTAACAGTGGAGGAGGACCTTCATTCGCTAAACTGGAATCATTGAGACCAAGACTGGACAATTGGAAAAAATAAAGGGAAACGGCACCAGAGATGAACATGCCAAAGATGATGAAGCAAATGTTACTGCCCTCTACATTGCACATCTTAAAAGTAATGCCAGTTATTGATGCATGTTTCAGTTGTTACAGAGAACAAAGTGACAACGGAAACATAGCAATTTGGTTCTCTTTAAACATCCATAAAATAAAACAGTCAGGAATCCAATCTACAGATTCTGTAATAATCCATTCTTAGACGGTAGCTCAATTAACTGTCTTGCAAAGTTGCTGAATGTTGACACTTGTCCGTATCACTGGTAATTTTGGCAATGTCTTTATCAGTGACGGCTTCAACCAACATCTTGGCTGATTCTATCATTCACCTCAGCATACCTACAAGGAAAAAGACATCCAATGAAAGTATGGAGAAGTAATTGCTCATTTGCAAGTCCTGGCCTTTCAGCTTCAGTCCCAATGTCAGAACAGCAACATAAAACTCAGACCTTGCCTTAATGGTTGCACAACTCAACAACAGATTGCCATGCGAACCACGAATCAATGAATAGTAGCTCATGTTAAAACATCTGAAAAACTGCAGAATGCTGCTGGGTAACTCTCTGGATAACACCCCAGTTTATCTGTTGCTCAACCGAAAGCAAAGACATCAAACAATATTATCATCAACTCATGACTTTGTACTATTGTTGTGATCTAACTGCACACTAAAATAAACCTCTAGCAGAAAACTACTCAGGTGATCCTGACCTGACAACACAAGACCAAACACAGAATAGTCTTTTGGTCTACAATCACTGGTGAAACAAAGGCAAGCTTACTTCACAGACTGCATAAGAAATGTATTGTGTTCACATAACTTATAATGGCATTATCATCTGCTAGCAGAGTATTAAAGTGGGGCTGTTGATGCAGTTTAGTGGAGGTATTACCACTCTGAAACCTAACATTTCTACCACACGAAATTTATATGATTCACTAAAAATTCAAGCTGATTTTAGACTAATGGCAATCTATCAGAATAAGCCATGGCTTTTTCCTATGTATTATGACTGACCATTAATTTCAATCGAAGCGATCAATTTATGCAACAAACATTATGGTGCTATGTATCCAATTCTTTAACACTTCAATGACGAGTTGCATTGGCTTCCAGTCGTTTTTAGTACAATCTTGTTGTTAAAGTGTTAAATTAGATTAGTCCTCTCTACTTTCACTTTTCTCCCTTGTCTATGTGAATGAAAGCAATCTTCATCAAACGCACATCAGAGACATAGTCACAGCTGTATTTGGTACTTACAATTAGTAATTGTAGCCTCCTCGATGCGATCCTCCAAATGAACCTGTAAACGTAACAAACATTTATAGTCAACACACATCAAACATTTCATCACACAATACATTAGTGCTAAAAGAGCCTTACATTCTCACTCCATGTGACTCATACAATAAGTCTCGTTTCCTTTTCATCAACGATAATTGCAACCACAAAACAAAAAGCGTTAAAAAGTTTTTGTTTCGCTTTGCAAGAAATTATAGGAATATTAAGATACATGCACAACACAGTAATTTGAACCTGGTTATATATGGCCAACATGAACCAAAATTTAAAAATTCGTTCATGCCCACTATTTCACTAGATTTATTCTAATTAAGTTATAGCACCCTTGCAAGCCTTCCCCCCATTAAATACAGACATAACAATACTTCAAATGACAAAATCACCTACCATAGCCACCACCACCACTTCTTCCACCATCGTAGCCAGAGTAATCATCTAAACACAAAAAAGTGAAGGTTTTAATAATACTTGTATCGTACACAAGCTTTTCAAGTCTCTGTATAATAACAATAACTATATTCCTATTTATTTTCTACCGTATTTCAGTTTTCTTGTCTACCTTGCTACCAATAAAATACATGCATATATGTGGCTCCACACACCAAAACCAGCATTAAGGTGATTTTGCAACATATTGAATTTGATACATCATTTTAAAGGTCTTGCATCAGGCTTCAAAATGACACAAAAATTATTGCTCTAGCTTTATTCTAACTGAAGATATAGGGCAAAAGTGATCCAAATTAATTAATTAATTAGCTTAATTAACTTAATTAAAACAAATGAATAGGCGTATTAAAAGCATTAAAAATAGCTTTAAATCTCGGTTTTTAACAAAATATAAGAAATAACTATTTTAAACATATTTTTATATTAGATTCTGCAAAAAACCGAAAAACAAAAAAGTGTTTCTGGCCTATTACTCTGTTGTGTAATTTCCGACATAATACTGATTTCGGTCTGGACCGCCACATATAACATCTATGACAATTAAAACACGAATCTGTTTAAAATACTTTTTAATTTGCCTGAATGCCTATCCTTACAAAACTAATTACAACTTAATTATTCTTTTTGGAAGTCCTTACCGAGACGCCGCTTTCTATCTCCTCCATACTCCATGTCACCGGGCCTCTTACCACCATACCGGCTAGAACCACCTGGATAATCTCCTGAAAGGCACAAAAATATTTCAACATATAAGGTCTACACAATGCAAACTTGCCAAGACATAGAACTTCTTTAGAACAAATCTGATTACAGAAAACACTTATTACATAGGTTTTAATTAGATCATTGGACTGTCTTGTCTGTGTGCTTGCAATTAGTCACATTATCTGTACTATAATATTACTTAAATTTAAACCGACACATGAAACACGATTTTTTTTATCATATATACCATATCCAAACTAACTGACAAAATGGGCTGCTTCTAAGAAACCTTATCTATTTTGTACCATCAACATTTTACATACATGTATTACAACCACTCACAATAAAAGCAAACTAGTACCTATTCAATCTACATGCATGTATTGGAGAAAAAAATTAGTTTATTGGTAAAGTCTTACTTCCGTAACTCGGTCCACCACCGTATCCTCCACCACCTCGTCCACCACCACGGGGACCATCGTAATAACCACCTCCACCTCCTCCTCTTCCACCACTGCAAGTTAAACACATGTTTTCATCATTATCTAAGACACCTCAATATGCAAAAAGCACCCAATCCAACCCGTCAGTAAATGCGCCGGCTTAATAGTCCTAATAGTCCTTTCTAGGATGCCTTTCTCAAACAATCCGAAGAACTGATAAAAGAATGAATATATTAGTGATAAAATTAAGAAACAGACAGAAGAAATAATTCTGCATTGCTACGTTGGCAAAATCTTCAGCAAATGATTCAATAACGCTACTGTCAAATGTGCCGTTATGCAGCAAGTATCATTGCCTACAACTCTAAATTCAGAAAACTGTTTCTTAAGAGTTTTTAATGCTTTTGTACTTACGACAAAGCTCCAACAAGTTCCTGAAGTTGGTTCATGAGATGATCAGCACGTGGAGCCACGCTAGGAGGTCCACCTCGGAAACTGCTACTTCCACGACTGCTATAGCGATAGTTGCTGCGACTGTAAGATACAAAATTCAGAATAAAAAATGCAGCAAATGCGTGAAATCGCTAGCCTGAAAGACTTCACAAAATTGTTAATAAATTTATTAACTTCAAACAAGATAAAAGAGTTGGTACTTCTTTTCTTTAGTCATAAGAAATACTCTTGACAATCGGAAGCCTTTCAGGTTCAGATGTAAGATTTGAAGTTACGATAAGCGGAGTTTATGTGTCAAAGATCAGCTTGCGTGTCAGCCAAGCCAGACCTGAGGGACTAACAGCTGTTTCACTCTCATTTAAACAGGCCATTGCTTTGACAGTTTCTCAGCAGGATTATTCCATGGGAAAAATATACAGAGTTTCACGTAGCAGCCATGGGCAAGGAGCTACCCAACAATTTGATGGCAAGTAGATCACAACAGACTAATAACCTTCTGCTTGGAGAATAGCGGCGTCTTGGTGGTGGGCTTCTTCTTCTCTCTTTGCGACTGGATGAAGGAGTTCGATCTCTTTCTTTCTCTTTTGGTTTGTCAGACGGTTCCTCTTTGTCCGAGTCTCCCTCTGGCACGTCAAACATCTCCACCTCCGGGACGGGCAAGCCCAGCTCTACTCTCTTCTTGTTGTCTTTGCTAATTCGCTTCTTCAGTCTCAAGAGTTTCTATAACAGATAATTCAGGATACTATGGTTTCCCAGTTTCAAATACAGAAACTATCATCAGCCACAAATGCTCATTTATTACACACATCTTTCTATACATTATCCTGAAGTACAAGGACGCTCACGTAAAAACAAAAACAGCCCAACAGCATTTCTTTATGGTAATAGCACAATGTGACCTGTACTTGTGCACAACAGCAAACACATGGCAGTGTGACCTGTACTTGTGCAAATCAGCAAAACACATGGCAGTTTAATGGATGATTGCTGCACTTGTTCCAACTAATACAATGCATGGCTGAAATCTCGTGCATTTCGTTCAACAACCACTTACTGTATCTAGTTCTTGTAATTCTCTGACGCTCTTGTTGTGTGGCTTTGCCTTCACTCCTTCTAGCGACTTGATCTGTTCCAGCCAATACTTGCGCAAGCTATCACGCAACAGACCTAAAAGACAAGATAGACGTCATAAAGCACATAATTCAATAAAGCAATTTTATATTTGCCACACTCGCCTCCAAAGCAATCACACTGACCAGTAAAACTGAGTAGGTCATAATTCTGAAGGAGACTTCTTTTGTGCGAATGTATTATTTCATTAGACTACACTGAGTCACATTTCTTTAGATCAGTTAAACAACAAGTAGTGCTATGCTTATAAAAGGTCCTTTAAAAGGCACTCTAGAATGTACAGCTGTGTCAAAATTGGGCAGACCCAGGATCTTAGGTAACTTGACACAGAGAAATAGTGGGGTCTTGGATGCAGTGATATGCTAAGTATGCAAACTGTTAGTCTACGAAGTCAGAAGGAGTATTTAAAGTCCTCACCAAATGTCTCCTTTCTTTCTGTCATTGATTTGATGATGTACAACTTCTGGCCACTTAGTTCCATGTCCTTGTGCTGCGTAACAGCCTCCACAGTTTCTGCCTCCGAAGGATATTCCACATATGCATATCTGGAAATGAATGCAAAAATTGCTCCTTTCACATCAAGCTCATCTACGTTTATTCTTCAAAATTAAGTGCAGTGGCTTTAACTCGGAAATTTAACTGCAAGCTTCTGAACTAGTTACAGGATTAACTACAAATAGCAATCTTATTGGAAATGCCGTGCTTACCACTCCATACTTACACAGTGTAGACATCAGTGCAGCCACAGGTATAAAATACACCGACCTCATTATGCTATTGGAGACAGTCTCTTACAGAATCAAATTTAACTATTCAAAGAACTTTAATCCCTATTGTGTAGCAGGTCTACAACCTTTTTTAAACTGTGCGGATTTATACGAATTAATTTTTCGCCTACGCTGTCTTAGAACAAAATTTAAGGAGGCTTAGAGAATAAGCAAGAGGAGGAAAGCCGAAAGAAAATCAGCTGCAGTTTAGCGGGCCTTATCTCGGGTTTATTCCAGCTCTACGGTAATCCAGCTCTTGTAGTCAGATGCTGTTCATGCTATTCTTTCAACAAACTCCGACTAAACGCGTGCGATCATTTAATGCTCCAAAAGCTTATCTGGCTCGGTGGCTGCACTCAACACCATTGCCGTAATTCTGTCTGGCATTTGCAGAATCAGAAACTCAGGTTGTATCATTCTTGGCGAGCCAAACGTCCAAACGTTTGTTCAGTTCTGTTTCCGCGCGTCGCACAAGTAGTTTTCCCACGGCTTGTGGGCGTCATTTACCCGTTCAGCTCTGATGTTTCCTCCTCCTCCTTCTTGGCTGGAATTATTACTCTCAAAGCATCCTGGAACTGCACCAATAGTGTCTCTTCTGTTGCATCACTCGGTAAATTGGATACAAACATCAGGCGGTGCAAAAGTGGATCTGAAAAAGATGATCACCATCGATATTAAGCTCTACACAAATGACACGCGGCAAATTCCAGTGACTCCAGAACATTCCATCTTTCCGCATCTCTTGCTGGAAAAGCCCTTTCCTGTCCGTGTCACTCTATCCACTCTGTGTTCTGTCAGAAACAGTCTAAGGCAGAGAACTAAGGTGAAAGAGAAATAAGATTCTGTCACATCATACAACTAATTTTAATGGTACAGTGTCACCTACAGTGACACCAATATAAAAAATGTATAAAATAAAGATAGAAACTACATTTGGATGAAAAATACGACTTTTAATAATTGTGAAAATTTTAAACTAAAATTGAGATATTAGCTTGAAACAATTTAGCATTTCTAAATAAAGTAAACTTGGTTACACAAAAGCTTTCAAAAGTCAAAACTTAAAGATAAGAAATTAAGCAATCGAGACTTAAAGAATAATAAATAATGTCACTTCTCTATCACTAAAAACTTCTTCACTTTAAACCTGTAATTAAACCTTCATTACAGAGCATCAATAGTGTTCCACAAGACATTTAGGCCTAATCAGCAATAACACGGATCAACGTTACTTTTTCAGGAGAAAAAGACCTTTGTACCTAATTCTTCATTTTCCATTTAAAATAGCTTAAGCAACTGTGAAAACATACTTTAAAAAACCGATATTCACTCAACTCAACAACTATCCAGAGAACAAACAGGATAAATCGAGTCATTTTCAATGGCCGTAACATCATCAAGTACAAATAAACAAATGATGCTGCTAAGCAGCAAATGCATTAAGACTGTGTACAGATTAGATAATTTCCACCGGTATTACAGTGGCTTGTCTGTAGAATGTGTGGTATACAGTTTAACCTGAGAAAGTTATCTTACCTCTGCGGTCAGTATCCTTGCTTTTGACTTTTGAAAGTACATGTCCTGAAAAAATCAACAGCATATTCTTACTCAGTGTTCAAACTGAATGCGAAATGTTGTTATCGATCTATTTCATGGATGCAGTAATGCAATTGAAATAACTTAGTATACAAGCATAAGGAGTGTATTTAGCTATATTAACTCGTGCTTTATGAATCTTAACATAACCTCTCCTTCCTCTCTAAGCTTCTTGAAAGATGTGTGTCCTCTCAACCTGTTCTGTTCACTATCTTGATGCCAATTCTCCTCTCCAATCTGGATTTAGGAAGTTTCACTGTACTGAGTCTCTTATAACAGGTCTTTTGGTCGACGTCTTTGGAGCTTTTGACTGTAGACAGGTTACGCTACTGGCCCTCCATGATGTAAGCACTGCTTGTGATACTGTGGATCACACTATCCGTTTGGAAACCAACCATCATTGGAACACAAAGCAACTATTAAACTAACCTTCTGAATCATTCTCTCCAAAGTTTTCCAGGGTTATTTCTCTGTCATCTGGTTTATATTCCTTTAGGATTTCCATTGCATTTGCTGCTATGGAGGCCGAACCAAACTTCAAACGTAGGTACCTACAAGAATGAAACAGACAACAAACGTTTGCATTAAACAGCACAGCAAAATAACAAAAAGTGTTGAATTTGTTAAATTATATCACTTTTATCATGACAGCTCCTGTCAACTCTTCTTGCATAATCACTTGCTGCCAGCAGTAGCTATTTTTAATTCTTTTACATAGCAAACAATGGTTTCATCGTATGAAAACAATCCCAAACAATAAACTACACTGCAAGATTCAAAGTAAAGATAAATAAAGGAAGACCATGATCTGCACCCATGCATACCAAATGGCTGCAGTCAGTAACTGATTATGATGATAATATGGTCACAGAACATCATTGTAATGTACCCTTTTATTGGTTTCCCAGGCACGCTTTCATCCAGCTCCATTGAAACGTTGATCGCCTTTTCCACAAGGGGTTTAATTGTTTCACTGTAGACGTCGGAGACCTCCGCTGGATACATAATGATGTTCTGCATCTTCACACAGTGCTTGATGTCTACAGAATTCGAATAGAGCTAATCAATTATGATATTCAAATTTCTTTAACTAAGAACACAGCATGTGCAGCACACTTGTTGGTCTGGAAGCAATGGGTATCTAACTCAACGATTGTAGGCTTGTGCTTGCTGAATGGACTTTATCTTGAAAAGTTGCTCATGAAGGTGCACTTTTTCACATCACGAATTAAGATTTACTGACCTTGCATGCATGCTAAGTGCAACGAAAAAATAAATCGAGAAAAAACACCTGATAGTTGAATGCCCTGAGGAAGCTTCCTTTAGAAGCTACACGTGCTTTTAAAAAACAGTTAAAAATGTACTTGCTAGGTAACTCCCGAGAGTTAGCGTTGTTTGTAAAGCATCTTAGAAGTAGCTCACTACTGACGAGGAAATAGAAATTGTCATAGTTACAATTACAAAACTTACAATTACAAAAATTACAATTACTATAAATCAAATGCATTATAACAAGATTGCACTATGAGCAAGCATACTTTAAAGTTGAACTAAATTTATAATTCATATCACAACTATCAGATTTTCTATTTCAAAATTTGCTTTAACATTTTGTTATGTATATGTATGCCTTTTCAATTTATTTATTTAATTCCCATATAGACATATACACACCTTTTTGTATTTCATCTTTGAATGGAATTGCTACTTTCTGCCCATGCCAAGTGAGAATAAATAAGTCTTCTGTTGAAACAAACAATAAATGACAGGCATTTAGTCAACAAACACACACCTTAAAGAATGAAAACATCTGGCAGTACATATGGTACATGTGAGAATATCTCAAAATTTGTTATACAAAAACTGCAGGTATATTTTCATGAATTCTATTTCAACTAGCACATAATTTCAGATAAATATTTACAAAACACAACTGAATTTTTACATATATTTGATTGCCCCATTGCTACACAAAAACAAAGAACCCCAAACAGTATTAGATTTGAAGAGTCAATTGATTAATTAATGCACTGAAAACTAGGGTTGTCAGTATGGGCACCTGGGGTTGAGACACCCACCTTGAGGTAGGTACCCGGGTTGTAGATCTAATACTCCTGATACTCGGATGTTTCTAGAAATTACTTTAAAGTGTGATCAGTCAGCAAGCAACGGCCCAGGATACGAACTGTTCTTGGCTCTGCCCATACAGCTGGAATTATCCCAGACTTAACAGTACCTGGTAAAGCTAACGGCTGTTGCGACAGGTGCAGATGCAATTATCTTAGCTAGTGATGTAACTGAGCATAGGTTGGGTTCCTTCACAACATACAGGAGTCTTAATGCAGCCATAGAACGCTCACTTGCTTGGAACAGCCCAGCTTCACACAAATGTTATCACAAAATATAAATGTGAAGTTTACAGCGATTTTGCCTTAGCTAATACAGACATTTATTACTGTTACACCTACAGTTTTGGAGTCTGAAACGCAATTGTGGCAGAGGCCAACATACTGTCCACTGAAGTATGCTAGAATGACAGCATACTGAAGGAACAGAACCATTCAAATGAATTCAGTAACAAACTCCCATAATCAACAGTTCAAAAATATCTCGATGCTTACTGTCTTTTGAGACATCCACATGGAATTCTTCCTTCTGGGTTTTTTCTGAAGTCGTTTCTTTTGGTTTCGATTCTGCAGCAGCAGAAGAAGAGTCTGCAGCTGGTTTTTCTTCATCATCATCCAACACCAGCTGGTCCTCCTCTTGCCCAGCCTCATCTGTAAATTTCAAACACAACATAAATTTAAAATAAATTATCTTTAATTAACAAGAATTTCAATACTGGTTGGGTGCTAGCCTTGTGGCACAAAAAAGGATGCATTATACTGTCCTTAACAATGGTTACTCCGCTATGAATCTGAAGATGTTCACCACACAAACCGCTAGCCTACCAAACACCCCTTAAAAACTCAGAGAAAGCCCTGTGTATCACTGTATGCATTTAAGTATGTAGGAAAATAATTTTATTTTCTTAAACACTTTAGCTGTATTTACACCATATAGCTCATATAGCTCCTTTCAATAACCCTTTTCAAGATTCAGAAGAGATTCAAATTCACACACCATCAGCCCAGACAACCAAATCATCATCTCCATTGTCCTCTTCTTTATTTCCAGTAGCTTCTTCCTCCTCTTCTGGCTGCTGCTGATGACCTTGTGCATCGAGAATTTCTAAAATAAACAGAATTCCAAGTGCATAAAATTCACATTTCAAAATTACTCCAATGAAAAATGCCACAAGTTCACCACAATTCCATTTGGGGATGAAATGCAAAAGCACCAATTATTTCATCATCCACTTAACACAACAAAAATTACATCATTAGTTAGACAATCACTGAAAATGATTTCAATATGCTTTCAATCAAAGTCTGGATATCTAACCGAGTCTTCTCCAGGCGGCTGACTATCTGCGCCTATAATGAACATAATGTTGGCTCTATAGCCTGTATCCGATGTCATATTGGTCCAACAGCCTCATCTAACATAATTTTGGAACCCGCTCCAGCCTCTCGGTCCAATTTTTAGTCAGCAAACTTTCCAAGAAATCTGAACCCTTTTTACCTTTTGCTGTTGCATATGTGTGCAAACAGACTGCACAGACAGACTGAAGGCGAATCTGAAAATGTTTAGCATTTTTTTAAACAAACATACCTCTGTCATTGGCTTCAAGCCGAGCTACGAGGTCTGCCTTTCTGCCTGTTGTTTCAAGGCCACGGCCAACCAACTCCTCCTTCAGCTGAGCCACTGTCAGATCTTCCCATTCACTCACAAGCATAACATCATCATTGCCTGACATGGCGATCTACAAACCACATTCATTCAATAATTATCTATATAACACTGCAACTGCGCAAACCCAGTTGTGGACAAACTGCCAAAATTATCGCATGCTTCAAGCTACATGTATGCGAGACATTGCACTGGCTTCTGACTGAGGATCAGATTACATTCACTCATCTTTGGCCATGAATTGATGGCTGGTTTGGCCAGAGAATACATCAACAAGTTAACTACGCTTTCATTCATTCATTATGAGAATTCATACAGAAACCTTCACGAAAACTACTCTAGATCACTCTCAGCCCAGCCACAGCTAAAGAAAAAAGACTTGAGTGACTAATAAAACCCAGTAAGTGGAAATTGTCGCTCTGTTTACACATATCCTGGAAATCTGATGCATGTGCAGATCATTCCAACAATGTCAAGAGTGACAGTTTCCATTGAGTGTAGTTAAACTGCTGAAAATTGGTAGAAAATCGCAGTTTTGTCAACAGAATATGGGAATAGAAGTGTTTTAATGTATATGCCTATTTAATAACACTTGAACATCGAAATGAATTTAATAACATTTAGACATAGTAATGAAAAAAATACACCCAATACCCCAATTTTTGAATATTTCCGACTTAGGCTGGGTTTTCTCATCACGGCCACATTTTGTTCCATTTGAGAGTCAACTTGAAAGCACATCTAAATCGCCTTACAACATTACCTTTACGTCGATTTTAAGGCTGAACGATATAGTGCGTAAGTTTACTGGCGTCGTCAGTGTCGGTTAGGGTCAGGTTAGGCGTCGTGAGGGTCGGTTAGGGTTAGTGTCGTCATTAGAAAACCTGGTAACGTCCGGCGTCCGTGCAGTATGCCCAAAGACAGCCTATTGTATAATCCTTCAGCCCACGATACTATAAGTTTGCCGATTTTAATGTCCTTAATTATATAACATTTTCGCTCATGTAATGACGGGATCTAAAAGCCACAGAGCTAGCACGCTTCTTAACCTTCCTCGTCGATATCGACAGCGTTGCACAAAAGGCTCAACCAAGACCCGGATGATCAAAGAACATTGACGGATTCTTTCCAACAAAACTCGTGTTCACACTATCCTATGCCTTACTAGAAAGATTTGTTTACATCAGAAAAATTTACTTCGTTACATATAGCAAAACAAAGTTAAATCAAAACTTACGGATTTTGCAAAAATTGCTCGCTTTTACTTTCTAAAACTCCACGAATTAAATATGGCGACGAAAAGCAAGCGGCGCATTCAATGACTTGCATTCGTTTGATTCGCACAAAAGACTCAAAGCCCAACATTACATTAGCACAGCGCAGATAGACAACGTAGCACAGCGCACGTGCATACATTTTCAAATGCAAGCTAACTAATCTGAGCAATTAAATAAAATGTGACTGGGTTACCTCCCTGGGTTACCTCCCGATTAAACAAGGTCTGTCCCATGTTTTGTGAACATTTATTTAACTTAAATTATTTTTGCAGCTTTCCTCGATATAGAGAGTAGACAATTAATGTATTCAGGTTCTTAAACGCAAATCGCTGTAACAGTTGTAGTGTAAATACGTGCATCTTTAGTAACAGGATGGATTCGACCTTGCTTATTTCCAATGGATTTCATCGGATGGAGATCCTTCTCTACCGCAATCCGTTTGAATGGCGTGACATGTTACATGTACCATATCACACGGACAGCACTGATAAAGGATCTAATTCGAGGGCTATTCGGTCGCTATACGAAAATGTGTTCATTTGCATTCGTAATCGTAAACTCCAAAATATCTAAAAGGGCACCAGCTTATTCACGAGCGCTTCTACGTTTGAGAATCTGATCACTAGACAGAAAGTGTATTCTGGCGCCGACGTTGTAGCTATCTTTCTACATAGTAGCTCCTAGTAGTTTACGTTTTCTTTGTTTGGACAAACGTGACAGTACTGTTGATCTATTTAGTGTTGCCCTATTATCAGAAAATCAGTTCAGCTGCCATGTAGGTATCGTAATCTCTAGGTTTCTCCAACATTCAAACAGTGTGATTCTCGTTAACGATAACGAAAATGTTCGTTGAAAATAAAATGATTTCGTTAACGATAACTATAACTAAAAAGTATCATTAACTATAACTATAACCATAACGAAAATAACAATAACGAGAATTCATCTTTATTTTCGTTAATACAAAAAATAAAAATAGGAAGTGCAATTTGGACGATGATTCGACATAAATGAGAACGAAAAATGCGATATTTTTATTATGCAATTTATCAGTTACTTTGGAAACTCGTGTATTCATGAAGCTGAATGCACCATGCTTCAACGGCTTTCAAAGCTCTGAGCAAATTGTGAAACAGCGTGTTAATACGCACAAGTTTGCTTATAGCCTTAATTATTGTAACTAAGTAGTAACTAAAATTAACTAAAATAGAAATCCATTAACTATAACTATAACTATAACTAAAAAATAATATTAACTATAACTATAACTAAAATAAAAAACCATTAACTATAACTGTAACTATAACTAAAATCAAATCTGTAAGGAGAATCACACTGCATTCAAAGGAAGGCAAGTCTTTGGGAACTAACTAACTGACAATCGATAGGCAGAAGAGTAATGTCAACTTCCGCAATAGGCCAAAACCATGGGTTAGGCCGGTATACAGTCAGACAGCTACAGAGGAGGAGGAGGAGGCATGAATTCCTGACAAAGTGTCCGTTCAAAACTGAAAAATCCTACTCCTCTTCCTCAAAATCTTATACTGATTTCACCATGATTGACATAATCAACAACATCAACTGACTTTAAACTGATTTATTTTGTTAGCACATCAGAAATATAAAAAGCAAGTAAGCAGACATATTTCCTAAGAAACAGTTTGGGGAGCATAACCAGAGAACTGGGACTAGATTGGCCTTTCTCTATGCAAGTCTCCAAGCAGAACAATCTCACCACCATTATAATTGTTGCATCATGAACAAGATGGTGCCCTGCGCTTGGTTTACGAGTGATGCTTTAGAAGTTTGCAGCTTACAATTCAAGCCGTTTTGTCAAGGCTTGACTATGCAAAACGCGTGCTCTACATTAAGATAGTGTAAAACAAAAGCTAACAATAAAGTCTAGTAAGACTGACATAAATTTAACGTTCAGCATGAATTTGACTATTCCAAGATTTTTCTAAAATTTGAAACATTATGTTGGCAACCAAAATAGTGACTCAGAAGATAAAGAAGATTTTCCACATAACTGCTTCTAATTTTAGAGAAACACACACAATTGCTCATTAAATAATAATCGCAAACAGCAGACCATATTGCAGTGTAACTTTGCATTTACATAGCGACCTTGTTTTACAGATCCTCAACTTCAATCAGAAACTTCAAAACTTCATATATATATATATACATTTATGTACATGTATATGAATGGTGTCAAATGCATATGTATATGAATATGCATCTATTGGTATGTACATAACATCTTGTCAAACATATTCAGGTCTTTTACACAGCCATGTTTACAGTACATTTAAGATGATGTTTTGGTTTTAAGGTGCTATATAAATTTCCAGACAAAAATGTATACATAAAAAGACACAAATTCTTCAGCTCAGGTTTCCTTAATTTACTGGAGTTTACAACTTGTTTGCTCCAAAGAACTATACATGTTTTACACAAATACAAACATGTTTTATGCACATACATACATATATGTATGTATGTATAAATATACATATAATTTGACTCACTTAACACTTTTCTTTATACATGATATATGTGTAAATTAATATTTATAATATATATATTTAAAAAGTACGAAACACATATTAGGCCTATTTACACCTATGCCTGCATATTTTAACAGACCTTAAAACATGAAATATGTACACAATATGTACAATGCACCTCATTGTATTTATGTGAATATGAGTGTTTCTCAAACAAATGAAAAAATAGTATGAGATTTACGTGCCAGACGTCAACACTTGAATCAGAGGCAGGGTCACCCGCTAGGGGTGGGTGGGTGGTGGAGATGGGCAGCTGAGGGTAGAAACTACGCAACTGATGGGTTCATGTAATAGAAACTTTGAAATTGTTGCCTGAAGAACAAGATTGTTGGGGCCAACCTTATTACCGGGTAGTAAGGGCATTTCATTCCAGACAGTGAGTGAGGTTAAGCGAAAAGCATGTGCATCGATGGTCAACAAAATAACAACTACTGCAAACAACAAAAGCTTAGCAACAAGCTTCCACGGCCTCAACACACAAAAACTTATAAGAACACTAAATAACTACAGCACACTGCAACTGCAACAGAATTATACAAGTGCAATTTATCCATTCATTCCTACACAGACTTGCACTAAAACAAGCAGCGATACAATTTCATTATTTATTATGAAGAGTGTCAATGATATCATGATATCTCTTCAATTTGTGCTAATCTCGTAAAATTTATTTGGAAATGCCACATTGTATTTAGAAATCAAACACAATGGGGCCTTGTTAAAACTAGCTCCATTAAAACATGAAACCTAAAATTAATTCAAGTTTATGAAATGATTGCATTGTAACACAAACTGTATTATGTAGTAGGGTTTGACAATTGATATGGCCTCAAAAACAGCATTATACAGAGATTCGAGCATAGTTATTTTACAGCTATTGCATCAGGCATGTGATGGTGCCATAAAAGTAACCATTACTGTTTATTACAGCAGCAAGTCGTTGAAGATATCTAATCTACAGATGAAGCTGTACAAGGTTTTGACAAAGCAGACGAAATCTTATTTGAAAAAAACCAAATTATTATGATTATACTTCCTAATCTAATTATTCAACAACTTGAGGCAGTCAACTGAACGAGATCATACAAAAACTCGGATGGATGCCACATATTTTTGGGCATTCTGAATTCAAAAGTGATATATAGCACCCTAAAAACATACGGTACACAAAAATTGAAAGCATGCCCTCATCATATGTTGGACAGAAAGATAACTACAGAAGAATTTCTCATCTGTTTTGAACTCGGAAAAACCCAAAAACTGCATCCTCAGAATCAAAACATAGAAGTCGTCACTGTAGTAACTGAGAAAATCCTCAGAATTGGTGCATAGAAAACTCATCCATTTGCCTCACATCCTTCTCTTTCCCCATCTCTCAAACAGCACACTGATATGCTCTGCAAAGAAAACCTTCAGGTAAGGTAAGGTATATGGTAATGTAAGGTAGGGTAAGGTGGTTGCTCATTTATTACACTCATCTCTCAACCACAGCCCTCAGAGATGTGGTCCTGTATTTCAGGTGAAGCATAAAAATAACTAAATCTATCCTACAGTTGGACTTACACTGAAAACAACCTTCAAGATCAGGATCAATCAATTCACTATGACAGTCTTTCCCAACCTGGGTGCCAATGCACCAAAGGGTGCCGTGAACCTGCTTTATGGGTGCCACAGCTGGATGGCAGAACATCAAAAAATTTCAAAACTACTGATTATCACTACTGATATAGGCCAATAACTATTAATTAAAACTGTAATTTAATGTGTCGAGATAGTCGAAACACACTGCGGTTGAATACAAAGAACATTGCTCATCATTAAAATAAAGAACTTACTAGAAGAAAAATAAATAAATTAAAGGTCAGCTGCTGTTAATTGAATGACTTTTCGAAAGGGTACCTTGTTCTGATAAAGGTTAGGAACCACTGCTACAAGGATTATTGTTGACAAGAGGTGTGTAACATAAGAGCAGCTGCCATAACTTACCCTACATTACAACCATAAGTAAAACTGGAAACGGAGATATGAACATAAAAGAAAAGTGATGACAAAACAGCACAACTGCTCTGTTTTATCCAGTCAGCCCCAAAAAATATTAAACATAAATCAACATAAAAATTTCATTTTACCGGGTAATTTCAGCAAAAACGAAACTTCCAAACTTCCTAGACACTCTATGTTATTGCTGTCCATGACAGACCTTTGCCATTCGTACAACACAAAAGAACACAGCACCTTAAACTGCGATCATTTACCGACTGTAAATACTGTTAATCTCGAAAAAAGACGGAACAGAAAGAAGACGACAATAATAATTTGTCTACGGAAAGTAAATGCTTAATTACACAAAACATTAGCCAGACTTGAAATGAAAAGCCACATGGATCTTGGCAGACTGCGACTAGAGCCAGTTGGCTACTGTTCACATGAAGTTCTGAACCAAAGACACGCATCAATAGCCATCTATACAATAGATGCCATACAATAGCCATTGTGGACGATCAAAGCGAAAGACCTCTTCATTCGACTGACAATCGTTTGGAAGAGATCAGGAGTATCTGCAGAACTGGGAATTTCCTACGCTGGACAGATGTCGCTCAACTCTCTCTTTATCTGCAAAATTACACGAGATATAAATGTAAATTAATTGAAGAGTCATGCAACTATATTGAAACCCACTTAAAACATTATCTCTAGGAATCACCTTAACGTAACATGGTTTATAATGAGCTTATCTTATAATAAAGTCAAGTTCAAAAAGTGGTTTAAAATTGGAATCCATTACCTTGTCTTACCTGCGAAGCTTTTAACTCTGACCTGTAACCAAACTGCACTCTACCTCCCTCACCAATTTTGTTTATGATTAAACATCTGTGAATAAGCTGGTTTACGTAACTTAGCTTTTTTGGGGTATTGAAAAATGAGGAGTTAACGAGTACAATATATACCAGAATGACAGAGCTTGACTAAAAACCTATCTTTACCTGGACTTTTTTCTCTGTAGGCAGTTTTTATGTAGTCTCGGATTTCCCCTCGGTTCTCGACGACTTACCCTTGATTTGCCATGGACAATGAGAGCATATGAAGAAGCAACCATCCATTGATGCCCTGACCATCATTACAGTGGTGCTACAGAAGGTCTTGGAATTATTACTATATTCATCTGGTAAAGAAAATGTGTAATAGATAGTGTCTGGTACAGTAGAGAAAGTTAGAACAGGTGTGCTTTACTTACAGTCATTAAGAATTCTTTTGTCATCTGGACTGTTAGTCTGTTGTATAAGACTGTGCAGCAAAATAATTCCATCTCGATAATAGCGCAATGACTGAAATAACAAATAATGCTCAAAAATTAAATGTATCCCAATGGTAAAGTAAGGGAGGCAGGTTGCGACTAATAAGAGAGTAAGGGTAGTTGATAAGAGAGTAAAGGGAACTTCCCCCTTAGAGCTTCAGACCACATCCATTGGGAATTGGGATGCATGTTCTCAATACATTTTCCCTTGTAAATACCTGCAGATCTTTCTTCCACTGCTTCCAACTTCAAATCATACTGTGAGAAATAGATTCCTAATTTTTCCAATCTGCTAAATCTGATGAGTTACTCGGGTACTTGACTCCAGTGCACTAATAAGCATAGTTTGCTCCAGAAGAGTGTATATTTACATATTTTGCCTTCTAGTCTTGATGTTTTCTAGCTGGGATAATTCCCCAATCAGACTTCATGATAGACATGCAGGATCTAGGCATGAACTCCCAAAGACCAGACTGCAACCCATGGCTAAGGGTCGCTGCATTACCCTGTAGCATCAACTGGCAAGGCAATTCTCTTCTGCATTCTACCCATAAGGAGTTGGACCCCAGCAAGACAGATCAAAATCAAAATGAGACTTCATTAAGTAGGTACCACAAAGCTTAACATAAGCTCTACTCATCAGCTTAACATAAATCATGTTTTTGGCCATGTCTATCAGCCTGCAGTAATTTTTAATACTTATTATTCCCTTGAATGACTGCTGTGGATGCATTTTAATTATTCTTATTTTTAAACATAAACTTGAAACTTTAAGTAAGCTACCTGTCCTTATTTATATTACCATTTCAAATTAAAATTCAGCAAGCCTAGCTATGAAATCATCCTAATGATCTAGCAGAGATCCTGATATCCTACCATTTGGCCATTTCCAAAGATTTCCTCACGAGCTCCTGTCCGACACTACAAGTAGACAATCGCCTCAAATTACAAGTCAGTCAAAAGTTTTCAGAAACAAATCTCTGCTTAGATCTGCAGTTCATATCAACTAGATCTCGAACATGATGCCCATTGGCCCGTTTGACTCACCTAAAGCAGTCATTAGATTTTTGTCTCACACTGTGAGACACTAGCTGTCCAACAGAAGGATGTTATTGCTTTACAGATTTCATGGCCCAGAATTTAGTCAGTTTAATGCAAAAAATTAAAGCCCAGAACATACACAGGTGACATGACAACATATTACAGCTGAGCTAATAAACAAGCTTTATCCAAAACAACAACAGAGAAAAATGCCAGTTAGCCTACAGTTACCAACAGATGACTTTCAACCTTAGTGCCATGCGGGCTCTCGTGGCCTGACCCCTGGAATCTGACCTGGCACTGAAGCTGACCTAACCTGGTTCTTGGAGGTTTGATTGGTCTCTCTGAGGCAGCTTTCAGGTGGTGACAAAAATTTGTGGACATTTACATTTGCATTTACAACAGCACATAATAATTATGTGCTGTTATATTATTCTGAAGTGAATTTGTATCTTTTGCATACACTTTGACAATGCAACACAGTGCCTGTCCCCTCTGAAACTGAATGTCTTTCAGGCCATGGACGCTACATGCACCAGCCATCACCATAATTATGAAAACTGCTTTCTTTTGCTGGAGCAAAAATAAATAAAAACTCATATAGATGAGTATTTAGTGTTTCGTTTGCTAGGAGCACTAACATGTAGAAATCTAAATGCTCTGAATGACTATATGAATCATCACTCTTCGTTCGATTCTCTGCCATTAGGAAGGTTTATACGTCCAATGTTGCCATTCGTCTAATTGTTTAGCCCTCTCTTTCAGCCCGCTGTAACCGTCCCTCATCATCCAATTCAACAGCATCGTTCGAGGTCGTCCTTTGGTCTTTTCCCCTTCCATCTTCCCTTGATTAGTTTAAGCTCTGTATTATTTCAAATATTCAAATATTCACATAACAGTAGCTATCCTTATACTCACAGACTCGATGGCATGTGCATAAAGCAGTTTATCTGCAAGAATTGCAGCTGCTGACGAATTGACTTTGGCAGCTGCGACGTTCAACGACTTGCACTTGGCAAGACACTGTTGATACAAGTCATTCATCTCCTTCAGAACTAAACAAATAAAATATTCCGTCAGACATCGTATCAAATCTAGTCTTGTCTGTTGAACTTCAGTTGCACAAGATACAGTTGCTTAGTGCAATCGACTGATGCTTGTCTTTAAATAGTGGTGCTAAATAAATACACTTCAGCCAGACATATAAATAAGAATTTCATGTAATCTAACCTATTTAATATGATCTAATCAATTTGCCTTCCTCCGTAACACCATCAAATACACAAGGCATCAACTGATGGTCATTCAAGTGAAAAAATGTAAACTGTGTCTTGTTTTAAGTATGACTGAACTCAAAACAATCTAGAGAATCAGGAGGCAGGCCACGGTGGGTAAGCAGTTAGCTGATCTTTAGAAAAATTACCTCACTATAGTGAAACCTCTTTAAACCACAGTAGCTGACATGACTCCCAAAGAATGTGTACTAAAGAGGTTTCAGTTTAAACGAAACTGAAAACAAAATGACATCTTTTAAATTTTCTGTTTCATCTACCCAATGTTCTAGAGTACTGTTCCATTTTCTCCAGACATTCTTTAAATCCTGAGGGATCATTCTTACCTTGGGATAACAACATTCAACAGACTTCACTTCAGCGCTCGTGAATAAGCTGGAACCCTGCGCTCAGCTTTAATACAAGTGGCGCTTTAGAAGTTTGGAGATTACGATAAAGACTGCTTACTTGATCGAACGGTGTTAGACGGTTGCAGTCGTTTGATTTTCATTTCATTCTGAGCCATGATTAGCGAAGCCGACAGCAGATTCAGAGCCCTCACGTAGAGCGCGATCTGCTCCAGGTGGCGCTGCTTTTCACTGACGAATGAAGCGACGATTGGACTGGATCCCTGCTTTTCATCTGTAAAGACGAAAGACTCGGACAGCGGAGAGCTCCGTGATTTGGCGAGATCGATGATGCATTCGACCAGTGCCATAACAAAGTCCAGTTTGGACACTGTGTCATTGTGCTCCTTCTAAATATTTAAAGAAACATTGATCAATGATACATTTCTATATATCAATAATTCAGTCCAATTCCTGGATAGGATAGTTGATAAGTAAATCAACTAAACACACCTGCCACAAACCCAACCAGACAGCCAAACCACCACCACTCATCACTCATCAGTCAACCACTTAGTCAATCAACCAGTCAAAAATCAAAAACCAATTATCATTTAAAGAAACAGCAAAAACCAATTATCATTGAAGAAACAGTCAATCAATCAGCCACACAAGCAACCACTCAATCAGACAAACTACACTTTTTCAAGATTCAAATTAACTTTTACAACATCATAATGCAAACATCATGCTGGGATGCTACTGGTCAGGTTGCTTCTAATCTAATCTAATCCAATGACTTCTATAGCACCATTATAAATCCAAGACATCAATCGACGATAGCTTAGAATAAAGTCGAAATCAAAAATCATAATCCAACGGAGAAGCCAAGCTGAAATCCGATAGATAATTGCTTCTTTGTGGATCTTTATTTTCAGGTTCTTTATTTCACTGATTGGCCAAACAACAGAAACAAAATTTAATTTATAACTCACGCTGAGAAGGGTTTCTTCGACCATTTCAGGGGCATCGAAGAAGACAGCGTTTTCCATGTGTAGAGGTGACAAAACCGAACCTGTCCCAGCAAATTCCTGTGGACTCGGATATTTCATCGGCGAGTAGGGAACGAGCTGATTCTGAGATAAGCTGTGTGCAATGTGTGACCGAGGAACTACAACGCAACAGAAAATTGGAAGAAAATAAAAACCGTTTTATTTAATGCTTTCTACATTGGTCAGCTAGCCATATTTCAGGAACATTCATACACATAATGTCTTTTCATGGACTGAACTATCTCTTTGGAGAAAATACATTTTCTTTTACACTTAATTTGCATTTTTCACATCAGTTCGATAGTCATGTAGCCTGCACTTTAATGTTTTGTTCTAAATACACTTCATCACCACAAAGCTTTAAAAGTGTGTATGAAGTGTCCAGATACACATGGTACATACATAAACACATAAAGACATGCATACAAACATACATGTACAGTTGTACACATACATATCATACAAGCACACATACATGCATACATACACAATACATGTATACATACATGCATGCATATATACATACCCATATGTATGCAAAACATTTGAGAAGATCTTAGAGGCATTATATAATGCTCTGAACATTAGACATAGCTTAGACTTACAGCAACCCTGGTTTGGTGGAGATGGCAGACCAAAGACTGCGTTCAGCAGTGGTTCTTGACCTCGTTCTTGAGACTCTATAACATTCGGGTCTGTTGAACAGCGTCCCAGACTGCCTGGTCGAGCTGCAACAGAGAGCCAACTTCAGTAATTAAATGTAATGTATTGTAAAACTCTTAAATTTCTCAAAATTAAAGACACAAAACAATGCAGCAAAGTACTTTTTTAAATATACAATTTGGAGAAATCACAAAAAGTGGACCTCCCTTCTTTCGGTTATTTGCACAGTACATTGATCATGCATAACCCCAATTTTTGTTTAAAAGTAACTGATCATACCTGATGTTGCATCGTATGTGACAATGGCCATGTTGTTTGACCCGGCGGACGTTGAATACGTCCTACTGATGAATGGAGCGAAGGGCGGTCGAAGAGGAGCAGATGGACTTGACATAAACTTCGAGTCGCTCGGATAGAACTCAGGCTTCTTCACGGGTGAATCAAGGATTGGAGGCAGAGGAACTGTTCCTAAAGAAACAAGTAAAGATTCAGAATTCAACCTCTGTTATCACTTTCCATCAACAATAACATCTGATTCATAATCAGGATTTGATCCTTCAACATCAACCATCATAAAAATCGTCATCTACAACATCTGACTCAACGTCATCATCACCACCACCACCATCACCTTCCGAATCATTATCGCTGCCATAAAAATTTGGTTCAGCAACATTATTAACTATCATCAGCTATCAACAACCACCACCACATGTCACCATCACTACAAGTCACCATCACCACATGTCACCAACTCACCATCACCACATGTCACCATCACCACCACGACCACGACCACCACGACCACAACCACCACGACGACGACGATGACGACGACGACCACCACCACCACCATGACCACGACCACCACCACCATCATCATGCCCGTGGCGCATTGGATAACATCTGGCACACAGACCGAGAGGTACCGAGTTCGAGCCCCCGTTGGGCGGATATGTTTGTAGGCTGCTATTAGCGCCGTTGTATTGCAAGCTGTCTGTTCTGTTAGTAGTTAAGATTTAAATTGCATAACATGTAAATGTACAGTGCAGTGCGTTTGTCAGGCGCTTCAATAAAGAAAAGATTATTATTATTATTATTATTATTTAATTCAGCATCACTGCCATTTCTACCCATCATCATTCTATCACTTTAGAAATGTGATCGCCATTCTCATAATTGTTCCTCTTACTGTTACAAAGGTCACCTTGGTTTCTGAATGGATTGAAGGAGACTGGAGGTGAAGGGCTCGAACCGAGGCTTTTCCTTCGCCAGACTGTTCCAGCTGGAGGAGAACCAAGCGTAAACAGAGCTGAAAATCACCAAATCATCCAGGAATTACAAGAACACATCTATCATTATTGCAACCATTACATTAGTAGTATTATTAGTGCCCGGTACTACACATTGTAATTAGGGTTGCTAATTTCGTTTTTTATGGCAAACCGATTATCGGTTTTAGAAATCCGATTTTAAACCGATTATCGTTTTTTATTGGCCTTCATAGAAAATTTAATATATTATCATATAATGCAAGTTACTGAAAACCGATAATCGCTATGTACGGTAACGTACATACACGGGGTTCTACTATTACCTCGTTGGCTGTGGAAGACCACTTTATATACAGGCAATAGGTCCCTGTGGGGGGTTCTACTATTTCCTCGTTGGCTGTGGAAGTATCCGTTTATATATAAGAGGCAATAATACGTCGCTATGGGGTTCTACTATTACCTCGTTGGCTGTGGAAGACTCCGTTTTATATATAAGAGGCAGAATTCGATAATCGTTTTGTCAATAATGAAAACCGATTATCGTTTTCGAAACTGATAATCGGATTTCCGATTATCGTTTAACATCCCTAATTGTAATGTTAATTTACTCTATGATGTAAAGCAGCTATGAGCAATGTAAACTCAGCCTTGCACAAAGAAACGGCATCTGAAATGGCCTAATTTTATTATTTCATTTGTCATTATTGTTTCAGTTATGTATTATTTCTATTAAATGTACGTGTAATCCCACAGGAAAGGTCAAAATTGTCCAGAGATTATTAGTAACATTTGGAAAGGTTACACCTCACCTGTTGCTAGACAGCCAGTCACAGCACCATCATAAGGTGCTAAACATGATCATCTTAAATAGGATCATGTTAAAACTCAGAAATTACATACACATATTATAAATAATTATTAACCTTCCAATTTATAGTATTCAACAAGAAATGACAATCTTCGTGGCTGCCCTACCCGATGGAGGCGATGGGGGACCAGGCAGAAATCCAGGGAACATTGCCCCAGCCGAACCCATCTGTTGATCACCAAACACAAACGAAAAACGAAAGTCTGACTTAAAATTCAAACAATTTAAAACAAATGCATTGGCTAAAAAAACAAAAACGAATCGACACAAAATTCAGATTTATTCTGGCCTAGAATTTTAACCGATTTAATTATCCCAGATTGAAAAGTCCTCAGCAATATTTGCACCAAACTGATCCCAGATTTTTGACCATTGACCGATGAAGTAAAAGTCTTTAAAAATTCATCTGAAATTTTGATCATAAACCAAATTTGATAAGGTTGAATATTTTATTGCACATTTTCCAACGAAACTGATCCCAAATTAACAAACAAAGATTTAATTTTCAACCATCAGCTGATTTACATAAACAAGTCTTAAAGGAATCAGTAAATTAAAGGAAAAACAAAAAAATTGACAATCGAACAAACAGAATGGAGCTCATTTATTCGAATCAATCGCCAACCAATGGCTTTAGTTAGTTAATGTTGATAAAAAACGAATTAAAGTAGCCCCTGGAAATAAAAATAATAAGACAAAACTTTGAACTCAACCTGTGGTGATGCGGGTGACATAGATGATCGCTGTGGAGGGTATGATCCACCCTCCGCACTCCCCACAGGGCGTGGGTCAGCTGAACGAACGCTGTGTGGAACCGTGATGGGTTCAGAGGTTGTTCTGTTGAGGCGTGGACTGTGTTTCGGAGATGCCTTTCCAGGTGAGCGTGTACCACTGGCCAAGCTGTTTCCCTCTGAAGGACTATTCTTCATCTGTTGACTGTTGACATTAAACGTGACTCGCTGGCCCATTCTAGATGAAAGTCTTCCCAGGGAATCATCCGAACTGTCAACACCAGAATTTTCACTGCAGAAATATGCAATGCTACTTAGGTAAATATGTATACAAGAAAGTGCATGTATGTATTTAAGATGCAAGTACATGTATGCATGCATATATATACATATGTATGTTTGAATGTACATATATGTGCAGGCATTTATACAGTGCCTTTCAAGAACCTCTCAAAAGTGTTACAAGTGAAGCAGTTCTTTGTCCCTCGCAGCTTGTAACATGAGCTACTTGTAATCGTAATCGTAAATTTTCATAGCGCCACTTCAAGAGAAACTCCTCAGAGGCGCTCCCGACCTGACAACACCAAGCCACGATAGAAAAGAATGGTTTTCAAATGCTTGCAGAAAGGAGCAAAGAGAGACCAACAACTTGGTCTAAGTTCCACACCTCTCTTCCATTGGCACTTAAACACCAGTATGTACTATCATGGTTTTTGTATTGTATATACTATCAGTAGTCTCTCTAAACACTTTAACAATGAGCTGCGTTGGTTTCAGAGTCACTTTTAATACATGCTCGTCATTAAAGCGTTAAAGAGCTGCTGTACAAATAATTTTCTAAGATAATCACATTAAAAAAGTGCACGGCTACGTAAAATTTGACTCATCTTTTTACTTAGTAGCAATCATGAAGATGCAGAACAGCCCTACAGATTAGACAAGATTAAAACCTTACCCAAAAACTGCATTCAGTTCAAATGGCTGACTGGTAGAACCACTGCTGCCACCTACAAAACCAGGACATTGAAAGAATATCTAGAAGGTTATGGAATGATTTCTAGCATAGTGTCCGGTCAATTTACCATGAACAAATTGCCACTGGACAATAATAACACAGCAGGACCAAATCGCCTCATTGCCAAACACAGCACAAGAATCTGGAAAATTAACTATTTTCTACTCATTACTGATATGTAGAAAACGACTATTTCCTGTCTGTAGCAAATTGTCCTATAGCAAATTCTATATGCACATAATTATTATTATTATTATTAATTGTTCACTATACATGTAAATCATCCTGCAGTGTCACTTCAACAGACTAACAGACTAGGTTAACAGTAAATGCAACATTGCCAACAGTTTACACCTCATCCATCAGAGGTCAATGACCTGGATAACTGGTAGCTGGTAGGCAAGATTAGATTACCTGAACAGTCCGATGGAATTTCTGGTGGAACTACCACGTAGTCGTCAAGCGAAGGGGAGTCACTTCGGAACGGTCCCTGTCCCACCTGGACAAAATCACGTCCTTCACTTGGAGAGCTACTGTCACTGTCCAGTTGGGGCCTTGAATATGTAAAATGCGCCCCTGACGAAGAACCCTGTTTCAATACAATCCAAGGTAAACAAGCAAAACAAGGTAAAGCATCATAAGGTAAAGTTGTCTTTCCTTCACCAAATGGGCATATTTAGGGGTGGTTTACGGGTTCAAACCCCGCCCAAAATAAATGCATTACTGTTGTTCAAAACCAAAAATGTAGAAAAATGTGAAAATTTCCAATGGAAACCCCCGAAAACTTAAAACTCCCCTCTTAAATTTTTGCTTGGCTACACCCCTGCTTATTGCTTAACCACAGAAACTCCATTCATCTGCATAACTCTCTATCATCTTTTCTTGTGCTCCATTACTAACGAAGATCTGAACATTAACTCAAGCTCAGCCTGCCTTCTCCTGCGGTGGGCTTTCCATTGCATATAATTATGTACTGTTTAACTTCCTTCTACTCAAAACACATCTTCAACCTACCTTAGAAAGCACTTATTTATCTCAGCTCTCAATATAGTCCTGACTATAATTAATGTCATAAGCACAACTGCAACATACACCTTTGACAAGTTCTTACCATGCAACATATAATTATGTTCTGTTATGATTAAAATTACAACGTACCGGGGTAATGCTCATAACTTACTCGAGATGTTGGGGAGCCAGAATTGGCATAAAACGGAGATGCCGACAGCAACTTTGACGTTGGAGATCCAGTCACAGAACAACCCGAGTGACTTCGCGGAAGCTTGATCGGAGAAGCTATGAAAAGGAAGGAAACTGATTCAGTTAGTGGACAGCATTGCAAGTCAACAGTCACTTGTTATTGTATATAAATAGCAACAGTTATCTCTTTGTCTCAGAGGACTGATCTTCTAGGTGTTGACCTGATTACAGATTAGTTTCGGTTTATCATCAGTTGATGCCTTGTGCATTAGACACTGGCACTATAGAAGTTACCTAATTAATAGCAATAATAATCTCTCTATAATGACATACATTAAAAAACTAACATTAAGGACAAGGTCCTATAAAGCAAACATTGACAGCAATTTAACTTGTACTTATAAAGAAACACCAAATTTAGTGTCAAGCATCAATCTCTGACACAAACAAATCGATTAGAAGGAAATAATAGGTCCACACACACTGACTGCCTCAGAAGATGTTTAAACAACACACACCCATATTACAAGGAAAGCATTCAAATGAAAATCCAGTGCTGACATGTTTCTTCAGAATCTGCAAAGCGATATACTGTAGGACAGTGCTTCCCAAAGTGGTGGTCCGCGGACCGGTGCCGGTCCGCGAGCCCTCAGTTGCCGGTCCGCCAAGTGAGTCAGGAAACTGGTCAAATTGTCTCGGAATCAAGAAATGGCAATTATATTTTTTAAAGTCATTATTAGGCTAGCATTTAATGGGCAACAGAGTCATAGAATTGGCTAAACATGCATTTAAATCAATTTTTATACATATCTGAGGAATTTATTTTATGTGACGGAAAAAGAGAAATAATTAATAAATTGGGCACCGGTCCTCCTGCAGTGGGAAAATTCCTGCCGGTCCGTGGCATTGAAAGTTAATTCCTGCCGGTCCGTGACACTGAAAAGTTTGGGAAGCACTGCTGTAGGAGATACATTCTCCAGAAAAAGAGTTCATCATTTACAGCAAGTACAGTGAAAACATTTAATAATATACACCCTTCAGATCTGTGAGACAACTGTGCTTCAGCGCCTCTGATAGGTTTTTGAAAGGTGCTACATAAATGCTAAATGCTCCAATACATACATGCATACATACATACATAAATAGAAAACACACACACATAATATAAACATAGTACCGGTACATACATACATATCTACATACGAAAGCAATTTGACGATGCTTACTTGGTTTCTTTTTCGGATACAGAAACGGATGCTGGAAGAACTCATCTGCAATTAAATCATATTAATTATTATGGTAAATCACAGAGGAAACGGTTGCTACGCAACTATAAGTCACATAACGATGACAATGATGATGAGCATGATGATTATGGTACGAATAATTCTACTGATATAAAAATATCTATTGCAAAACAGAAGGCAACTTGATTTGCCCATAGTTACCAAACGCCATTCGGTCTTTTGGATTTCGACACAGAAGATGCGTTAAGAGGTCTCGTAGCTCAGCGCTGGTATTCAGAGGTATGCTACAAAGACCAACACAGAGGTTTTTAAAAGGTATCACATAAATATCTAGCCACAGATATGATGGCGGCACTTCACCGGGTGTTTACACATTGTAGAACTCTAATTGTGTGATTTCAAAAGCTTAAAATGGAAACAGACCTTGGTTGAATGTTGACATTTCTTTCGTAGAACTGCTTCAATTGGTGCGGAGTCTGTGCCTGGAACGGTGCTTTGCCCGTAAGGCATTGGTAGACAATGGTTCCCACGCTCCAGAGATCGGCCTTAGCGTCGTATTTCTGTGACATGATCACCTCTGGAGCCTACAACACACACACAGCATCTACTACGATTAGTTCATTAGGCGTTTTATATGAAACAACTGACAACTTATGATCTATTGTAGTTCCTCCAAAATTGTAATTGAACATTTATAAAAGCGCCACTCAGCAATTCAGAGGCGCTCCAGACCCAAATCAGTGCTATCACTAACAAGTAAAATAGACTTCATACAGTCACAAAAATGGCGAAACAAGTCGATGAACGTCTCTTGGCGGCAGTTATCAGGAGCGATACCCATTTCTTCGTGGACTATTCCCACCTGTCATTAACCATCATTGCCACCTGTAACCACGACCACATAACCTTGCGCTACCTACTAAAGACGACAGACATTTTATCCCCGTGCTTTATATAGAGCTCACCTTGAGACATTGCCCAAATAACAATAGTAACCTATCTACACATAATACATTCATTGTATCAGATAGCAGTATCCACCTGTTTGAAAACCAATAAACAAAAGTAATAATACAAAGATTAACATCTAATCTGATTAGCATTGACATTCAGTCGCTGTTTACGTGACATCTTGTCTATTTTCACTGCAAAAATGCATTGCAGCAATTTTGGCTGGTCTATTTTATTTCTGTCTGACTGTAAATCTTGTGTCCATCTTAGCTTTTTTCTGTGCATTTGTTTTGCATTTGAAAACTCCAGTTTTCATATTTAGTCAGTTGGTGCTGTGATTGTCACATGTATAACATTTATGAATGAATAACACATTTACGCACAGCTTTCAGGAGACAAAAGGGACTGCAGGTGAAGAAGGCTTAGTATGGCTAGAAAACTCAAAGACATAGGCTGTCTGATGTGAAGGCAATAGAACTGCATCCTGCTACAAGGCGATTTTGTACAATTACTTTGAAATGCCACATTGCTGTCTGGCTATCTTGCAAAAAGTGATTGTGAGTTAATACCATATGAGTCTGAAACTGCACGATAAGCAGGTGAGATTAGACATTAGAAAATTCTTTTTAGCCAAAGAATTGTGGATCGCTGGAACCTGCTACCACAGGAAATATTAACTACACCTAGCTTGAGCACTTTCAAACAGAAACTGGACATCGACACTAAAAGCTAATGTAGCTTATCCAGCCTAATAACTGTAACTTTAACTGGTACATGTTCTACATACCTAGATTATGGGCTACATTAATATAAACCATTTTCAGACATTGTATTAAGGAATAAATGCCTTTAGTGGATTGTCTGGCATATTCATGTATCCATACACAGCTGTTGTCACAGTGTACAAGACAGCACTTAAGCTTCTACCTGTGTTAGCTAGACTCGTTATGGCAGGTAAGGACACAAGTACCATAATTATCCGAGTGACAGCTGTGGCTAGACGTTGTCCCTGTATGGCATTTTGGAGTGGAGACATGCACTAGCATATCTAAGAATAATAAAGGCAATGCTTTTGTCCAACTCAAGTTGGTTCATCGGAGATCCTACGTCCAACCGGTGCAGCAGGTGTATTGATTTAATTAATATTCTACCATGTAGCACCAAGTTTCTGTATCACATGTTAACATGACTCGCATGTTAAATATTTAGCATGGGAAGGCATGGTGCAAACGCATGTTAAGTGGATTCAACATAAGCAGCTTATAAGTAAATGGGACTGCAATGTAGCTATCCATGCATTTAATACAGCAATACAGTATATCAACTACGTACCTTGCAAATGCAAAGCCTACTATGACCTAAATGGTATTAAAGTTCATTTAGAATTCAGAATGGTGTCGTGTACATACTTGCAGCTGTTTGATACGACACTATCAAGTGCAGTGAGGTTAAGCAAACTGGCCCTGGTTAGTACTTGGACGGACGATTGTCCGTGAAATACCACACCACTTGGTGCTGACTCAGCCCTTTATTCTTTGTTAGGACTTGGTAAAATGAATGCAATATGGGTGGTTAGATGGGCAATTGGGCATCCTGTAATTTTACCACTTTGGTCATGTCACACCTCAGATTCAGATGAACTGTCACCAGTACCGTTATCCACTGAGTACATTTGTATCACATCAGAGACAACAACAGAACTATGATAAACTCAGTGGTGTGTTCCCTTGAAGTATGCAATGATGATGAATGGTCACAACGTGTTCAGACTATCATACCATATAAAGTGGAGAGCCACAGAGAGTTGCGGCCATGACTCCGTCATGAAGAAATCTAGCAAATCCAAAGTCAGCTGTAAACATAAGCAAATAATGCATCAAAGTCATCATATGGTAGTCAGTCATTTGGTAAAGTATAGTCACAATCATCATCCACATCCATCATCATCATTTCTGATTTTATCAAGCACCATTTTATCCAGCAAAGAGACTAGGCCTACCCAAATATGACCTTTGCACCCGTCTGCATGGTTTCAAACTTCCCTTTAAAGACGACCGAAACTTTGTCTCTAGGGTCCTGTATTGGAATGTTTATAATATAAATCAATCTAAACTGGCACCTTATCCAACCTTTAAGCAACCTTGAAGCCATAACTCTGACTGTGAACGTACTTTAAACCTTGCTAAACTAGAATTTTTTAGATTTTAACAAGTTGCATCTTTGACAACTTGGTTATTCATAATAAACGAATACTGAATTGAATTTAAAACTATCTAATGATAAAGCATCAGTGAAAGCAATTGTGTGTGAATGACTTGCACTAGGTCCAAATGCAAAAGCTGTATCAGGCTCAAATGCCACGCTATGCAATACAAGGCAAGCGCTCAAACCACTGATGTAATAAATCATAGCCAATCAGTCTGAGCAATATGAAAGCAAAAGAGCCTTAATCATGAATCACCCAATTCACAATGTGTATAGCATGACGATATTTAAAGAAACATTTGTTAAGACTTAAACAATTAGTCAAAGTCCTCAACAGTCACTTTAGTACTGCAGACAATGGTTCCTACTAACCATTGTCTAATGGCCCAAAGGACTTTGAAAAGAACCACATCTTTAAGCATACTGAAACATTCATTCAACATGCTTCACTGTTTCCAAAATTTAGCAAGACTCCCATAATGTAAAGGCCTGTAATGCTACAGGACTTCTGAAATGTAATAAGGATCTTCATAACATAACATACTTCTATAATGTCTGCAATATCACAGTGTGTCTGTAATATAACAGGACCCTCACAATATACTAGGACTTGTGCAGTGTAACAGAATATGTAATGTAACCGCTGTGATATATAACTGATGGTGAAATCTAAGGAGAAGAATGAATTGCTCTACCTATCTTGAGGGTGATATCTGAAGGCTTTGGATTTGGTTGACCAGAGTGACAGAGCAGAATGTTTTGCGGCTTCAGGTCACGATGAACGATACCTTTGCTGTGTAGCGCTTTCAGGGCCGACACTTAACACAGAAAACAATTCAATGTAATTGAAACTGTACTTTGCACAAAGCAGAACAGAGAACACAAAGACTACAACAAAACAAAAATACAAAAACTCCTCCATACACTGACCGGATAACAACTCAAACTAATGCTCCCTTGAAGCGTAAGTGTTAAGCACCCGCGATCTGACGTAAGACATGTTGTCCTTTACTGACACACCAGGACCATTAACTAGATAATTAAACTCATGTCCATAATCGAATGTCCTTGACAGAATGTTGAGTGTACTATTATCGACAGTAAGCATGTCTTTAAGGAGTTTAAACATGGCAATAACTCTCATAGATTTAAAGTCCAAACTTCCTACACCTACAATAAGTTCTCTTCCTGATTCCCATAATGCAGAGCAATCGTAAAGAGAAGTGTATCTCAAACCAAACCAAAGCACAATTAATATACTGTAATGACAAATACGGATCCACACTTCTCCCATACCTCCTACACCTTCAGTGGCCAGAGATACAGATAGATGGCCATTGTTCAGTTCATCATTCAAGGCGAGAGGAAGCCATAGCCCAAATTTAAAGGTACCATCCAGCCCAGGACACAAACTGAACAATGGCCATTCCCAAACAGAAAAGGAATGGCTTTCCTAACAACACACTGTTAGTCATACACTCAGTCTTGGCTCAATTATAGCCTGACAGCCATATTCGCTGGGTCCATTTTTGGCCCACATGTGGCTCCAAACTGACACCATTGGCACAATACAAACCTGGTCTGGGCCCAAAGCATGTGGCTGCTTTCAACGCCAAAAGTCCCAACAAACAACGACCTCTGTTTCAGACTGGAAAATCTTCTGAGTAGATAAGTTTAAGGGGCTCCATGTAAGTTAAGCATTACATTAAATTTAATTATAAGAGATAATATAATCATCAAATGTTAAAGTTGCATAATCTCTTCTAAATGCAGTTAAACATTCAAACTAGACAATAATTTTTCTGCATATCACCAATAGTGTAACAACTTCAGTATTTCATGTTTACTCAATACAGTTAGAAATTGGTTTATGCTCACCCTTTTGTTTAAGAAATATTCGTATTGTGTCTTCACTCAAAGTACCGTTGGCTGAAAAAGACATTTAATCATCAAAATAAATATGCAAAAATTAACAAAAAGCAGTGTTTAAACAAACATCATTATGTAGGTCAAGCAAATCGGAAATCTCCATTAATCTAGTGGAAAATTGTCATCTCTGTGCCTGTCTTTCTCTCCTTCTTTCTTTCTGGTTCACAGCAATAATAGCATAACAAATTCAGTCAGTCAGTCCGTCAGTCAGTCAGTCAGTTAGTGTCTCAGTCAGTCAGTCAGTCAGTCAGTTAGTGTCTCAGTCAGTCAGTCAGTCAGTCAGTCAGTCAGTCAGTCAGTCAGTCAGTCAGTCAGTCGGTCAGTCAGTCAGTCAGTCTGCAGATCTGAGGACATTCAGGTCAGTCAAATAAGAACAATGGCAACAGCAGCAGTGCAACAACAACAATGAAAACAAAGCACAACAATAACAAACAAGAAAAACAATACAACAGCATTTGTAACAACACCAACAATAACAAAAAACCAACACACCACAACAGCACCAATACAGAAGTCACAACAAGGAACAACAAACCAGAACAAGGACAAACCAGAATAACAAAGTAACCACCACAAAGGCAGTAAGAACAGCAGTGAATTAATTTAAAAGATACCTTACCTAGTAAATAGTCAGCCAAATCACCTCCATTGCAGTACTGAAAAAAACACCAACAATAATAATTATTCAATACATCTTGCTCCTCTGACTGTCAGATTTCAACTTAGCATCTACAACAGTCTACAGTTTTTTAGTATGGTTATTACGAGTGAAACCAAATTCTATACATCTTGTTTAGACTCTAACTTATCAGATTTCAACTTGGCTTCTACAACAGACTACAGTTTTTAATATGGTTTAATACCATTAAAACCATATTCATTGATCCATGCCTTACAAGTGCATTTTGATAAGAACGCTATAGAAACCACTGGATTAGATTAAAGCACTTGGCACACTTAAATAAAACGATAAGTGACATAATTTTCAACTGCTGACTTTACATTGTATCAATTCCGCCAGGGTTCATAAATCACATGGTTCAGCATTGCCCTCCCCTCCCCCACCCTCCCCGTCATCAGAGGTGTGGCCCTGAGATAACAGAATCCTTCAGCCTAGATCAAGTGACTACTTCACATTTCTATCGACTTATCACATGATTGCTGCCCGGTACATCAGCTGTACCAACACCATCCAAGATACTATAATATGATTAATTATATGAGATTATAATATATTCAGTATACATGTATATTTCTTATTATGCTTTGTATGTAGTATATTAAGTGACAAGTGGCAATGGCGATCAATGAAAGAGTTGCTGCTGCTGATGACGATAAATGAGGAATATAATATTCAATAACTCAAATGACAAAATCCAGATGGATTGGAAAACACTAAATAGTATGAGAGACAGGAACTCTGCAATGGCAACAAGTTGGCTGTGTCTAGCATTTGGTCAAACTACCATCTGTTCAGTGACACAACCCATCTGTCAAAGTATCCCAGGTGCTACAAAATTACGAAATGAGTATTATTTGAGTAACTTCTATCGTGCTGGTGTCTCATGAACAAGGCATCAACCTAAGGCACACCAAATTCGACTTAACATCACATGCCATGGGATCATTTTAAGCCCATCATAAGGTTCTTAATAGAAGTGTAGTCTGTGCAGAGACGACTTAAGCAAATTGAGTCATCATCATCATCATCATCATCATCATCATCATCATCATCATCATCATCATCATCATCATCATCATCATCATCATCATCATCATCATCATCATCATCATCATCATCATCATCATCATCATCATCATCATCATCATCACCAGCAATCATAGTCCAAAACATTGCTCACCTCCATAACAAGGAAAACATGCGTGGGTGTTTCCTGGAAAAGGAACAAATCCATCACAAACATAAATTACGAGATACAAACTAATCATCAAATTCAATATTTTAATAGAAATCTGAGAAGTTCACTTGGTGATTTGGTGTAGTATAACGATTAACCTAATGTCTAAATGCAATGATTTAGACAAGGATTAATGTAAATCATCAAATTACATTATAGCAAATTACACATCTCAACCGTCTATTTTGAATTGTGAGAGATCCAAAATGGCAGTGCACTAGTCCAATGATCCATCGGTTCAACACTGCTGAGCAGATACTGTAAGTATGCATGTACGATGTGTGTGTGCTCATGTCATATCATATCATATATTTGTTTATTGAGATAAGACCTGTTGTCATAACGCAACATGTATGTATGTATCTTGGCGTTTAGGGTAGTGCCTTAAAGTAACTCATTTGAAGTGCTGTGTTGCTAGTCTAAAAAAATGTCATCTGTACACAAATAATGCTCATATAATTGGAGAAGTCACCACCACAGGACTCCTGCACACAAGCATACGCTACATACAGCTTGCCAACTACTGCGGGGAAGCCGTATGTGCACAATTGCCTCTGACGCCTAGCATTATAGATATGGTACCAGGATGAGCTGGCAAGCCCTGTGTTGCACTGGCCTCAAGTGCAAGACTCTGGGCTTTGTTGGTGGTTGGCTCAAGGCCAACGAAATGGACCTGAGCTGGAAAGTAGGCACCAAGTGTAGAGATGCATTGGCCTACTGTGGGATTCTGGCTCCATGTTGCCAATCACTTATGAAAGGGAAGAGGGTGTCTCAAATAAATTATATCAGCCATACCCTATAGTCAGGGCCACTTTAAGGTCATCGTAGGCCCTAGGCACTATTGCATTTGTAGACCCCAACTGCCAGTTCAGCATTAAAGCCAAATTTATGCATAATTACGCATTCACATTATTTATAGACGTCATGTTTAATCATGGTTCATGAACACATCCAGTTTTGATTTTAAATCTCAATTTACTTTTTGTAGTGTTGATTATTTAATATCCTGGATACATTCACTAAGGTCTAATGCAATTGCATAGGGCCCTTGAAGGTTTGTAGGCCCTAGGCATAGTGCCTACTGTGCCTAATGATAATGCTGCCCTGTCTATAGTAACCTGTTTGTTGTAATCAGAAACTTTAGGTCATAATGGAGTGGTTAATTTCAGCCAAGCCCCTTTTACACAGATTTACTAACTGCCAAACAGAGGCAGGCAGTCAAGCAGACAGACAGGCATGCAGTCAATCAGACAAATAAGTTGGCAGGCAGGCAGTTATGCAGAGAGCCATGCAAGCAGGCAGGCAGTTGAGCAGACAGGAAGCCAGAGAAGTAGGCAGGCAGGCAGTCAGACAGATAGACAGCCAAACAGGCAGATATGCACAAGGACAAAGAGCCAGCCATCCAGTCAGCACACAGGCAGGCAGGTAGACAAGCAAGCATAAGGCAGACTAACATACCGAGACCAAAGAGAAAATAGGAAAGAAAGACTGCAATCATGCAATGTGACTGAAGTCTTGGCTTGTCTTGGCAGGGCAAGCAGACCTCATCTGATCAATCATAGTCAGATGTTTCAGCTGGAAGCTCCTGGCACCAATCACTTCAGTCTGGATATTTAGACCACAGAATATATCAGGCCCTCCAACACACAGCAAGCAGCCTTATACGCAGTACCCTGTTATAAAGAGGTCACGTTCTAAAGGTCACACGTGAATAAACAGATGCATAGTTCCCCCAAAGTGTAAACTGGTCAGGCTGACATTTATGTAACTCTCTTCCTTATTATGGCCCCAACTATTTTTAAATTCTGGTTAACCATGCTAGTATAGTACCATGCCCATACACATATACAGGACATATGTAGCCCATATATTCCACTTCAATGCATGTCATACAAATGGTCACATATGATAGGACATAGCAATATCATAATCTGGGCTTCATATGTCCTGAACGTGGACAGTGTTGTTGGGTTTGCACATAGCACGTTTCCATAACAGCACATTGCAATTTTATATAGCACAACTATAAGAGAGACTCATCAGAGGCACAACAGATGCATATTTATCTGCATATTTATCTAGCACTAGTCTAATGCAATGTAACGTACAGTAAGAAGGAAGCAGATGAGGAGGCGATTAGAAGAGTAGTTTCTTTTAAAGCTAACCCTCAGAGGCAGTCAAGGGAATAAACTGCCAGTGACTTCACTTCCTTAGCCTTGGCAGTTAAGGTTACTAGACTTTCCCTCAAAGTACCATCGTCCACCGACAGTGTACGGTCGTTGCACTCATTTTATCTATGTAAATTCACTAGAGGGCACAAATGGAGCAAGGATCTGAATACCTGACCTCTGGGTTAACAGGTAACATGCTAACCACTGGCTTATTATGCATCCCACATAAATCTACCAATATCCTCACTCTTTATACATTTGATGAGTAAACAACGAGTTTATAAACTAGAAAGAATTTTACCTTGCACTCCAGCAGAGCGACCACATTTGGATGATGACAGTCAGACTTAAACTCCTACCAGAACAGAAAGTAAATATGATTTTTTACAACAAGGATAATTCATTTGCAATTTCTTAAAACAATCATGTACACCAAAGTGCGGTTAGCAGTTGGTTGAATAAAGGATATACTTACTTACTTATAACAAACATAGTAAACAACAAACACAGTACATGATAAACTTACTAAGCCAATTGAAAAGACCTTTGGTAACAGGACCAGAAAAACACAAATATTTTCATATCTGGTGGCACGTGTGGACTGTATGTGGGAGTTTTTTTGTGTGTGGCTTAGAGGGTATAAGAATAAAGAAGGGGTGGGGCTTTTATAAACGATGATTGGCAGTAAAGCCCATTCTATAGAGGATTTACTCATCCATGCCACATACTTGTAGGGGAGGGGTTTAGGTGAATAGCTAACACTCCGGCATGCAGAGCAGAAGATCAGTATGCAATGGGATAGATTCCTGATACACTTCCAGAGTCGACTCAGCCTTTCATTCGCCAGATAGCATTGGTAAAATTAGCAGAAGGACAGATGGGTGCCTTGCATGGCTGCCATACAGTTAAATTCGACTTCCGTAATAACTCGTGATCATCCGTTCGTACTATGAATTGTAATCATGTCATGTAATTGTAGTCATGTTCATGTCAGTTTGAATTGATAAACGAAGATAATTATTATTATTATTACATCATCAAAAAGTTGGCTTGAATGACATCCACTTATGCCAAGTAATGTGAAATGACTGATTAAACTGGGACTTGCTTATAAAAAAACACAGCCATATCAAGTATTGTGTTATAACAAGCCATAAATTTCTTTCTTATTGCCCTGCCATTGGGAGTCAAACGTGGCATTCATATGAAATATCGCATTACATAAAGGTTCATTATGACACAATCATGTTCTAAATGAAATCTAGGATCTGTGTCCCCAGCTATTTTAAGCATCTTAATCCACTTTAAAATGATGCATGAGGAGCAGGTATATTAGGGGAATTAAATCATGGGCAATGACATAAATTCCAACAAGGAACTAATGTATGAAATGAATGTAGATATGTACAAACATGCGTATTTGTAAATGTATGTATGGTTGTATGCATGCCTTTATGTATGAATGTTATATGCATGTACTGTACATAATTATGACTGTATGTATGTTTGTATTTATGTATGCATTTATGTATGAAATAAATTGACTGATTGAAATAAATTGATTGACTGATTGATAAATGTATGTATATATGTATTTATGCACTGTATGACTAATTGTATCTGGACATTTAATAACAATAAGTAATTTAAGTATCTCATAACAGTGCTGCATGCCTAATATCCTACACTAGCCTAAATGGACGTCAAGGCTCATTAAGAGCAGAGCGTTCATCTGTATGCAAACAACGCACAGTGAAATGTGTCAGATGATTAGCAAGGAATGCAAGTGAAGTTAATAACAGATCAGTGACACTCGATCACACAGAATGACATTGGGTGTGAAGTCACAATGTCAGCAGTTCCTACTTCACAGTAACTCTGTAGTTGACCTCGGGCTTTCTGCTCAAAACGGGTCTCACTTCTTCATGAATTCATACCCCGACTCACTGGACCCTCTACCTTCTAAATCTAGACCTAAACGACACCCGCCTAAACAGCTACCCTGCCCCCTCAACCTCTGGCAACCGGACTCAGACCTCCTTCTGACTACCCCTTTGCACAACCCCTCTGACTCGACGCAGTGCTCATAAATAAGCTGATGCCCTGTGCTTGGCTTTAAATTGGCAACTTTAAAAGTTTAGAGTTTACGATTACGAAATGTCCTTATCAGGCATTATAGAAAGTGTCAATCTACGCTTTGCTGATCCATCTCCATAATTGCAAGATCTAAATGTCAGATAGTGCTAAAAATGATTTGAAAGACCACTGGCAAGTACGGCAGTATCCACTGTTACCTGGGTGCAATGAGAACCCTCCTTCAGTACATATGCAAGGCTGTAAGTACGTGTGCAAGCAAGTTTGTATGTACGTGTGCACGCAAGTTTGTATGTATGCATGTGTGTGTGTGTGTGTTTTTGAGTGTGAGCATGAATGTATGTATGCATCTGAACATAATATGAACTCAGCCTTTCAGGAATCTTTCAATGGCACTCTGAAGCATGGCAGCCTCACAGAGCAAGTAAAACAAAGAAAAACAACAACACATACAGTAGGAAATAGAAACATTAGGAGACACAGCGACCGTGGCAGGCACTGACACCATGGCCAAAGTAGAGTCACAGGTTGTTGATAGGAAAAATCAGATAAATTTTGCTACAAACCTGAAGAATTTTAATCTCCTTGCTCAAAAGACTCTGCGACTTTGTAAGGTTCTTCTTAGTGATGCATTTTATGGCAACCAATCGGTCCGTTTGCTGGAAAAGAAGTTAACTAAAACCAATGTAATCTCAGCATAATAACATTTTACTAGGTATACATGTATGTAGCTAAATGAAAAAGTTGAAGCGCTTACCCTTAACGTATTTATGAAAGGATAAAACTTTTGTGACGGAATTTTCCGCTGCAGAATTACTATTTTCGACTGTGGAAGAGCTTTGCACATGTGCAACCTTCGGCACATGTGCACTGTTCAAAATGCGTTACTTCCAATAAATTGTCGTCATGAGGGTCGGTTAGGGTCAGGTTAGGTGCTGTGACAGTCGGTTAAGGTCAGGGTTAGAGTCGTTATTAGATAAAATTTGAAAGGCTTTCTGCTGCAGAAGTAATTTCTTCATGCATTGCGTGGCGGAATCTTCCGCCGTAGAAGCACTACGCTTTATGGAATTACAATAATCACATTAAGGAGAGATAAATAAGTATGTATACCGAGATTGTGAAACTGAAAGTTACCGTAAATGTGTAGCACTTCACATAAGCGATGCCACAAGAAAAATTACTTCTAGCAGAGAATAGCGAGACACTATGCACTTGTGTGCAAGGACAATGATAATGATACATTTTCAAAGACGACCTACCTCTCGATAGTGCCCCTTGAACACAACGGCAAAGGCCCCATGACCAATCAGCTCCTTCTTGCTGTACTCAAAATTTCCTACAACTTCCATCGGACTTTAGTCGTCTTCCTCTCACAATAATTTTAACACAGAATTTTTAAAGTTAGATCAAAACTTTGTCGGCTAGAAAGCTGTCGCAGAATCATAACAAAAACGCCGAAGGGTACCGACTGTTCGAGTCAATGATATTCCCATCATTATATAACGCCGCAAACAATTGATTCTGACTCTAGTAGATCGGACTTTAATCAGCAATTATTAGTAGTTGAAATCAGAATTTTAACATCCTGATTATAAATAAATTTCAGTCGCATTTTTCATAACAGATTCTCCTTGTTAACTCAGCTTTCTCAACAACCACATCACGATGTTTACAAACCACCGTCGACTTCCACAGAAAGTAGTTCTACAGCTATTTGCTCATCAGAAGCATCTTAACTAACCATAAATATTTATTTTAACCATGTTAATACTAAACGAGGTCAAAATATCTTATACAAATATAAAAGAGATGAATAAGCGAATAACCGGTAAAATGTGTGTTAAAATATGTGACAACAGCTGATATCTGCGGTGTCCCTGGGCGAAAACAAAAGACATTTATTGAAGGTAGAGTGCTCCATTGACCTGCACTAGATGACTGACACACAAACTCAAGAGATTAAAAGTTCAGGGCCAATGCCGTGTAATAGCTTTAATTTAGGAATAACCACAGTCCAAGTAAATGTAAATCGCTTGGTTTAAGCCAGACTGGCGTTACTACGCTTTTTGACATTTTCAGATAAACGAGGAAAACGAAAACTTTGCTTTAATCATTTTTGAAAAAATTGTTTTCATTGTGGTCGATTCTAATGAAATCGTCATGCAGGCCAAATTCCAGAGTGAGACGGAGGAGACAACGTATATAAATATATCTTCGTTTAATAAAACAGACTGACAAACCGCAGTGAGTTAGGCCTACATAATAGAAAGTCAGACAAATCTAATATAATTTTATGGGGTACAGTTGCTGAAGGTTCGTTACCGTTCATTGAGAAGCCTAAACTAGAGTATGTATATGCTACCGTAATTTATAAAGAATTCTAGGTATGACATTTCTGTCGTCTTTTATGGGAAGTTGGAAGGGATGAGACATGGGGCGCTTGTTGTAATGGCGCTGAGCAGTGTATACAAAAGAAATAAATCGAGGATAATTATGCATTTCTAGTCGAAGTCTGAAGGCCAGAACAGATTCTGCAGAGCGAACGTTTGCCGGAAGAGAGCTATGGACTCGGTGAAACATTTGTTACATTCGGTAGTTGGCAGACTGGTTTTAATTACAGAAGTCTTGGTAAGTTCAACCACAGAATAGATAAAGCGTAGCCAGAAGTCTAACTCGGCCGTATTTCAATGGTATGCGCTGTAATGCCGTTGTAGTCTATGGCGACCGCAGCGCTCCTAGCGGCACACGTGATATTCGCTCAATGCTAATGCACGGTCAGCCGGTGTAGTCAGCTAGAAATTAATATCGAGAACCTTAGAAAAATTATGACAAGCAAAAATTATACATCGTTGGAACCGGAAGACTGTGCCGAAGACGACTATGTGAAGGATACAGTAATGTCGCCCACGTAGAAAGAGTAATAGGGCCAAATAGGAGGGCCACTCCTGAAATACTGAACAGTGGCTAACTCTGGCATTTCTGATGATAGCACAGAATTTTTTCTCTCTCAAACCTGTTTCCTGGGCCAAGGACTTCATCAAAACTGTTTATAACATTGTACCCTTAATTGTTGGCCCTTGACAACAATTGGGGCCACTCCTGAAATACTGAACAGTGGCTAACTCTGGCATTTCTGATGATAGCACAGAAATTTTTTCTCTCAAACCTATGTTTCCTGGGCCAAGGACTTCATCAAAACTGTTTATAATATTGTACCCTTAATTGTTGGCCCTTGACAACAATTGGGGCCACTCCTGAAATACTGAACAGTGGCTAACTCTGGCATTTCTGATGATAGCACAGAAATTTTTTCTCTCAAACCTATGTTTCCTGGGCCAAGGACTTCATCAAAACTGTTTATAATATTGTACCCTTAATTGTTGGCCCTTGGCAACAATTGGGGCCACTCCTGAAATACTGAACAGTGGCTAACTCTGGCATTTCTGATGATAGCACAGAAATTTTTCTCTCAAACCTATGTTTCCTGGGCCAAGGACTTCATCAAAACTGTTTATAATATTGTTCCCTTAATTGTTGGCCCTTGGCAACAATTGGGGCCACTCCTGAAATACTGAACAGTGGCTAACTCTGGCATTTCTGATGATAGCACAGAAATTTTTTCTCTCAAACCTATGTTTCCTGGGCCAAGGACTTCATCAAAACTGTTTATAATATTGTACCCTTAATTGTTGGCCCTTGACAACAATTGGGGCCACTCCTGAAATACTGAACAGTGGCTAACTCTGGCATTTCTGATGATAGCACAGAAATTTTTTCTCTCAAACCTATGTTTCCTGGGCCAAGGACTTCATCAAAACTGTTTATAATATTGTTCCCTTAATTGTTGGCCCTTGGCAACAATTGGGGCCACTCCTGAAATACTGAACAGTGGCTAACTCTGGCATTTCTGATGATAGCAGGGTCTAGCTCCTAAATATCTTTTGAAACTTAATGCGCAAACCTGTGTCTGCTGTATCTTCCTGCCCTCTCCAGTCTGCAGATCGACTTGATCTCCTAGTTCCACGGCCCTACACCATCCCTTTGCCATAGTGGGCCCTTCTATGTGGAATGACCTCCCCCTCAATCCATAGAAGACTTTGGACAGATTCTATCCTCACCCCTTCGTTGCTTCAAAACTCTTATTTCCTTGTGGCTGTCACGCTGAGAGAGTCTCTGAATAGCTTGTACTGTAAGAGGCGCGTTATAAATTATTCTCAGATACGATAAGCTTATTGACTGTAGACTTGATTCTAACTAGGGCCAATTGAGCGGTGCTGTGTACAGTTACTAGGAGTCTAGGACTAAAACGCTCCCTGTTCATGAACAGAAATTCCAGTGTTTATTCTTCCTGCATGGGAGAGAATGACTTACATGACTTGTGGAGTTTATTCTTTGTAGGACCAAATGACTGGTGGTGGTGGAGTTTGTTTCTATTTATTTATTTATAATTAAATTTGTAACGCACACACTGTCACATCAAAATGTGAATCTGAGGCGTGGAAAGTTAGCTGCCAAGAGAAGATGCACTTAGATATCCAAGTGCTTGAAAGCCAATGAGAAATTATATAGTGAGTTTTTAGCCGCTAGTCATTTTTATCACTTGTGGAGTTGATTCTTTCTAGGACCACATGACTTATGCAGTTTGTTGTTCCAAGAATAAATTGAATGTGGGTGTCTGCCTAACATTTACTTTCTGTGAATAAGAAGCTACTGATAAATTTGAATTCTCATCTATAGGTGTCCATATTAAACACAATGACGTGTACTTGAAGAATACTTGTTATTTATAACAGAACTCTTGCAATCATGAAACATGTAGTAAAAGGTAAATTGGAAAACAACCACCCATTTCAAAATAAAATCATCACATGAAGTGACAACTACTGCACGAAATACATTATTTCACAACAGACATACTTCAGCTGGAGCTAAGATTGCTAAGACTGGATGATAAATTATAGGTGTCATTTGTAAACTGAAGTGATATAGAAGAGACAAAAGCTCAACGAAGAACATAATAGGCCTACTGCCAGTTGTAGTGGGATAATGTACAGACTGGTGAAGAATATATGTACAAATAAACATGCAAGCACATAGCATTGACATAACCTTGTAAGTAACTGAGAGGTATTTCACTTTTAAGCTTGAAGTACAATGAAATATGATAATGACATCCACAAAGTCAAACAGCTTCGAAAACACACAGTTGCACTTACAAATGAATGAATATAATGGCACTGAAGGCACATACAATGAATGAAAGACTCATGCATCATTGCACTTATATGCTTCGAATGACAAAAACTTTTCTATCATCAACACACTTATTGCAGTATCACAAAATGTAGCTTTGCATGCGTCACAATTATGCCAGGTCAATTTTCTTAACAAATATTCGCAACCATGTACGTGCATTCTGTTCACATAAGTCATTGGGCTCCGGTTGGTCAGAGTATGAAAAATCAATAGAGCAACTGACAGATTTCAATGCCAATGTACGTGATGAAACGGTGCTCAATTTAGATAATGTTGCCAATACCCGGTAGCTTATCACCATCACGAAAACAATTGCCACTACGACTCTGTTGGAGGAGACTGTTAAAGCAGGTTTGCGATACGCGTTCTGAAACTGGCACAGGCATTAAACCCACCAGCTAGGCGAATAACACCAAAGAAGTGCTCCAGAGGATCCTGATTAAGACTCTGTGTCAACAGAAATTGAAAGTCGTGGTTTTGACAATGTCATTCCACAGTAACGACACGTGGCGAACATTTAGTATCGGGGTGCGTAAACTTTCTGGCGTTTGACGGTATCCTTTGGCATGCCGCGCGGAAGGTACGATGTTTTCTAATGACGACACTAACCCTAACCATGACCCTAACCGACCCTCACGACGCGTAACCTTACCCTAGTAACCAACTCTGACGACGCCTAATCTGACCCTAACGGACGCAAGGAAAACCTGCGCACCCCGATTCTAAATGTTTACCCAACGCATTTATATTACTTTGCCAACCTTCAAAACATTTAACTTGTGTAGTAATATCATGTCCTATAGATAGTAATCGCATGCAGTGTTGACAACCGGGGCTATATCCAGCAACGTGGAACGATGTTTTGATCTTGCGGATAAGCTGCCTCTGTAAACGTTTGTACAATACACGGCAAACTTATAGTATCGTGGGCTGAAGGATTATACAGTATCTTTGGGCATGCTACGCGCGCGCCACCAGGTTTTCTAATGACACTAACCCTGACCCTAACCGACGCCAATTAACTTACGCACTATATCCTTCAGCCCCAGATTCTATAAGTTGCCAAATACACTTCCGAACTATTAAAACAATCACAATGAGTGTCAAATTTCTCAGCATATTAAGCTGTAAACATAGCAAGAGGTGTTAATGAACCAAACGAAAAATTTGTTTCGATTGCCGCAGCAACTTAGTGTTTGTGTACCAGCACGTAGTCATGGCGGTCGTCCATAGACTACAACTTATAGAGTAATTTTCCGTATTACAGGATTTAGGCCGAGTTAGACTTCTGGCTACGCTTTATCTATTCTGTGGTTCAACTAACTCAGTTTAGTAAGCGAATGATTCAATTTTATTCGCTAGAGGGCAATGGTTTAATAACTAATTTCCAAACTCGGGCAGTCGGGCTTATATAATAATTCGTTCGGTCTTAATCGGATACCCGTGTCACGCTCAATTGCAGTCGTGTTTTAAATGACGGCTTTCTTTCGATAAGATCATATTTAACGCGCAGTGAGTTTCTACCATCATTAGAATTTTTCAGTAGGCCATCGTAGACCTGCGTACGACAATTATAGAAGGAGTTTGCAAGAGTCTGGTGGCAGAGTGCGGAAATGTAGGCCTACCAAAGAGGTAGGGGTTCAAATGTCCCTTGGGATACAGACACGTCAAGATTTCTTTTCTACTGGCACCATTTAGCGAACGTGGCTTTAAAACGATTGATACGTTAATAATAATAATAATAATATCTTTTCTTTAATTTAGCGCCTGACAAACGCACTGCGCTGTACATTTACATGTTATGCAATTGAAACAATCTTAACTAGTTAACTACTAACAGAACAGACAGCCTGTAATACACGGCGCTAATAGCAGCCTACAAAGCATATCCGCCCTACGGGGCTCGAACTCGGTACCTCTCGCTCTCTTCGCCAGATGTTATCCAACGCGCCACCGGACCCCCCAAATTGGCTGCACACTATCTGTAGCAACTTCAATGGTTAATTAAAGACTATTCTTAGGCCTTTCTTAAGGAACACAACTGGTCACAAACTATCATATGCCGATGTCAAGAAAATTAAGTAGTTCGCAATCCATATGGCTGCCTTCGCGGCTTACCCAAAGGGACTGACAATTAAACTAGGGTGACCACATTTCTTTTCTACCATTCTGGAGCATCACAGTAAGACTTAGGCCTACTTCCAATCTAAGTCAAATTCAATAAGGAACTGCATGGGTTCACTGGAAAGAGCGCTATAGGCCTACATAGCAATCATAAGCAATGCCTCACTGAAATATATATCTTAAGATTTTAGTCCAAAAATTAAGCATTTAATTTGCAGATTTTTTAACTAGAAAGAAAACCAGAAAAAATGTACATTCCGGGACAATAGACAATCCGGGAATGTCCCGAACAATCTTGGACATGTACGTGGTCACTGGTGCACCCCACTGACCACCACTACAGTCTACCACTACCATTATCGTTACAATCCCTCGTATCTCATGGCACCAGATTAAATTGGATTAGATGATCCGAACCCATTAGAGGCAAATCCCTTCTCCATACAGCATCGCTCCATATCTCCGCCTATCGGATTAGACAAGATTATGTCAGATTATATTACAAAAAGTGGGCATGTTCTGAACCATTGATTGGGAAATTCCCGCTTCCCAATACAAATCGCCTCCTATTTAAGGTTATCCCCCAATATAGTCGTTCCCGAGAGGCGAACTACAGTCCCATTCCGGAATGGTTTTAACCGGTCTTGTCGGTGTATTGATCGACTGGGAAGTCGTTCCGATGCGTCCTCCGCCCGTATTGGAGCCAATGGCACCGACATCAGTCAACGGAAACTGTCGATATCTTGGTGACCATCATTTCGATGCACGCTCTTCTTAGTCCGCGCCATGGAATTATTTGCACGAAGCATCTTCAGACTACACGATCTTCATCCACTTCTTCTTCTTCTGCGTCTTATTCGACATGTGTGCGTTCTCTGTTGTGGATAAACATTTCTGGAAAATGTGACGCCTTGGCGGAAATAGTTTCTCGGGTTTCGCCAACGATTTTGTGCAGATCGCGCCGGGTTGTTTTGGTACGACGGAGGCTGGGCAGGCGACTGATGCATTGCTGTTGTTTGAGAGACATTTTTATGTGCCATGGTTGCGGACCGAGAGGAGGCCCAGTGGGAGTTGGCTGTCCCGATTAGACATGATACTGTTGGGACCGACCATAAAACACTGCTCGTATCGATCCTCAGTATGGGCTTATTTCTATCGAACTGTTCGGTTTGTCGCTTGTTTGGGATTCTGCTGATGAAACTGTTGCACTGTTGGGGGGCAGCAATCGACCACTGTCCTGTGCTTGCGATGTGGTGAGAGGTTCTGCATGCGCTTAGCACCAGCTGTTGTCCCTTCTCACGCATGGTTGACCAGGAGGGCGTCGTCCAAGAACGATGGCTGCAGGTGATTGGCACTTGGAACCATTCTACAGGTGTACGAAAGGTACTTTCCAGCACCTTCTGAAGCCGTTCATCTGCTGCAGGGATAAGAGCAATGGAAACAAGGTCAGTACTTGTAGCAATTAAAGATTAGTAGCGAAGTTATGTATGTTACACTATGTTTGAAACGTCTGTCACTTATTTTTGCTTCTACTAATGCTGCTGCTGGTGCTGCTGCTGGTGCTACTACTATATACTATAACAACTACTGCTACTCCTCCTGCTACTACTATTGCTACTGCTACTACTACTGGTGCTATTACTGCTATAGTACTGCTAGTAATACTATTACTACTACTGCTGCTACTACTGCTGCTACTACTACAACTACTACTGCTGCTGCTACTGCTACTACTGCTACTACTGCTGCTGCTGCTGCCGTTGCTGCTGCTGCTACTATTATTACTGCTACGACTACTACTACCACCGCCACCACCACTGCTACTACTACGAGTCTACGAATAATAAAAATATGGATGCGTTGTGTGCCATTGTATCTTGGGGAACCATGTATTCGGCGTCCTATAACTTATATATATTCCATAGCCGCAGATCTTCGCTCCGCAGCGCACGGTGGTCTAGCTGTCCCTCAGACCCATAGGATATACTTTCGCGATGCAATATTGTTGTTTTGCTGTGCATGGCTAACCCTTCTGGAACAGACTTCAGCGGCGCAACCTGCCACATAAGTCTCTTGTCCTTCCTCTGGCTCTGCTTCTGGAACCACAGACGGAAGAGCCAACTAAGTCCATAAATAATAATATATGGGACTTATAGTTGCCATGGCTCTTTCGTTTGATGCTTCATATTGTTTGATCGTGGTTATCAGTGTAATCAGGTCGAGAGCACATCTGAAGAGGACCCCTAAGAGGAGCTATATAAAGATGCAGATGTGATTGCGATAACGATTGATCGTGATGATGACGATGATGATGATGATGATGATGATGATGATGATGATGATGATGATGATGATGATGATGATCGTGATGTCGATGGTATTGCTGTTCTCGATCACAACAACAACACGATGGTATATATATTTATGCATGATGATGATTCCGAACACCCTTAATAACGCTATTGCTCTCGTGGGCATTGATTCTATTCGAGTCCTTACAGATGATAGAGTGTCCGTTTGATTTTCCACTTTGGTCAACATAATTATTGGCTTCAGTCATTCCAGGTGTGTTGACGCAATTTAAGGCAAAACCAAACTACAAATACATAGACCTGCTGTGCTAAATTGTAAAGTGGTAGGCCTAAATACACTGGAACCATCTTTGTAGGCAGAATGCATAAAGTAATGTAGCCTAAATCTCCGAAATTTCTCAGCGCCACATAAAAGTCACGTTTGGGAGACCAGCTTAATTAAACCCGGCGCTATATCAAATCAAGACCGCAATAGCCAGGTTGTTTTGTCCGTTCTATGGCGGGGTCAGAATCTGGAAAGGTGAAGCTGAGGAGACAGCAAGGCGTACGGTGGTAGGCCTAATCAACAACCGCGCTATAAGTTAATAATAAGGGATTATATAGATCTAAGGAAGTTACATTTTAAAGCTAAGCTAATTTAATTGAATTTAATTAAATGGGATTATGGGACACTCATTCCAATTTTAGGATTCTGTCTGTAATTTTTTCCCCCTTCATTTAGCCTATGTAATATTTATTTATTTTCAGTCCTTATAAATTTCTTCATTAAGTAGTTAATTCCTTTTTCCGTTTTATCTTTCGCTTCATTCGCTTCTTTATTCATGTTTTCGTTTATTTATGGCTTCATTTAATCGTTTGTTTATTCATTGTTTATTCCTTGGTTTACTTGATTTTGTTACCGATTTTTGTGATGTGAAGCGTTTTCAAGTGTAGTAAGTAATTATCTAACAAGCTGTAGGTCATTCTGTCCATTGGTCAGTTTTATGGCCAATCAATTGATTGATTAATCGTTCCGTTTATGATCAGCTTCGATCAACTATTCAACCCACCACTCCTCGATCGATGCTGAGTAAACTTGCGCAGACAATCTGACATGCATACGTAATCGAAAGAGCTAATGGCACTGACGGGTGTACAGAGGCGCTTGTTCAGTGGTATGCATGGCCAATGATGATGATGATGATGATGATGATGATGATGATGATGATGATGATGATGATGATGATGATGATGATTATAATACTGATAGTTAAAATAATGATAATAATGACAAGGTTTATTCACCGTTGATCACGTATACCCATTTGTAGAGGTCTTAATAGTCTTTAGGCCCCTATACTCAATTACGGATTACGGGGTGTAATAGTAGTAGTAGTGGTAGTGGTGGTGGTGCCCCCGTGGTGGTGATAGGAGTAGGAGTGGTGGTGGTGGTGGTTCCGCTGCTACTAGTGTACCACCACGATACAGTATCGTGTATCGTCGATACACTAGTAGCAGCGGCGGCAGCAGCCCAGCAGTAGCAGTATACGGGCGCTGCGACGTATACACCTCATGCTTGCGTGTTCTTCATGCACCACACTCACTGGATGTCGCTAATGTCGCACCTCGTAGGCCTATAGTTACTTTCTTCAGCCTTTCCCCAAGAATTGCACGACATCAGTTAGTGGAGAGGGGAGGAGTAACCCCCTCCTTCCAAAGAGGTACAGCACGACAGTATATATGTCTAGCATACTATATATAGTCGTTAAAACATTGAATTCTACAACTACAAAGCCGCCTTTTAAAAGCAGATTCTGTTTACTCTAAGAAAGCAAAGTAAACGCTAAACTCATCGACATGACAAATGTTCTTTGTAGAATTCATCGTTTAATAATAATATTGATCGAATGATAGGCCTATAAGTAATCACCAAATTGGTATAATGCACGTTTTTTCTGAATTTTAATAACTTCATGTATAGGTTGATCACGTAAATTGTTCTCCGTATGTATGTAGGCCTACAGTGTAGTGTACTATATAGAAACCCTATTATTTGTTTAGGCTATTATAGGCCTAGGCCTATATATTTTCGTTGCTGCTGTTCGGTTAACGGCATGCATTATTGCTCATTTCGTTGCAAAGTATTGCTACAAATCGCTTAAGTTGCGCAGGTAGTTAGTTGTTCCGTTGTTGAGTGGCTGTTATGCAGAATTCTTAGCCTATAGTAGCCTACCTGGAAATGGGTTGAAGCACAAATGTAATAATCCAAGAGTAATTAGGTATCCTGCAGTGAGGCAATTCCATTAGCTTAGTGATATAGATTTCCCTAATGTTCGTGTTTTTTTAGATGCACCTGTGTATAATTATGGTATTTTTGCCACCATCCTATTGTCGACTGTAAGGCATATATCATTTCCGAATTAGAAGTATACGATTCTCTGACCATGCACCGTTATAGTATAGAAGATCAGAAGTTCCTTAGTCTAGCCAGCCCTCAGCATACGAGTACAGAGGGCCAGTCCTCTCCCTAGCCGTCTGATCCTCCCACCGACAGCGTACGGTTAGTGTACTCATTTTAGCCGAGTTGGCTAGGCCCTAGGGGGCGCAGGTGGTACAGAAATCTCGAAACAGATTTCTGCTCTGGCGGGGATTTGAAACCCTGACCTCTCGACTGACAGTCCAACACGCTAACCACCAAGCTATTGCGCCAGCATGCACCACTGGTATAGCCTATAATTGATATAAATCATCGACGGCGAAATATGCGACTTTATACATTATGCACAGCAATGCTAAAGGCCCTAGCCGTGTAATTCCCCAAGTGACCCGTTTATTAAGGCGTGCGGATTCAGCTACAACGCTATAGACGTTGCTTGTTGTCTCAAACCACATAAACTTTGCTTTTCATGAAATAGGCCTATATATAATCGATCCTTAACACACTTAGACTTTATCGATAATATAGCGAACCTGTGAAGAATACAGAGGAGTCAGTATTTTCATTCTATAAAATTAATGAAAACACATGCAAAGCACCACGTAAGCCTACATATCTGACATATTCGCTTAGCCTAAGCATGTAGTAATAATAGGTCTATAGCCTAGAAATGATGACACAGGCGCGTAACTAGCATTACGCAATTACGCAACTGCGTAAAGATTTTAACAGCTCTAAAAAATACAAACCGTTAGATTACATATTGACGATCTAGATTGCTATTATTCGTTGAATTTCTATTTGCAAATTTTGTTATTGTGAGGTCAGCAAAACATGTTCCTTCACGTAGGCTAATGTCATCTGGTCCACGCAATGCCCAGTACAGAAGTCCGTTGATTCACAATGAGCTGATCCACCTGTGTGGCCAGTAAGTCCGAGACAGTACGCAATGTCGCACAATGTCGTACGGCCAAGTTGTACACTTTATTGTTTGATGTGAACCCAGGTATCAGTTGCACAGAACAGATTTCGGTCTGCTTACGATTAGGTTGATGGTGGGGAAAATCCCGGTTCTCAGCATGTGGTAAAGAACAATTTACAGTTTACACCACTCATCCCAATGCGTGACGGAACTGGTGAAACTATTGCGAAACACGTCAAGCAGCAGCTTTCAGAGGTCGTCTCAAAGAGAGCGAATGTAGGTAGGGGAGAAGAGCGAAATGGAGGGTATAGGAGGAAGAGAGCGAATGGTGGAAAGGGAGGAAGAGAGCAAAGAGAGAGGAAAGGGAGGAAGAGATCGAAATGGAGGAAAGGCAGGAAAGAGAGGAAATGGAGGAAAAGAGCGAAATGGAGGGTAGGAGGAAGAGAGCGAAATGGAGGAAAGGGAGGATGAGAGAGAGAAATGGAGGAAATGGAAGAAGAGAGGCGAAATGTAGGGTATGGAGGAAGAGAGCGAAATGGGGAAAGGGAGGAAGAGAGCGAAATGGAGGAAAGGGAGGAAGAGAGCGAAATGGATGGTAGGAGGAAGAGATCGAAATGGAGGAAAGAGGAAGAGAGGAAATGGAGGAAAGGGAGGAAGAGAGCGAAATGGAGGGTAGGGAGGAGGAGAGTGAAATGGAGGAAAGAGAGGAAGAGGCAGAAATGGACGAAAGGGAGGAAGAGAGCGATATGGAGGAAAGGGAGGTAGAGAGCGATATGGAGGAAAGGGAGGAAGAGAGCGAAATGGAGGAAAGGGAGGAAGAGAGCAGAAATGGAGGAAAGGGAGGTAGAGAGCGAAATGGAGGAAAGGGAGGAAGAGAGCGAAATGGAGGGAAAGGGAGGTAGAGAGCGAAATGGAAGAAAGGGAGGAAGAAGAGCGAAATGGAGGAAAGGGAGGAAAAAAAAGAGCGAAATGGAGGAAAGGGAGGAAGAGAGCGAAATGGAGGAAAGGGAGAAAGAGAGCGAAATGCAGGATTGGGAGGAAGAGACCGAAATGGAGGAAAGAGAGGAAGAGAGCAGAAAGGGAGGAATGGGAGGGAGAGAGCGAAATGGAGGAAAGAGAGGAAGAGAGTGAAAGGGAGGCAAAGAGCGAAATGGAGGAAAGGAGGAAGAGAGCAGAAATGGACGAAAGGGAGGAAAGAGCGATATGGAGGAAAGGGAGGTAGAGAGCGATATGGAGGAAAGGGAGGAAGAGAGCAGAAATGGAGGAAAGGGAGGAAGAGAGCGAAATGGAGGAAAGGGAGGTAGAGAGCAGAAATGGAGGAAAGGGAGGAAGAGAGCGAAATGGAGGAAAGGGAGGTAGAGAGCGAAATGGAGGAAAGGGAGGAAGAGAGCAAGAAATGGAAGAAAGGGAGGAAGAGAGCGAAATGGAGGAAAGGGAGGAAGAGAGCGAAATGGAGGAAAGGGAGGAAGATAGCGATATGGAAGGTAGGAAGGAAGCAGAGTTTTTTCGATCCCTGTATGCTGTCTAATGCCAGCGTCTCATATTTTCTGCAGTCTTGAAAGCCCTGCGATCTTTCGCAGTAAACTAATATCTGCTGTAATAATTTCACGTTGTCCAACATTCCGACCTGTATACTCTATAAGAAAATCGGTTGTATCTTCGTCTCCTATGTTTTTGTCTTGTTTTTTTACCTTGGTAAATAGCAGTAGGTCTACAAGGGTGTTCGGGCACGAATTAGGGAGTTTTCCCCTCGCAAGATATGTAAACTGCAAAAGTCATAGTCTCAGTCTAGCAATATGTGACACGTGCAAACTGCAAAGTACCAGTAGTTCGCAATATGTACGCAACAGCCAGCAAAGTTCTCAGACTTATTAAATCATCCCCAGAGCGTGTGCAAGGCCTATCGCACACAGCGACAAAGCACTGTCACTAGCAAAAGTGAGAAGTCCAGAAATTTTTTACAGTTAGTCTGCTAGTTTAAACTTTATTATAATGTAACAGTGCATAGAAAACTAACAACTACATGTAGCCCTAAGCCTACTTTGTAAAAATTAAATTTTTTAATGCTTTAGTTTATTGCAGTTCTTTTGTTGAGTCTGTCTGTTTTAGTCTACGTTGGTTGCTGGGACTTTGCAGGTGAGTCAATTTTAAAAACCAAAATTATATAATTTAGTCATAGAATTATATAGTTTGCCAAAGAACTGATGTAAAATGTTATTACTTCTAACCAAAAAGGTGGTCTCCAAAATGCACCATTACAGACCCAAAAATAACTCATCCAGCAGGCAGAGGCGTATACCCCCTAAGTCATTGGAGCAACTACCTCCTCCGCTCCCCCTCTCATGGTACAACATTAAAAAATTTCAACTTTCCCCTAATTTCGCAATGAGGTCTCCCCCTATTTCTTGGATGGAGCATTTGCTCCAAGGTTTACATGGCGTAGACGCCCCTGCCAGCAGGTTCGATTTTCAAATCGCCTTCTATTTGCTAATGAGAAGCTCTGACTGTGGATATGGTTGCGATTGTCTTCAGACAAAGAGAAAACGTAGACATGGTTACAATTGTCTTCCGACGAAGAGAAAACGTAGACATGGTTACGATTGTCTTCAGACAAAGAAAAAACGTAGTTAGCCTACGATTGTCTTCAGACAAAGAGAAAACGTAGACATGGTTACCATTTTCTTCAGACAAAGAGAAAACGTAAACATGGTTACGAATGTCTTCAGACGAAAAGAAAACGTAGATATGGTTGCGATTGTCTTCAGACAAAGTGAAAACGTAAAAAGCCTATGGTCACGATTGTCAGACGAAGAGAAAATGTAGATATGGTTACGATTGTCTACAGACGAAAAGAAAACGTAGTTATGGTTACGATAATACGATTGTCTTCAGACAAAGAGAAAACGTAGATAGAGTAGCTATGGTTACGATTGTCTTCAGACAAAGAGAAAACGTAGATAGCCTATAGTTACGATTGTCTTCAGACGAAGAGTAAACGTAGACTTGGTTACGATTGTCTTCAGACGAAAAGAAAACGAAGTTATGGTTTCGATTGTCTTCGGACAAAGAGGAAACGTAGACATGATTTCGATTGTCTTCTAACTATAGTTGATCTAATTATGGTTCAAACTTCTAAGAAGAACTTAAATTGGGATATATGTCTTATAAAGAGCAAATTTGGTAAAATAAAGTGACTTAAATGGGCTCCATTTGGCAGCAAATGCTCTAAAATGAGTTGTCGGCTGGGGCTCAGAACCCAGCTGGGGAGCTTACGACATTCCCTCAGACCCATGATAGTCGTGGCAGACTTTGTCCCAGTAGTCAAAATCCATTAAAATATGCACTGCACTCTGCCATCCCGTATACCACCTTTTTAGCCTGGAGGGTACTGCATACCCCGACTTTTCATACTCAGAAGAACATGCCAATTATTATTTTCTCGGAGAAAGGCCTTCATTTAAGCCCTTGAGAGACAAAAAACAATTGTCGAGCATCACAGCATCATCGTCGTCATTGTTATTATTATAATTATATCTGCTGTTGTTGCTCATGGAATTGGCCTATGTGATGCTCAGTAACGGCGCTGTTATAATCATCATCAGTTGCGGAGAATATATTGTGCGAAAATTGGTATAACCCCAATTTCTAGACCAAAGTTATGCCTTGCTTCCCGCTCTACCCGATTAACCGTCTATCCTACTCTTTTCTGTCCCCCAGTCAGTAGCCTACTCGTCCTCAAGTTCTGCAATCGATCGATACGCCACTATCACCCTCCTGAATTCCGCAAATTCTCCATTCCTCCATCAATATCGCCGCTGACCCATGCACTATCATCTGCATCAAGCTCCTCTATCTATTATAACACCCGTCAGGCTTTCCAGTTCTAATTAAATTAAGTCTCACCTCTCCAAAAATTCAGTCTCTCTGTCTCTGTCTGTCTGTCTGTGTCCCTGTCTGTCTGTCTGTCTGTCTCTGTCTGTCTGTCTGTCTGTCTGTCTGTCTCTCTCTCTCTCTCTCTCTCTCTCTCTATATATATATATATATATATATATATATAATTATATATATGCAAATACATGTTTATATCTGTCTCTGGTCTTCCGGAAACCGGACACGGTTCTTGGCTCTGTGGTTAATCTTTCTGACACGACGCAACGCTTGTGAATAAGCTGGTGCCCTCTGTTCAGTTTTAAAATAGTAGCACTTTACGGATTCGTAGTGTACGATTACGATCATGATCATTTTTGCCTCAATAAGAATGTGTAATGACGTTGTTTATATATAGGCTATGCTATAATTATATGTTTAAATATTTATTCGTTTGCTGGATCTTAACTTGAAGCTGAGGAAGACAAATCATGTAGGGCTGTAGGCTATCGAGCAGACGTGTATAAAAAAAAAGATTTTGGATGCAATGATTTCATTTGTGCGAGTGCTTGAGCGCGATGTGAGCGTGTGCGTGTGTGTGTTTTTATGAGTATGTACGTAGTAGGCTACTCGTACCCTATATGGACATTTTTATAGCGCTACTTTATTTGCCGTTTTTGTGAACTTAATTTGAAATACTTTGGTTGTGTCGGCAGAAACATTATTATGGTCGAAGCCATTCCATAAATCAACCGGAAAGGAGACGGGAAAGGAAGGTGGCCCGATCTCGCTCGGTACATCTACTGAGCGCATTCTTTAGCGACATCTTCCGAATAAATGACGATAATTATCTGTCTGTCTGACCCATTTGGATCTTGACCTGTAACCGATTTCACCCCTCTGCCTATCGATTACATTTTCAGTGGCGTAACTAGGAATTTTCGTTTGGGGGGGGCTTTAAGCCTAGAACATGGCGAATGCGGTAGCCCGAGCCTATAGTGAAGCCTGGCGGTTTGATTTATTTGGGGGTCTTCAGCTTCTATAGATAAACACACTTTGGGGCTTGCCAAAAAGCCCAACCGCTATCGTTACGTCCCTGTACATTTTGACCAAGCGCTTGCGAATAAGCTGTTTTTCCTGCGACTTCGCTTGTTTTGGGCGCTGAAGAAATTTCAAGATTACGATAACGATTTAGCAGACTGGAAAACAAACACTATAGCCTATATTGATGATTATGTAGCAGTAGCACACAGCCACACAACTGACACGATCTCAGGGCTTAAGACCGCGGTCTCGGGAACCACATCACTGCTGTGCATACCCTAGGCTAAGGTCCAACGATGTGCGACGATGGACCTGAAATGGCTGATGATAATGGAGATGGTGGTAGCAGTGGCAAAATAATGTGTGCAGAGATTTCTGAGTTTGTTGGTCAGAGTTATGAGCTCTGGCTTTCCACTCAAAACTGAAGTCTCTCCTCTTCAAGAATTCATACCCAGACTCATCTAGTCCTTCACCTTCCAATTAACGTCTGCTCCGCTCCCTCCTGGTCAGTGGTCATGTGGCAACCAACCAGACTAGGACCTCCTTCGGACTACTCTTTTGGACAACCCCTCTGACTCGACGCAGCGCTCGTGTATAGCTGGTGCCTTGCGCTTGACTATCGAGTGACTATCGAGTGGCGCTTTAGAAGTTTTGAGTTTACGATTACGAGTACAATTATGATTATATTTGTCATTTCGAAAGAAAAGCATGTGACATGTTAAACGAGAGAACAAGCAGAAGCTATTGCTTATCCGCTGTAGGCTACTCTACGGATGTCGACTGGATCTGTTCGAGGGATTCTGCTTTTTTTAAACGCAATTTTTTGCCTAGAAGCGCCATCGATTGATGCCTGGTTCATTACGAATACGGCGTCTTAGAAGTTTCCAGATTAGATCAGATTACTGCGACAAATGGTGGTGATGGTGGTGATGATGATAATGATGATGATGATGATAATCATGACGTCTACTTTGATGACGATGATGACGACGAGGACCACGTTGATGACGATGATCACGGCTGCGGCGGTGATGACGACGACGACTGCTGCAATGATGGGAGAGGAAGACGAGAGAACAAAAGGCTTTTGATGTGAATGCGGCTGATTGATTTTCGTCTTTATATCTTACGTCATGCTTATGATGTCAGGCCAACCAACAAACATGGCGACAGCTGGGCAATGGCGGGCTGGGCATTGGCGGGCTGCCACGTTTCAATACCTGTCACCATCACCTGATGTGCCTGGCCTCAATACAATGCGGCTGAATGCTGTCATGCTTTTTGTCCAAAATTGCCCATTGTTCTACTTCGCAGGGGAGCTGTGTGTGTGACAGCGAAGGTCCTTCACCCCTGGGGCATTCGACCCTTTTTCACAATTAAATAGGTAGGTGTGTGCGATATAGCCAAATAATTAATCGACACCTACCGCCTGCCCGAGGTGCCATTTGGGTCCTGAGTCAGAAGTTATTAGTGCTGACATCGTCGTACGCTATTGGTCCAAACGATGACCTACATATCTGATTGGTTAGCTAAAGGCAGGGTGTTTTCCTATTGACCCAGCCGCAACGCAGATTTTCTAGGTAAGCGTGACACACTTTTGCGTGATTGGCTGTTGCTGTTTATCGGCGGCGTTGACAAAGAGCTGCCACTGTGTTTTGTATGTTTTGCCGCTTGGTAGATTTGATCCGAGTGTGAGATGTGATACCTTTCGCTGGGAACAGTTTCACATTGTAACATTTCGTACAGACTTATCCTGGAATAGACCAACTACTATACGATTGTAATTTTTCGTGTAATTTGGAAAGGATACAATTATTAAGAAGAAAGACAGCTGTAAGTATAAAGTGTGTATCATGCCATACAATTAGGCCTAACAGCCTGCTGCTTAACGAGTAGGCTAATGGCTGTATTCTGATCATTATGTTAGCATATATTTTACTATTCAGCACAATCATCAGTATTCTGGTGTAAGAACCAGAGATGATATTCATGTAATTTTATTGTCGATATATTACTATACTTTTACTACACTAGTATTACTTCAGTTAAGAAACAAACGGTAGGGCACAATAAAACAAACAAGCAATACAGATAGGCCTACGCCTGGTTTTCGTCAGGACGCCAAGTCTTCCGTCATAAACAACAATGCTTTAATTAAGTGCATAAACAAAGGAGACAATTTAAAAAATTGAGAAGTTACTTTTGACGGGCACTCACACAGGCAATGCTTACCCCATCCTAGATAGATTGCCTTTTGAAAATATTTTTTCAGAGTGTTCCTGGTCCGTTTGGCATTGAGGAAGAAGAGTGAAAACTGCCGAATGCATATATTGACCTATTTGGAGTGGCGTATGCCATAAGTCTATGAATGAATTGCTGCATGTGTGCCTATGCATATAACAATATTTACGCATAGGGCTACGAACGAATGCATGTGGCTTGAGTGTTGTGATGTATGTCGGTTTATGAATGAAGTGTTAATGATTGTAGGTCAATGACTAAAGGAACACTTCTATATATATGTCTGTATTGAAATGTTAAAACCTGTTCAGGCAAGTTTAATGTCATGATCTTTTAAGACAATGGGCTGCACTTTTTAGTCTCCTAACAATCTCCTAAAATGGCTTTGATGTTTGTTTAATTGACCCTTGGGAAGTCATGGACCCTACATACAGCCGCCTTAAACCGTTAGAGCAGAACAGGAAATGGTTTAAGAGTTTAATAGGACTGTTGACAGGAGAGTCAGACTGTGTAGTGCAACAACTTCTACCACAATGCAACTACAAGTTTTGTATTGTATCAAATAGAGAAGTTCTTGATTGCCATCAGGCAGTTTAATAACTGCACATTTACTCATTCAGTCTGATTTTGTTCTAAACATAATGTCCTGGACATTATGTTTAGAACAAAATCAGAAATAAAATATGCAGTTATTAATTAATTAATTTATCAACGGTTTAGATGTGTACTGCAGTTCTGTGATGTTGGGAACTGGCAGAAAGAAGTGGGAACTTGTCATCTCTAAATAAGTCAGTTCTCATAGCATTCCCATTGAGTTCTGGTGAAATTTATAAATGCAGGGGTACTAGAAAAGCGTAATAAGTGACTCATTCGTTTGGTGCATTAGCTGGCCTGATGCATGAACTGGTATTATATAATATAAGTATGTAACATACAAATATATATATTGTAATTGTAATTGTAATTGAACATTTGTATAGTGCCACCAGTGTTTCCGTTAGAGTCAAAAAAGAGGACGTACGTACGTCCCGACATGGAATTTTGGACGTAGCTCATTTCTAGCGGCGCTCACGCGGGCGTATATGACATAACAGAAAGAATATACAATCACAAACTTTACTGTAGGCTAAAGTTATACGAAATAGTTATGAAAATTGTAATGACTGTTTTACAATAAAACACTTCCCAACCGGTCTGCTCCGCCATCCTCTCTGGTAGTCGCTCTTCATCTTTAAAAAAACTAAAACCCTGTCTTTTCTCTCGGGGTTGCTCGCACTGGGAGCGCTTCTGAAAGGCTCTTGCTGATAGAAGCGCTTTATAAAATTTAATGATCAAATGAAATACAATGCAATACAATGACGGCATAATACAGGTATGCTGTAGGCTCGTCCAAAACCGCTAAAGGCCCAAAGCAATTGGTTCAAACTTCATAATCCACAAGAAAAGTACAATGCAGTAGATACCTGCACCCTCCTTAGCGAAGCTGTTGTCTTTATTGGCCGCAGAGCAGACTGCAGAACATCCGTCCATCTTTATGCGTGAGCCAAGAATAGGCCTACGTCTTATCACAGTTATATATATTTCCTTTATTGAAACGTTAAGTTGACAAACCGCAACTTAGTAGTTGCTGTTGCTGTTGTATTTCAGCACGATCTTTGTCGATGATACTTTAGTGGCTGTATTTGCTTTTACGACGTTACATAGCAAATCGCTTATAATTGGCGCAACAATATCTTTCTTAACCCTTTGGAGGTGAGGTGGGGTATGACACACCCCAAGGCTATTCTACGCTGCTTTTTCTACGGAAAACGTAGAACCAGCTTGGATTATTTTTGTCTACCTTAGTGAATGTGAAATACGGACACTTTAGGACACTTTCAGGTACTTTTGGACGCCATTTTTTTAAATTTCTTGCATATTAAAGTGAAATTTTAATTTTGCGTATACATATTGATTTTAAGGAATTTAAAAAGTAACGACACAGTGCCGAAAAATGTGCGATTATAAGATATTACTGCATATAGTGTTGCATCGATGCAAAATTGATCCATTATTACGGGTATTATGTCACGACATTGTCACGTGTTCCCAAAATGTTACATGTTTTGAGGGCCACGAAGATGCCATTGCAAAGGGCCGCTTGATTTTGAGCGCCACCACGCTGGCCATAACAATTATGATTGAAAACTGTTATTTGTTCCTGAAAATCACCAGTTTAGCCGACAATTGGTTACATAGCTGTAGTTTAGCTCACAATTTATATTATAGTTGATATTGCGACTTGCAAGTAATTATATGTATTGGGGTATGTCAGACCCCACCTCACCTGAAACGTTACAATGCTTCACCTCACCTCCAAAGGGTTAACGTTTATGTGTCGTCCTCGGTGGTATTACTTCCACGTGTTGCTCCTGAACGCACGACGAACTTCCACATTCTTCCTATTGTTGTGTCAACCGCTCTCTAGGAAATGAACTAGTGAGAAGAAACAGTCGAGTGAGTCAGTGAAATTAGTCCGGTGCTGCGGTCCAGCGGCTGACAGGCCTGAAAACTGACGGCCAGGGCCAGGGCGATGTACTACAGACTAGGTGGAAAGATCTTGGACTAGTACACTACCAAGATTCCTCCGCTAATTTGAGGATAAGATCAGTGTCAGTGAGAACATAATCGCGTTGACCATCGCTGACCGGTCGGTGGGCGCCCGGTGCCGTTAGCTATCAAAATAGGCCATCGTATGTCGTAAACAGAGGCACCCAGCTTCAACCTGCAGACCAGTCCACGTAATGACGAACTAATATGTCATTAGCCTTAGTTCTTGGTGTGTAGCCTATACTTCCGACGATAAACATCTGGACGTATTCAGCTCACCACTGGAATTTTCCTTACGCCTTGCCCGAAGAATTTGGACGTTTTGGACATTTTTTAAGGACGTAAAAACGGCCATTTGGGCGTTAACGGAAACACTGAGTGCCACTCAATGATTCAGAGGCGCTCCCGACCCAGGGCTCTAACAAATAAGATAGTCTTCACTCTTCAGGCGTTTCCGAAACAGTATGTTACTGGAATATATATATATTCCAGTATATATCTGGTATCTATATATTTATGAGTCAGTGCCTGAGGCAGTAGAGATACATAGAATATGTGGGACTCAGATTCTGGAGTGGAAAGAGTTGCTTTTGTTCGATTGATTATGTTTCACAGTTAAATCAAAGCACTGGATGAACGGCCTTGCTAGAAGCCTTCTTAGGGTAGAGGCAAAATTGAGAGTGGAAGGATCTTAGGCAAGAGGGGTAACAGGAGTCTCGGCTTCTCTCTGTTTTGTCCCTATTAATGACACGTGGCTTGTCAACTTCAGTTATGCTGGATATTAGTGAAAGCTCCAGACTGTTTAATGGATGGATGGGTGGATGGATGGAGGGGTCGAATAGGTGGGTAGGTTGATTTGTTGCTGTTTAATCACACTGTCATAACAAAGATGATTAGTGTTGCCCTCATCCTTTCTCCAGGCTTGAGACTAGCACTGTCAGAGAACAGGCAGTGGCGGGTAGTTTTGGGTGGGTAGGTGGATGGGTAGCTGTATGTCAGAAAGTAGGGAAGAGAGAGGTATGGGAGGTAGACAGGGGGTGGGAGGTAGACAGGGAGGGACGTCAGTGTGCCCTGGCAGTGTGCATTGGGTCTGTGTTAGCATATAAATGTAATTTATGAGCCTGCTTTATCCTCAGTCAATTAATCCTGTAAACTCTCTCCCATTATAGGTTAACCCTACTTTGGTCTGGTGTACTTTGAATTGCACCAGGAAGCCCAAACACCTCTATCACCAACCCCCACCATGGATAGACTGTGGAAGGGTGTTTACCCTCTGTTAGCAAGCTTTCATCTAATTTTTAGATTAGATATTACAAACCTGTTCTGATTATTTAGGCAAATTATAGTTTAGCTATTTAAAGCTACCTTCATGTTGTCTGTTGACGGTTAGCTTGGCGGGACTCTCATATAAGGCCTCCGTGGCCTGGCAGTTTTTTTAACAGGCCAATGATAGTCTAGTCACGCTAGTGTCATGAGATAGGCCTACTTAAATACGGTATCTGCCCAATCCAGAAGGGGAGTTTTCATATCCGAAGTCTGGAGTCTCACAGGAAGCCAAAGAATGTCTTTCTGTATATGTCTGATTATTTATATAGCACCTTTTAACAACCTCACAAAGGTGCTAAGAATTGGACAAAGGAGTGTTTCGTATTGCCCTAATGATTACAGGGTTTTGGTCCCTGATCCATAAGGGCAGCCAGGTCAGCCAGCGGGTGAGAGAGGCTGCTGTGACCAGGGTGAAGCATGACCTCTGATTGTGAAGATAAAATTAAGTGAGGTCAGGGGGGTCATACAGTCTGCAAGCAGACTTGTTGAACTTACCATCCTGTCTTGGATGTTGCTGTTAAATTGGGTCAGGTCAGGTTGGGTCATTAATTTATTTTTCATGGGTCAATTTATCTGACCCCAAGAGGCAGGCAACGGGTGGTCTGTGCACCCAAACCTTAAAGGGTGTGGCACTCATTCAAAGGGTCAGGGAAGGTGAAGGATCTCTAAGTATCAACTCACTGAAAACTAAGCATGAACTCCTGTATAATTAGGTTAATATATGAGTCCCTGCTAAACGACAGTGATTCCGAATCTTTTTGAGAGCAAGGCACCCTTACTAAAAGTCGTTCAGTCAAAGGCATAGAGCCTTAATTTTATTTATTTATTTATCTTCCAGTTCTTTTTTAATGATGACCAATGTTCCTTGTATTAAGCCTCAGTCTTGTGACTAAATCTACACTACTTTTAAGTTTTAGAAAAAAGTTGTAGGCCTATCATGTCAGTAGTGATAGTCAGTAGGCTTCACATTTTTTGACAGGAAACTGCACAAATATTATTCAGCCGTAGCAGCTGTATATCTGTCTGTCTATTGATGTGCAATCAATTTGTATGTTTCGTGTGTCTCTGCTGTCTCTATATGTATTTGTGTGTGTGTCTGTCTCTGTTTATTTGTCTCTGTCTTTGGCTGTCTCTGAATCTGTCTTTCAACCACCAGCTGTGGGTTGACAGGCAGTGGTGAGTTACTGGGTCAGGTTTAAGGTAACAATTGTTCAATCCAACAAAACGATACAAGGCTTTTTACATAAATGACGTCACGCGATTTCGGCCGATTTTTTGCCCCTCCCCTCATCACACGTTCTCAAATTTCCAAAGTAACACCCCTCGAAAATGACGCTGTAATGAATGAATTCCATTCAGATCAAGCTCTTTATCTATCCAATCTGTACTCTCTCCATTCAAAACTATCAAGCATTTATATATATTATATAACCACTGTTTAAAAAATTTAATTCTAGTCCTACTTCCTCTTCCTCGTTCGGGCGAAGTATATTATCAAAAGTGAACATATTTGTGAAACTATAGACATATAATAATTACTAGATCAGTGAGTGAGTCAATCGCACAGTCTCATATTGGCACGTTTCAGGTGTGAAGACTTGAATGAATACTAGTGCGTCACCCTGCCATGGTGGCCGGTCGTGAGTTGCACGCGAGCCAAACCTTCTGCTGCTGCTTTGATCAGTTGCCAGTTGGAGTGACTGGTCCCTTCTTTGTTCCCAGATTTATCATTATATTTCACGTAAAGGCTGCCGAAGTGTTTTCTGGCTATACCGCCAATCGAAGGGTTCTACAGCCGTAGGAGAATAATTGTCCTTTGTCTGCCTTTGTGGATTCGAGTATAGCTGAGTTTTGCTTTGTGCATTATTAGTCATTGTAATTTATAATTTAGTGGTGATGATATAATGATGATGATTACAGTGATGGTGATGAAGATGATCTAGCTGTTTCTGCTGCTGCTGATAATGATGATGATTTCAAAACCAATATAGATTACTTCTACATTATGTGAAACATGGTGGTGGTAATATATTATATTGATGGTGGTATTGATGATGATGGGTCGTCGCTCGCTCTCTTTCAACCTCTGCTGCTTCTACTCTTATCCATGCCTTCGTCTGCTCTCGTTTAGACTATTGCTCTTCTCTTTACACTGGTCTTCCTCAAGTCCGACTTGTCCTCTCCCTTGGAGAGGGTCTTTCGGTCTGCGGCGCGCCTTGTTAGTTCCATTCCCTCGTTGTGGTAGCGTATCCTCCTACATGCATCATACTCTGCACTGGCTTTCCCTCCGGCAGCGTATCCTATATCGGCTCTGCACTCTCGTCTGGCAAAGCGTCTTGGGTTCAGCTCCTCGCGCTACTTGTGCACCATCTTCACTCTCTCTTCGTCTATTAAGGGTCGCTCAGCCCTCCGTTCCTCTACTCGGGGTGACTTCTTGGTTCCACATGTCCGCACTGCTACTATGCAGCGCTGAGCATTCTCTGTTGTTGGTCCAACAGCGTGGAATGTCTTGCCATCTTTCCTTCGGTTATCTCCTCGCATTCACTCGGCTTCCTTCTACGCTCAATTGAAGACTTTTCTGTATGATCAGGCCTGGCTTGGGAGCGCCTCTGAGTAGAGCCCTTGAAGAGACGCTATATAAATTTTATGATTGATTGATTGATTGATTGATGATGATATTGTTGTTGATGATAAATGTTGATTTTTGCTGCAGTGATGATGCTGAGAGTGATGATGGTGATGATTACATACTATATAAAGAGTGACGCAATAATTTTTCCTTGGGTGAAATCATGGTAATTGTAGTAAATAACATGGTAATGGGGACAACAATTTCGGATTTTACTATGGTAATGGAGTTTTACTGTCGCTGTAATACTGCGGTAATGGAGAATGAGCCGGCGATCATAAAACTGCAGTAATGGTAACTATTGTAGCTCTATACTCTATAGAGTAAATAATCTACAAAGTATATAGACTATATGCAGGGTGATGTTGAGATGGAGATCTTTTCCCCTAACTAGTTAGAAAGAGTCAGGAATTGGTTAATGCAAACTTTCGATAAAATAAGCTGTTTTTTGTGTTTTTTATTAATTAAAACAGCAATACAAATAGCTTTGTAAGCTAAAAATTGTTTTTGTTAAATTGTAATTGGTGAAAGCTTTTTGCGGGGAATGTGATTTAGTCCTGCGGGGATGGGGTGGAGATGGTAAGAAAACCTGCCGGGATGGGGACGAACCATAAGGGGATGGGGCAGGGGATAGGAACACTTAGGCCTACTTGTTACAGCCAGGCGGGGTTGGGGACGAGATTGCCTCCTCGCGTCACTTTCTACTGCATACATGATACTAGATCATCCCTTATAAATAATTATTGGCCTTCATTGTCCTGACTATACAGAACTGCGTTTACCAGTTGACAGGCAGAGTTTCCAGGCTGTTATTTTGATAATAATTCTAGCATTGTGAAACCGTATAGCATCTAGTCCTCGGTTTCAGTATATAATGTGAATTTAATGGCTAAATTGGTCGCAACCCATTTGTCATTATTATGGATTGTTTGGTGACAACTCCCCCTAGCGACAATTGCTCTTATAGCTGTCAAACGTCAATTTGGGCGGCAGCCGATGATCGCGCTTTCTCACAAATAGTGTTATTTAACATTTCTGTTACATATTCATGAGTAGTAGTTTCTCACAGTCTGTCACGGTGATGCCTAATGCATATTGATTAGGTGTGGTTACTTAGGCCTACGGTTGTTTAACTTGTGTTATTGGATGCCGCTTATTGCATATTCATTAGCTGATTTTCTTACCATATAGCCATTGGATGATGCTTATTTCATTTTCATATGCTGTGGTTTCTTACAGTATCTGTCATTGGCTGATGTTATTGCATATTCATTAGCTGTGGTTTCCAACTGTTTTTCATTGGATACTGTCTTACTCACATCTCCAGAACTGGTTAGTAGTATACAATGCTTTATGACATCTTGTGGTTACAATGCCAATGACGTTGACCTGACCTTAATTTCTTTCAGTTGTGATATTTATTGGGAAGGCCAACATATCCTCTATGCTTCATTTCATTTTCAGTTGTGGGGTGGCCAACTAGTTGATCCGTAAACTGGGTTAAATGAGGGACAGAGCAATTAGGACCATCGATGACCTGAGCAATCATGCATAAAGGACTTGCTCAATGTCCCAATATGGTGACCGCCATTCCGAAATCACTGTTTTCATTGCAAGTGAAGCTAACCAATTGGCTACCATCGCCCACACATATACATGCTTGCATAAATAAATGTACGTATAATGTATTTATCTGTGTATGTATGCATGTATGATATATATATGAGCTGTCGTGTGAGCTGAACCAAAGAGTTAAGTAGCCAAACTAGCCTTGGGTATGAAATGTTAGCAACTTCATTTTCTTAGCCTCAGCTTATGACGGCGACTTGCCAGAACCCACACGATCTGATCGTCCCACCAACTGTGCATGTTCACTTTACTCTTTTTTTAGCTGCGTTTGCTAGGGGCACAAATGGAACAGATATTGGAAACATCTTTTGCCCTGGGGAGATCGGAGTAGCTGTCTATGATATGAGTAACAGTTATGAGCAGTTAATGACGCGGGTCATTTTGATGTCTCCTTACTTCTATTCCTTTTACGAACTAGAGATAATTTGCAAACTGTAGATCAAAAGACAGCTAACTGCACTATGATGGCTGTAACACAGACTGTTTATGGTGCATTGCCATGAGATACTATACCGATGACGTCATTTACTGTCCCGATGGCGTCAGTCAGCGCCCTGGGTCAGGCAGAGAATAGGAGAAACGAGGAGGTTTCATGGAGTATATTTTATTATCAACCAACATTATCAGTCGCTTGGGGGCATGCAGATGAGTTCAGCCGCTGAATTCCCTGGCGCATTTTCTTTCCCTTGGAAATACGAGACTGACTTTTGGTACTGGATCAGGGATAGACAGTTGGTTTGCAATGTTGAGTACGTACGAGTGGCACCAGTTGGTATGTTGTGGCATAATAAAGGCACTATATCAATGCTATATTATAGATTTAGAAGTAATTTATAGTTTTAAGAGCAGATTATGTGTTCTACTGTTCTTGTTGAGTTGAGAGACTTTGCAAGAGCTATGCTAAATAAGAGTTATGATAACGTGAGATATCCTTTGACACAAGCACTGTTGTCCAATATATCGGGACCAGTACTTAAACTAGAGCAAAACCTACACTGAATGGGATTATATAACAAATGAGATAAACTTTCAGAGATTGGCCTTGTATAGTTGTGTTCTTTATCGGACCAGAGCAGGGCTTGGACATTTGAGGCAGGGAGTTCCGTGACTGCTGCATGGGAGGCTGAGGCTTGCATATCTGAACCCAGCAAAAACAGAAACCTATGGCCTCCGTCCTTAATTGGTCTCGCGATAGAGTGCTCACTCCACTAGACAATAACCTGAGGAGAATGTTGTATTTATTTCGTATTTTGTACCACTTTATGTTTGTACACCATTTTGCAAATCTTCTGCAACCGGTTCAATAAAGGATATACTTACTTACTTACTTGGATGAGGATATTTGGTTTGTTGGCGATAGACAATGTTGCTTTAGCTGGGTTTGTTTCCATCGATTCTTTGTACGAGCAACTGACTCAGTTCGGCTGCATGCTTATATCCGCTTGGATTAGCCACTGTTGTCAAACAAACATGAAATCAGTGTGTCTGTATTGAGTTGCTTATTTTTCATTTCCCATTTGGCCATTGTTGATGTTTTCTGTTCATCTCAAATTCTTCAAAACAAGGAAATGAAAAACTTGAATCATTTGGTTGTACAATATTAACATTAACATTCCCACGCTGTGTCTCCCCGGCCTCACCCCCATTGGATTCTGATGGGCACCAAGACGGACCAAATGTCCTGGTTCTTTATACGGACTTGATATAGCACCGAGTCGGTAGGATGGTCTCTCTGGGACAGATCTTGTGTGGTGATGAAGAAGTTAAGATATTTACTTTTACATTTAATACTGGGGAATCATTGCTGATGTGTTTCATTGTTAGCATTGCTTGTTGCCAAGTGCCTATATGGAGTGAGGAGGCTGGCAGACTGTTAATCTGTGTGGTTGTCTAATGGTTAGCATGTTGGACTGTCGACCAATTTGTCCGGAGTTCAAATCCAGTGCATGCCTAGTGATCTTAGAGTAAATGAGTACGCTGTTGGTGGCCGATCAGTCGGTGAGGGAGAGGACTATTTGATGCCCAGCAGCATCACCGAGACTGATGTTTGTAATGGGTAAATGCTTGGAATGAATAATTGCTCTGCTAGACAGAACCACACAGTTGATGTCCTGTAGTAATACTTGTAACCAACAGTTCTCGGTTATTTAATGGCGAAACGATGTGCATACATATCTGAACATTTCTGTGTCGGCTTTCAGGTGTCTCCAGGGGGCCTGAAAATAGTTTTATTTTAAGGTCAAACCACATTGCGTGGTTTTCTCTGGTGTAAGGAAATCTAGGTCGCGTAATTCAACCAGTGGACAGGTGATGGAATTAATTATCAGGTGTTTCGTATACGCTATACCCCAATAATCAGATGCAGTGCATTATTGCTGGATAGCATATTCGGCCTCACTCGTCTCGTTTGCCTGTCGTAGTTACGCAGCTGCTGCACTTGCATGCAGTTTATCCTGTTGAAATGTATCTAGAAAGAGCAGACACCAGTGTATAGACAGAACCCATATGGACAGAAATGTTGCCTTCTGAACGATCTCCCATCTGAATTCCATCTGAATTCCATCTGAATTCCATCTGAATTCCATCTGAATTCCGCAGATTCTCGGTTCCAATCCTTACGTTCATCCAGCATCATTTAATTCAAGAATCCAGGTATAATCTAGCCCAGGGGTGTCAAACGTTTTTTCATAGTGGGCCAGTTGCAATATTTTCCAGCCAGTGGCGGGCCAGAGAGCCTAAGGAGCCTGAATAAAATGGGGGTAAGGGTCCTGGAGGGAGCTCAGTGAGCCCGTCCCCATAAAATTTTTGCTAAGCTGAAAGCTTACATGGTTCATTTCTTAGAATACAGACAGTCAAATTAGGCTAACAAAGTCTTAATTTTAATCCTCATTTTTAGTCACGAATATCTCAGTAGTCTTTAGGCAAGGCTAGAAAAACATCTTTGGCGGGTCAGCTCTTTGACACCACTGCTCTAGCCAGAACGTGACAGACTTCAGTTGTGTGGTAAAGTAAGTAAGTAAGTAAGAATATTCTTTATTGAGAAGTACTAGCAAACGCACAGCACTGTACATGGCTGATTAATACATTCAAACAAACAAACAACAAATTTATATATACAAGCAAAGAATTGAATGGGAGAAATTTTAATATGTGTATCAGGGTAGTAAGGTGTATCTCGCGTACTGTGGCCCACATTGCCCCACAGCTGAATATCAAATGCTATCTTTTAAGATTTGTTCCCAGACGGAGTTGTGTGGTAGTAGGCGATATTGAATGTGCTTTGATGCCGGACAGGTGGTTGACGATAGGGGTCTGCGGGTATACCCGTATGATTGGAATTAACCCGTACCCGACCCGTACCCGCGGGTCGGGTACGGAGTAATACATTTCACGGGTCGGGTCGGGTACGGGTAGGGCTAATCACGGGTACGGGTATACCCGGTTTTACCCGTACCGACGTGAAGTTTTGGGGTTACAATGTCACTGCCACATATAATAGAGATTGTAGGCGCACAATGGGCCTGACTGGGTCTGCAACGTACTATTAACAGTTACTTAGTGTAGGCCTACTAGGTGACAGTATAGACAGCGGAGATAAAATGTACAATGCAATTAAGAAAGCGCAACAGTTACATGTGACAGGTTCCACAAGTTGACTGCCTATAATTATTATTACTATACTACAATAACTTCAGCTATTACTACTACTACTGCTGATGCTGCTTTTTTCTGCTGCTACTATTACTATTACCACAACAACAACAACAACAACAGCTACTACTGTTACTACTATTATCATCATTATCATCATCATCAGCAGCAGCAGCCTATTTATTACTATTACTGCATGCTAAGTTGTAAGCCTGTTGGCCTGATAGGAACAGGTACTATGGGAAGGCATGCTAATGACAGATGATGGGTGCTTTACGGGTACGGGTATACCCGCGGGTACGGGTAGGGTCGGGTAGTAATTTTGAGTACGGGTCGGGTACGGGTACGGGTAACGGTTCTGTGTTACGGGCACGGTTCGGGTAGCAAAAATGCTCTACCCGCAGACCTCTAGTTGACGAGCATATTTGAACGTCCTTATGGGCACTTGAAACTCCTTTCTTCTGTTGGCATCGACACACTTCTCAGTAGATCGATTATCTTGAAGAGGAGCAATATACAGACTCACAGACTAAATGAACTACAAATGAACGAAAGAATGGATGGATGGATGGATGGATGGATGGATGGATGGATGGATGGATGGATGGATGGATGGATGGATGGATTGAACTGATAGATTAATGGATCAACGGATGGATGGATAGACTGATAGCTGGATTGATTGAATTGGCTGATGAATTGATGGATAGTTGGATGGATTGAATTGATGGATGGGTGGATGAATTGATGGATTAATGGATGAAAGGACGGATGGATTAATTTATAGAAGAATGGATAGATTGAATTGATGGATGAATGGGTGGATGGAAGGACGGATGGATGGATTGATTGTTAGATGGATGTATTGAATTGATGGATGAGTGAATGAATGAATGACGGTTGTAGGAAATTTCTTGTCCAGTAGTGGTAGATAATTTCTAAGAGCATTTTGGCCATCTTTTATTAGCCACAGGAGTGTCTGATGTGCTCGGACATGGCTTTTAAAGCATGGCTATAGTATTAACGTGTGGGCCTATCTTGGCATTTGTTTCGCGGTCCTTAACATTGTTTGTGTACAAGTGGAACCAATGACTGACTGGCCGCCCCTTAGTATCGCACCCTGCCACAGAACCTGTTTCGAGTTTACAGCCGTCTACAGCGTCTAGCATCTTCGGCATTGCTGGATAATTGTTACATAGATCGTAGGCCAAGTGCTTCAGCCAGAGGATCGGTCAGGCAACCTCAGGAGATCAAACCGTCAAGATTGTAGTTGATGGAGGTAAGGTAAAGTAAGGTAAGATTATTGTGACTCATCTGGGGGAATCGGATGGGGTGTTTTCGAAATTTTTAATTAAGTAATTATTGTTAGCATAATATGAAAGCATATTAGGTAGCTAAGGAAGTTTAAATAAGGTATGTGGGAGGAGGAAGGATGGTCCGTGAAGCGTTAACCCTGCTCATTAGTTCAAACAATTATTGGGTGAGGTGGGTAAGGTCCTTCACCCCGCTGAACGAGGTCCAAGCGGGAGTTTAGGCCCTAGTGTACGAACCCTGCAAGCCCGAGATGTACCCTCTGAAATATGGTCATCAACCCTGTTATGCTAACCGACTTCCTCAGAGGCGCTCTGCATAGCATGGTTACTGAATAAGCCAAAAAAGCCATTTGTATGTCGATGGTTATTACACTAATCGCAGTGATTAGTTTGTTTATTGTGGTATAGGCCTATGCCATGCACTTTAATATAGTGCAGGTCTTTTAGAGGGCTAAGAAATGGAGGTGAGCCAGATGATTGTAGAAAATGTGTGTTACAAATGCCAGGTATGGATTTAGTTTGCAAATGCATTGTTTCATCAGTCAATCAACAGATTTTTAGACGTATGAAGCGATAATCAGTGCCAAATCCCCATGAAAGATTTTCGGCAGCTGGAATGTTCCATTTTTAAGCAGAGAAGCTTGATCAAACTTAACCTAAGTTAGTGAATCATCTATAAGCGTCCGAAAGGTAGCCAAATAACAGTAAAACAACTTGGAATTGCAGTGTGTGGGCTACCCTTCTTTATCGTATTTTTAGTACCGTCGGAAAGTGCTTTGTTAATTGAAAATAATGTCCGAGGAATGTCCCTACTGCTGAAACTGCTTCGGTTATCGGCACTGTAGCTTTGTTAGCCATATATGAAGCACCACTAACACCGTCTGTAATATCGCTTCAAATCCTAGACTTTGGTTGGAGTTTGGGGGTGCATTTTTCGTAGGCTGCTAGTTAGCTGTGTGATGTGAATAGCAGACAAGAAAAAGCGAGTACTGTGCACATTGGCCAACTGTAACCAGAAGGCTGCATATCCAATGCAGAGGCGAATAATTAAGTTAACTGTGTCACCAAAAGTTTCAAATTTTTTACTGCAGCGGGCTAATCACAAGTTGAAACATTGGCTTGGCAAGTTGGCAGGAGATTTTGCAAGTGAGCTGGCAGGAGTTGCTGTGAGTCATTTTGAGCCGTGCAGAGTATGCCAAGTATTTGTTTACTGTCACAGCATAACAGCCTGAGTAATTGAGCCTAACAGTGAGCAGCTTTGAGTCTTGAGTCATTTGAGCGTAAGGAAACTGTATCAAGCATTTTCGCTTAGCTTTCGTCAGAGCTGTTTTCTGTGCTGGAGAAATCCAGAGAATACGATTTCGTTTTGGACTGATTGGAGTTAATATTGAAATTCTATGTTAGCGAAATGTTTGTCGGTGTTTGGGACTTCATCTAGAGGATTTTGTTAAGGTGCCCATTGGGGAAATTTCGATAGCAGCCCAGAAGTTGAAGTGAATAATTATCGTCACAAGAAGCAGCGATGACGGGTGAGAAAAGATCGAATAGTCTGGAAAATTCGTCGTCGTTGAATGTTAGTTATCGGAAGATCCCTGGACATCGACTCCTCCACATACAGAAACGGAAGGGATACTTTCCACTGGGAAATTCTCAAAGATTCTCTTCAGCTCCGGATCTCATAGAGGTACGTCTGCTAGGGGACCCAGTCGCATACAATTGCTATTGTTTCAATTTTAGACATCAGACTAAAAATGAATAAGGACGAGGAGCATGAGAAGGAGAGGGAGAAGATGAATAACGAGGAGAAGAAAAAGGAGAAGAACTAACCCTAAGCCAATCTTGAGGGGCAGTCATGAGTATGAAGTAGTAGTAGTGGTGGTGGTAGTGGTGGTGGTAGTAGTAGACTAGTAGTGGCGGTGGTAGTAGTAATGGTAGTGGTTGTAGTAGTGGCATTGGTAGCGGTGGTGATAGTAGTTGTAATAGCAGTAGTAGCGGTAATCAGTTTATTGATCACCAACAGCTTACAAGATGTTAAGTCAGGTTTACACCTATCAGTGTCAATTTTAAAAGTGCGAGAGAACTATACGAGTCCCGCTATGCCGAAATACAATGAAATGTTGTACAGGTGGTGGCATCAATGGTTAATTTCTTAAGTACAAATATTATATCAATAGTTTTTAAGTCTACTACAAATTATGAGCTTTTGTATAACCCTAATTAAATGCTGTTTGAAAAGTGCCCTTTAAAAACTAAGACAAAATGAGTAGTTGAGTGAGAGAGAGTGTACTAATGGCAGCGGGCAAGTTCCATACAGTCAACCTGTCAACCTTTCACTAAACAGACATTTCTTTGTGTCAATACAGGCAAGTCTAGTTGAATACTTAATTTTGAACACCTTATGATGTAATTTTCGACCTATTATAAAATTAATTTTGTCCAAATTCAGGGAGAATTTATTTGCATGAAACCAGTCAGACGGCTTTTCTAATTCTTCATTTACTCTGTGAATTAGAGCAGAAAATCTGTCAGGATCAATTGCTGACGATTTCATTTTTTCAGTCTTGGCAGTGAGGGGTGGCATAACTTAAAAAATGTCAGGCCCTCGCAGATTCCTCTGGTGCCTGCTGAGGCTGTGAGTGGACTCCTTCAGCTTTGGCCCAGGGCTACTTGTAAAGCGCCTATTAAGACCCTCACAGGGGCCATAAATATGGCAGTCTAACGGACCCACAGAGGGTCAGCTCTTTAGTTAGTTGGCCAGGAAACGCCAGTGACACCTACAGTGGAAGATTTTCCCGTTGTTGGGATACTGTTGAATTGTTTGCACTTAAGCCAAGTGCTTTCCCAACTGGCCGTCAGTCAGATACCGACCGACCGACCATATTGGCTTTGTTTGCACAGTGCATTGCTCGATAATACATAGATCTGTAGGTTTCGCTTCTCAGTATATTTGTCAGTGTGTCCGAGACATTTGCATGCCTTGCACGCTCATTAAAGTAATGGCTGGACACGCCAGACACTGTTGTTTGTTATAACCGCAATTGGCCTCATGCACTCTTACAGTTAGTGCTGCTAAGTGCTAACGGCAATCATTGATTTGTACAGCTAGAAGGCGGGCAGACATAAAGTGTTTGGTGTCAAAGTACATTCACTGTTACCCGATGCCAGGCAGTTTTGTCTGATTACTATTCAAGGCCACATTAACTGTTTGGGTATGGCAACTGTGATTGTGTTTTGTTATCTGACATTTATGCCGATGATTATTTGGCTACATTAGTTGCTGTGGTTCCAAGAAATGGTTTGTAGAAGTGTTTAGGAATCACCATGCGGTAGCAATGCATGCTGTGGATTTCGACCAGAAAGTAATACTACCATTGTGCAGTAATTATGCAAACTTGTCTGGCTATGGGCAACGCTGTGCGTTTAAACGAGACTCTTAGTGTTCCGACCATGCTAGTGTCAAGTAGCTAACAGATATTACGATGCCCTTTCATTTACAGGCCCTTGTGTCATGGCGCTTTAACGTGTGAAAGTCCACATTAGTGTCGACTATTGGCAGACATGTCTTGAGAGTGCAGTGGCGCTTATCTGTACTGATATGGTGCTATGGTGGTCTGCTGGGAAGGAGAAGGCTGAAGCAGGATAGAGGCTGCTGCTGCTGCAGTAGCTGCAGAGGGTGATGGTTAAGATGCTTGGTGATAATGCTGTTTAAGGTGATGATGATGACGATGACGGTGATGAGAGATGATGATGATGATGGTGGTGGTGGTGGTGGTGGTGGTGGTGGTGCAGCAGCAGCAGCAGAGGGTGATGGTTAAGATGCTTGGTGATAATGCTGTTTAAGGTGATGATGATGACGATGACGGTGATGAAGATGATGATGATGATGGTGGTGGTGGTGGTGGTGGTGGTGGTGGTGGTGGTGGTGGTGGTGGTGACGATGACGATGACGATGACAATGATAGTGGTGACATTGATGATGATGTTGACAATGATCATAGGGCCAAAAAAAATAATGATGTGTTTCCGGTAACAGAGTTAAAAAAACTGGGTAGGTAGGTAGGAAAATAATTTTATTTTGGTAAAATAATTTTATGCAGTGATTTCCCAAAATTACGCCACTGCCCATTTATGCACAGCGGTACATGCTGCACCAAAGTACATATTTTCTATGCGAGTATTAAAAATGCCTTTTTGCAGAATGTACCTACAAACTGCTGTAGAAAACAATCTTATTTATTTCATTTTTGCTGACATCGTTTTTCTTGCAAGGTGAAATGGAAGGGGCAGGGGTGGGGAAGGAATTATGGATTATGTACATTAAACAATAAACGTGTAGGAAATATGCATGGGTGGTAACGTGAGAAAATCGCTGACTTTTCAGTGTCTGTTATCTCCTCAACATCATACATGTGTGTAAATTGTCCATGAGAAACATTGAGCCCATTTATTGTTATAATATTATTAACACTGCATAGAAAGAAATATGGTTCCTAACGTCGTCTGCTAAGGAGACTGCTTGCTATGAAGATTGGATCCTATGAAGACTGGTTGTTAAGGAGACTAGTTGCTAATGAAGGCAGTTGCTAAGCAGGACAGTTTCTAAGGATAACTGTTGCTAAGGAAGGCGGTTGCTAAAGGGGCCAAGTCTGACTTTGAAACTGGTTGCTAATGAGGCTGACATAGAGGCTGCTTGCTACAAAGCTTGGTTGCTAAGAAGGCTTTTTGCTACGAAAGTAGAATGCTACGGAGGTTGTTAAGTAGGCTGATTGCTATTAGGAGGCTTTACTTTAATAATGGCACGTACGATAATAGGTATTTCTGATACAATGAATATGGGGGTCAGATTTGTGAAATAACCCTGTCAAATTACCCTGAGAAAATCCACCACTTTCGGGTCTATTACCTCCCTCTCCCAAACGCCACACTTTAGCCCTTTTATTGCTGTAATTTACGGCACCGTTCTTTCCATTGAAAGACCGCTAGTTTCCGAACGTCTCTGCTTCAGTGAATGCACCTATAATGTCGCAATTCTGCATCACCAGCATGCAAAGGCTTAATGTATGTGAAGTAGAAAAAAAATTTTTTAATTTTCCGGAAAACAATTTTTTTTACAAAATTTTCCGTGAAAAAAAAATTTTTTTACAAAATTTTCCGAGTCGCGGCAAAAAAGTGAGTCGGTCGGGTTACCGGAAACACACCATTATTTTGTTTTGGCCTAGTTATTATAATTGTTATTATATTAGTTATTATAATGCCCAATGTCTTGGTTGCTATGGTAACGACTAACGACACCATGAAAGTGAGGAAATTAGATTAAGATTGGATTGGAGTGGATTAAGTGAAGATGACGATGGTGATGACGACGGAAGAGATGATGATGATGATGCACTGTGTCTGGTTGAGTGTTCAGTCTATGAAGATTCGGCTTCAGTTGGTTGTAACAGAGGATGGCAATGGAGTTGACTAAAATGCCTTCTGGGCAGGATTTTCTGTTTTTCAATGCATTCCAAAGATGCGGACCTTTAGAAGATATCAATAAATCGATACACTGAGAAGAAACTCCTTGCGGGGTAGAATGGCCATTGGATGCTTAATTCTCACCCTCTTTGTTTGGGGTTCAAATCCTGCCTTGTCTGAAAATTACTGTTTCATAGGAAGAGAAAGCTATCATGAGAGGTTGAGATTGAGAAGAGATTGAGAGAGAGAGAGAGAGAGAGAGCGAGAGAGAGAGAGAGAGAGAGAGAGAGAGAGACAGACAGACAGACAGACAGACAGACAGACAGACAGACAGACAGACAGACAGACAGACAGACAGACAGACAGACAGACAGACAGAGAGAGACAGAGACAGAGACAGAGACAGAGACAGAGACAGAGACAGAGACAGAGACAGAGACAGAGACAGAGACAGAGACAGAGACAGAGACAGAGAGAGAGGAGAGACAGAGACAGAGACAGAGACAGAGACAGAGACAGAGACAGAGACAGAGACAGAGACAGAGACAGAGACACAAGACAGAGACAGAGACAGAGACAGAGACAGAGACAGAGACAGAGACAGAGACAGATGAGACAGACAGAGGGAGACAGAGACAGAGACAGAGACATTAGACAGAGACAGAGACAGAGACAGAGACAGAGACAGAGACAGAGAAGACAGAGACAGAGACAGAGACAGAGACAGAGACAGAGACAGGGACAGAGACAGAGACAGAGACAGAGACAGAGAGACAGACAGACAGACAGACAGACAGACAGACAGACAGACAGACAGACAGACAGACAGACAGACAGACAGACAGTGAGAAACAGTGAGAGTCAGACAGACAGACAGAGACAAAGAGAGTGGTCGGAGGAGACGGAGATGATGGAGGAGACGGAGACGGAGAGAGAGGGAAAGAGAGATAGGGAGAGAAGCAAGGCAAGTGGAGAGGATAGCATGAGACAGTAGAGGACAGCAAAGGGCAGACTTGGAGGGCTAGGACAGGACAGAAAACGAGATAGGAAGGAGTTGGAATGGAAGATTAGGTGGAGAGGAAAGGGAAGGGAAGGGAAGGAGACAAATTAGGATAAATAGGGCAGGAAAAGGAAAGGGAAAAGGGGAAAGGATATAGGCAAGGAGAGGAACGGAAATGTGAGGGAGGGAAATGAAGTTGTTGCAAGAGGTTGGGGAGGAGAAGGAAAGTGTAGAGCAGAAGGAAGAGGGTGGGGACGTGTTGTGAGAAAGGGGTGGGAAGGGAGAGGGGTAAAGAGAGGTGAGAAGATCTTAAGGAGAGGATTGCAGAGGGTGGGAAATTATGAGGAGAGAAACTGACAGGAGAAGAAGGAAAGGAAAAAGAAACACGAGGTTTAAAAATGGTCCTGCAGGGGAAAAACAGTCTGGCAGTTTGGACATATCTGCTTTGGCTGGAAAGTGTATGGAATAATGGATTGAGTTGATTTGGACGGTTGGGTGGGGTGGAGAAGGTCTAGCCCTAGGGTGTGGAAGAATAGGAATATGCGGAAACCAGGATGGAGGTTGATTTGGTTGAAAACTGGAAAATTGATTCCCAGAAGACAGATCACCTGTCAGTAGAAGAGAGATGATAGAAGCCAACTGGAGCTGACTACGGAGGCTGTTTTCAGTTGGTGGAAACTGGAAAGGGATGGCACCATCGATATAGGACAGGCACAGGTAAGTTGATGTAAAATAATGGGATTACTTTGCCTTACAATTACCTGGTAATGGCATTTCCTTAAAGTCAGCGGGAAATGCTATTACCTTGCAAATATACCTGCATGGTAACGAGTTTACTGTACAGTTACCTGGAAATGTATACCTTACCTTTGGCTGGTGACGGAATTACCTACCTGTGCGTTTACCTGGATTGATCAGCTATTATCGGTACAGTTATTGAACAATTGCCTTTGGAGGTAGCCTATGCCATCTAGAGATTTTTGAGGACCGATTGGCTGAGACCTAAAGAGATCAATAGCAATCTGCATCTTACTCTAAACTATATTATGATAATCTTTTTTGTGGCAGTGTAGTATAGTCTTGTATAGGCCTAATCTCTTACCAACTGTACAGTTATGCTAATACAACTTAATCTATTTCTTTGTTTAATTCTGGGATGTGTGAGTTGAATTATAAGATGCCATGTGTATAAATATAAAAATATTTATATATAAATTATATATACACTATGTATGCGTACATATATATACGTATACACATATAGCAGTGTAACCACGCTTTTCTTGAGCCGCCAATTCAGAAATTGCTTACCCTATCCATCTTCTTGATTGCATACAGTTTACAGCCTTCTGTTAAATTGGTTCTGCTATGATGCTGTTGCTGCTGCTGCAGTCCATCGTCTCTGCTTCCAGTAAACAAAGCGGACCATCTGCTTATGTCCTCCTAATATCTTTGTTCATTACAGTACTACTTTAATACTAGAGAGTGACATGGGGAGACAATCTCGTCCCCATCCCCACCCCGCACCAAGTTAGTCGTCCCCATCCCCACCCCATCCCCGCAGGGTTTGTCCCCATCCCCGCCCCATCCCCGCAGGTTTGCTCCCCATCCCCACCCCATCCCCGCAGGTTTGCTCCCCATCCCCACCCCATCCCCGCAGGACGACATCACATTCCCCGCAAAAAGTTTACACAAATTCAAATTAAAAAATAACAGTTTTTAGCTTACAAAACTATTTGTATTGTTGACTGCATTAGTCTGTTATTATCTTATGGACAGTTTGCATTAACCAAGTCCTGACTATTTCTGACTAGTAGGCTTCAGAAACTAATAAACTCTCCTTATCAGTTCTCAAGTTCTCAACATCACCCGGGTTTATTGCCGGCTCATTCCCCATTACCGCGGTATTACCGCGAGAGTAAACCCCATTACCGCGGTATTGCCGCGATTTTTGTCCCCATTACCGCGGTATTACCGCAGTTGTTGTCCCCATTACCGCGGGATTTACCGCGGTTACCGCGGTTTCCCCGCGGGGAAATTCCCCATGTCACTCTCTATTTAATACACCAGGACCTCGTTACATCAGGCGCCTTTGTGGTGCCAATCATGGCATAATGACTGTCCCTATGTCTTTGCTCATTGCTCATCCTTGATATAAATATTTAAGTAAATCAGTGGACGCTTGAAAAAGGGCAGCAGTGGTGAATAATCTCACACGATCGATTCATTGAAAAATCTGCAGGATCAAGGCCATATATTGTCGCTATAGAAACACACGTCTACATTTACATTTATTTGGACTCTTGTTATGCCTCGCACCAAGCAGTGTTCAGTTCATCATAGTAGTAGTAGTAGTAGTAGTAGTAGTTGCAGTTTAACGACACTGTGCGATTACAAAAATCATTAGCGTTGCCCTCCTCCTTTATCCAGGCTTGGGACTGGCACTGCCAGAAAGCGAGCAGTGGCGGAGTTTTGAGTTCATCATAATCGTAATCTCTTGATTTCTACAGTGCCCAAAAAGTGAAGTTGCAAGAACCAGCTTATACTCAGGCCCGTAGTCAAAACCATAATCAATAGGCGGAGGGGGTGTGTGAAATTGATTCCCGGTCAAGATCCAAAGGGGTCAGGCAGGCAGACAGTCAGACGGTGGATGGTGTTTCAGTTTTGAGCGAAAGACCTGTGGAGAGATAGCAAGAGGTGAGGATTTGGTGAGTTTGTAGGATGTATCAGATATTTGTCATGATACTGACGGTATAGTTTGTTCCAGAGAGGCAGAACAGCCATGGCTATGCAGCGATTTGCATATTTTAGTGATGATGTGACTGAAGGCCGTTTCTTGGGTGATGTGAAGCATCCTAGAAGTAATTACTTTTACAATTACAATTACAATTTGAGGTTTACTGCCAGGTTCTGTGCCTTCCGTCAGTCCCTTATGTCATTGAGATGCAGAACTAAGACTCGCCTCTTTCAGCTGGTCAAGGGCAACGTAGCATGTCTTCTGATTTCTCTGAAACATCAGAATTTCATTGAGTTTCTGCACTTTAAGTGCACAATGATTGATGCATTGATTGATCCATTGACTGACTGTGCTGTCTGCAGTGTGATCATTGATAAAGATGCTATAGAAGTCGTTGGATTAGATTGGAATAAGCTGACGGCATGGATTCTAAATAAATACCCGAGTAAATAAATGAATGAAAATGCAATTCAGCCATTAAAATATTACAACACGCTCTCTGACTTATTCTACATTAGCCTGAAAACTGTTCTTTTTGGCCATGCTGGAGTCGGGAGCACCTATCAGTAGTTCCCTTGAAGAGGTGCTATATAAATCTCCTGAATGAATGAACATCATTACTTTCATTACAACTTCCAAAAAGCAGTGTTTTAAGGACTTGTCATTATATAATTATGTAAGTTATTTGATGAGCAATTATGAACACAAAGTCCATCTCTGCTTGTTGTCTTCAGCATTATGTTTGCTTGTGTGTGTGTGCGTGTGCGCGCGAGTGTGTGTTTGTGGATAAGTAATTGATGTGTCTGTGTGTGTGCATGCATATGTATATGTGTGTGCATTCGTTGGCCTTCGGTTAACGTAATTGCCTGAAGTGGACATGGTCAATTAGATATAACAGACGACTGATGATGTAGTTCTGTTTGCCTGGATATGGGTGGGTTATGACTTATGAGCGTCGTTAGCTGGTAAACAAAATCTAGGATTTTGCACCCAGTCTCAATCAGTATGCACCTAATCGTCTGCATTTTATGCACCTCTATCACCAATTTTGCACTTTTATTACACTGTATAAGTGTATATTCACCTTTACCCACCCATTCTGTGCCCCATACACCACAGTTGGCCAGCATTGTGCCACTCGTGTCAACCGGTTGCCAGCTGTGGGCCTAATGTTGGCCTAATGAATCAGGGTCAGTCTGTGCCTTTTCCCACCCATTCTACACTTCTGTGCCTAGTCTGTAGGTCTTTGCACCCAGCATTTACATTCTGACAAGTCTGTAAGTTTTTTGCACCATTCTGCACCAATTTACGCTAAGTCTGCACCTTCTGTGCAGCCTTTCACTGGAGCTCCAGCTCCTACCTAGCTCAAACTCCTCGACATTCTATCTATCCTTAAAAATTTTTCTCTTTAGCTGTGATTGGGCTGGGAGCGCCTCTTGAAGGGGCACTATATCAAATTTTGATTGATTGATTGATTGATTGATTGATTGATTGATTGATTCTGGTCTGCACCTCTTTTTTACTTGCAGTCTGTACTTTTTCATCCTCGTTAAGCTCCTGTTCTTAACGTTGATACATTCTGTCTGCTTGTACAGTTGGACGACGAAAAGACAAGCCAGTGTCACCGATTCCAACTGCAGCAACTGAAACGACCTGAGGAGTGCCACTTCTGCAAACAACTTGCTTGGAAACAGGCAAACGTCTGCAAAAGTAAGCTGGTGCTACATAAAAAATAAATACTGACTTGCAATCTTGCTCATCCTAAATGAAACCTGCCTGAATAGCTCATCTGCCTCCGTCTCTTCCTGGTCTTTCGCAACCGAACTTTCTCGCGGGGTGTATCTGACACGACGCAGCGCTCGTGAATAACTGGTGCCCTTCGCTTAGCTCTCGAGTAGAACTGTACAAAATTTATGTGGAGTGTATGATTCCGATTAAGTCCCACCTAAAAGACCAAGACTTCTGATAACTGTTACGTTCCTTGAGCTGCAAAGAAAACATGAATGGTTTTGGATGGTACTTTTTGCAACCGTTTACATTTATTTTATTGTCTAGTTTACGTTGTTCTGCGATTACAGCTGTTTTTATTGTTTGATTATGTTAATCATAAGTTAAAGGGTGTTATAGTAGCTGTAACGCGTGTTTCTGTTCTATTCGCTAGATGGCAACAGATGTATTTAAATGAACAGGTAGATGACGCTGTTAAAATAATTATCTTAAACGTTTGGCAGATTACGTGTAGAGGATGCTTGTTAATGGTAATTAACAGTTTGGCCAATTGTTTGTCATTATCTTTTTTGTTACAGTTTGCCAGTGCGTCTGTCATGACCGATGTTTGTCTAAGGTCAGTTCAGTTGTAATACGGTGTTCGTCTCATGTTTATTAAGCGTGCTGCTCATGTTTATTAAGTGCCTTAGCTCATGTTTATTAAGTGGGTTGGAGCGCGTGGGAAGTCCTGCACCTTCTGCTGCCAATCAAAGCGTCAAGCTCCTCCCCTGCCAAGGTTGGTGAGTTAGCGAGGTGTTATGTTCTAGCGAGGTGCCCCTCCCTCTCTCTGCTCCTCCTGCGATTACCTTTGCTGAGTTTAGGTAGCTAGCGTTTTGGACTTTGTGGAGATCTATCTGGCTGGTGGATTTGATATCGGAGCCGAAATTCCTTGGATGGTCTGGTGTGGGGGTAAGTTTTTAAGGGATTAGTTTGTTTGGCCACATGTTTAGATCGTTTTTAAACCGGTCTTGTAAACCGTTGACTATTTACTTTTAAGTCATGTACGCTTATGTAACTTTTGTAGACACTATGTATGTTGTAAACCTGTAAAAATTTATGTATGGGTAAACTAATATGACTGTCACTTACAGATATGTACCTGCATTGTATGCAGCGATTGTTTAAATAGTTGGGTAACATCGGTACACAAGCATTAGTACATTCAGTGAACATGTCTTAAAAGTACGTGAAGGCATGTGCAGGTAGTATAGAAGCCTTTAAAGACTTTTTATATGGGTTCAGTTCCTCCCAGTGTATTTCTACGCTTTGGCGTAAACTTTATTCATATGTTCTGTGTGCATTAGTAGGCAAGCCTATACCTATAGTATCAGGGGCTGAAGGATATAGTGCGTAAGTTTACTGGCGTCATGAGTGTCGGTTAGGGTCACCTGAGTCAGGGTTAGGGTTAGTGTCGTCACTAGAAAACCTGGTACCATCCGGCTTCCGCGCAGCATGCCCAAAGATACTGTATAATCCTTCAGCCCACGATACTATAGGTTTGCCCATTAGTAGAGTTTGTTTACTTTCTTGACATTTTCTGCATTTACCTGTACATATTGGGGGTTGGGTTAATTTTTTCAGATGTTCTCAGTATAGTCAGACACATTGGGATAAACTTGGGTGGGGTACTTAGATCAGGGGTTCCCAATCTTCTTTTCTATCCCGCACCCCTGGGAAATGTTTGACCAATGTTCACACCCCAACAAAAGTCTTATCAAATTTGAAGACGCATACACGAAATTGTTACTTCTGAAACTTACAAGTGCTTATTATCCTGAGGCTGGCCTTACAGGCGTACAGTGTCACATAGAAATAAACTTATAATCTTACGGTCTTACCCATACTTATGCTATGACAGCTCAAATATATTTATTATGTATTATCAATGCATTATTATAATTCACACTTACTCTCTTTGTCGCACCCCTGAAATGGCATGCACCCCAGTTTGGGAACCTCTGACTTGGATACTTTTCTCATACTGTTTTCTTGTCTGTCGCCTTATTAGGTAATTTCTTTGATATGTGAATGGAGACATTCAAGTCATGGCTCAAGACCTACGTGTTTGAAGTATCCTAATCATGGCTGTCAACTTTTAACTCATGTACACTGCCCATTTCTTCTGCCTTATCTGAAGGATAGCCATGGACTCAGTGTGAGCTCAACAAATGTCTGTTAGTGTGCCCTGTGTAGTTAACAGTTGACTGTTATGGTGAATCCAGCCAGGCGGTCCTGTTTCTAAACTGTTAGGATTATGAGCTCCAGCGTTGCTGTACAGAAATTCATGCCCATGTCTACGTAGACATTTTTTTATTGTAAGTGACATTGTCTGTCTGTCTGGGTGAGTGTAGGGCTGTCTGGCTTGCTGCATGGCTGGCTCTGGGGCTGTATGATTTGTGTAGGCATGTCTATGTATGCATTTTTTTTTGTAATATAATGTAAGTGACGTCCAAAGTGATATGAAAACAAAATTAATTAGCCAATAAATCAAGGAGAGTGCATAGGCCTATGTCTGCCTGGTTGGGAGTAGGGTTGTCTGACTGGCTGCTTGACTGGCTCTAGGGCTGTATGATATGTGTTGGCATTTATGACTAAAGAGGTTTATAATGATGAAATGTGCTGGCCTGTGCACAGTGGAACTGTAGTCCTATTAATTTCATGCACTCTTCAACATAGACTAGCATTCTGGCAGGCAACAGCTGTCTGGTGGCATAACACTCTGATTAGTGCATGCTTCCAGATAATTACTGAGTAGGCCTAGTTATTAAAATGGCCGTTGTAGCGTATTGTTTTGACAGTGGCCTTGCAATGTGGTGCCTGGGTTTGATTCTACCCTGAGACAGTTACTGTGTTGGGACCGTGAGCAAGTCGTTCACCCACAACTGGTCAGCGGCATCAATTGAAGAATAGTCATTGTATGGTGGCGATATATAAATGTGAGAAATAATGTTAATCATTGTCAGGCTATGTGCTTACTCTGAAGCATATCTGCAGGTGGATGTATATATGTGTGTATGTAAACAAGGGTTGCATATCGTTAGACAATGCAATAGTTTTGTATTTCCACCATGTTTTACCAAATGTGACTAAGATAATTATATAGAGATGTTTTTGTTTTGCTAACAAACGTGTTGACTAGTGTTTCTATTTGAAATGTATACATGCATTGGAGGGTGACATTGTTTATCCAATGACAAAGTGACTTGTAGTCAGTTACCCAAACGAAATGGAGAAGGGTACATGGACCGCGCGATTTATGACATTTTCACACCTGTCCCTTTGTACGTCTGAACATTCTGGGTGCGTTAGTGTCTGCTGTTGCGTGATATTACGTGATGAATGTGGCTTCAGGACGACACTGTGTCTTGGCTTTTCTTTGCAACATGATTTTATGGGCTCCAAAGAACTCTGTCATAAATTACTTGTTCTGCTTTTGGGTTGAACTTTGACCTCCTTAGACCCAATTGTGCAACATTTGACGCTCCACGGTGTTTTTAAGCAGTTCTTCAGCCACTCATGCAGCCGGTCTTTGCAGGCTTGGGATATTTCAGAGTTGTTACCTTGCACTTGAAATTGAAGGATTAGGAGTCTTATGGTACTCATGAGTTTTATGAACTTCAGCCTAATAAATGTTATAGCAATATAATAATAGTTATAGTAGGGGTAGTAGTAGTAATAGTGGTGATAATTATAATAATAGTTATTGGTTCAATAAAAAGTGTGGTTATAGTTATAGTTATAATAACTGCACAGATAGTAATCTATCAAAAGAGTGTTTAGTAGTAATAGTATTATTCTATAATGTGTATATATTTCTGATATATGATTGTATTTATGTATGTACATAATATATAATTATATATATATATACACTTATATACATACATGCATACAATGCCATACATACATACATCCATAAATACCATTTTGCAGTGTTTCGGTTTTACAGTGTTGCAGTACGGCAGTATGTAGTGTTGCTGTAGATCATCAGAAATCCTTCCGGTATACACCAGACACTTGAATAGGAATTGAACCTGTGTCTGATAGTTGACACTATGAATGTCTTTGTGAGTGTTGGGGTGGTGTTCTAGCAACCCTGAACCCTTGCAACTTCTTCCGTTCTGCTGGATATGTTTATGAGGCAGGTTCAGATTTCCGTTTTGCTGTTTTTGTGCTCCAAAGTCCGTATCGCAAACAACCCAAAAACTTGTAAGAAAGTGCAAACACATAAGTAAAATGGCTGCAGAGATTTAACAGTATGAGCAACAACAGCTAAAACAATGAAAGTAATTTGGTATGCATAAGCTGTATTGAGCAGCATGCTTGGAAAAAATGGCATTTAATGTAGATCACATTCATATTATTATTATTATTAGTATAATAATAATAAATAATATTATTATTATTATTATTATTATTACATACATTATTATTATTATTATTATTATTATTATTATTATTATTATTATTATTATTATTATTACATCATTAAGTCTTGTGAAAATTTTATGCATTTTACTCAATGTAAATTATTCTTTTATTATTATCGTTGTTATGAATAATATAATAGAAGAGAAATGTCTGTCTGTATTTCAAAATGTCAACATTCCGGTTACGCATAGCCGGCATACCAGGATGAGTACTTCGATAGGAGGCAACACCAAAATCTTACACAATGCACGCGAATGGAGGGAGCCTCCGGGAGGGTTTGGCAGGAAGTATGGAGGGACGGAGTGAGGCAGGGTTGGAGGGATGGACGAACGGTTGTAAGGTAGGTAGGTAGGGATGGAGGCAGGGGAAAGGGAGGGACTTGTCAATCACATATCACCTGAGACTGACGACGCATCTCTTATACATGTTATCATTATACACTTTATTGTACATCTGTTTTTGGACCATGTAATCATCATAACCAGCCCCTGACGTCAGCCACCTGGTGGCAGTGGATGGGAATAACTGATCGCCAATTTCATTGCATTTTCGAGGTTTTGCGTAGGTAGGGTAGAGTTGGTTAGGGCTTAATTGCAGGGCAACTTGGGGGAGAGAAATAAACATGTTGAGAGGGAAAGTGCTAACTTACAAGACTTGGGAGGATGAGATAATTATTAGACAATAATTAGTTGATCCGGTGTTGATATTTTGTGTTTGGTAGTGCTGCCGTACAATCTCTCTAAATCATCTCCAGCGATGATCATACTACGGCCAAAGGTTCAGGCTTCAAAGGGTCTTTTATAGCCCAATGCTCTTCCAGCCATAACCAAACTCCGGCCTGAAGCAGCCGTAGCCTAGTACAGTTCACGTTCATGTATGTGCACAAACGCAATGCGTACCCTCTTGTGTGTGTTGTGTGTGTATGTGTGTGTAATTGTATGCCTATTGCTGGCTGTTGTGCTTAACTGAAAGCTCTGACCTAAGCAGGTGTAATTATATCTGTGGCCTGAATAAGTAGAGTTGTTATGATCGGGTCCTAAACGTGCCTGCCTATTTATGCCTGCGTGCATAGGCGTTTTATGCCAATGGCATGTCAGTGTGTCTTTCCGTTGGCTTGTATATCTGTCAGTTCGTCTATCTCTGCTTCAGTCAGCCTGTGTGTGTGTCTGTCTGTGTGTGTGTTTTATGCCATAGGCATGTCAGTGTGTCTTTACGTTGGCTTGTATGTCTGTCAGTTCGTCTATCTCTGCTTCAGTCAGACTGTGTGTCTGTGTGTGTCTGTGTGTGTGTCTGTCTGTTTGTCTGTAGGTCTTTGAAGGCTACTAACAGAGGGAGGGATGAAGGGAGGTTTATATGGGCCTATCATCTGGTTTGTTTATTTCTCTTTGTGGGGCAGTAAGTGTCTCATCCTGCTGCTCTTCATTGAATGCATTCATTTCCTCTGAACTTGTAGGCTACTGGATTATGTAAATTAAATGCTATCGGAAATTAAAATGTTAGCATGTACTCGGTGCCTTGCAACGATCGGTATTAAAGGCAAGTTTGATTGCCACATCCCTACTTCCAGAACCACGGTACCAGTATAGCGTATCGCGAAGGAATTGTAAGACTTCTTCCTATGGGGCTTTGCACAATACTACCAGTCAGTACAGCTATGGTTTTTTGTTTAAAAACTGGAATGGGTGGAGTTGGAAGAGGAATGGGATGGTGTAGAGATGGGAGTGGAGTGTTTTGGAATGACCTACTAATGGAAGAGGCATTTGATGTACTCTCTGATTAGTAATGTCTGATTAGAGCAGGCACTAGTGTGGCTGGAATGCTGGCGGACAAACTGTGATGTCTAAGCACGTTCACTGTGGTCTACTGCCAGACATTTCTGCCTTGCTGCTCCAACAGGATATATTACTGTCTAGCTACAGACCACAGTAACTGCATTTAACTATACATTTATCGTATAGTGTATACTATGCAGTTGATGTTCCGTCTATTTACTGTAGTGTGGACTGTTTTCAGACATTATTATGTGTTAGAAGCACATTTTAAAACTGTTGCTGGCGCCAGGCAGCAACAGAAAATTTGTCTGTTTGTCTGATTCAAAAGGCCTCAGCAATGTCTGGTTGTAGTCCTCGCATGCTGTTTTATGAGGAGACCTATTAGACAGTTGATGTACATGAATGTGGGGCTATAGCAGTGTATGCTGTTTCCAGTCTTTGCTGTTGATAGTGATGGGCCGTGAAATCATCGTTTAGAACATTCCTTTTCCTCCAGCGCTATTTGGTGTTGATTGGTGAATGCTGGTCTCCATCCTGTCTGCCTCTGCAGCCAATACTTCCCCTCCCCATCCTCTGGTACTTAGTTATCTGTTGCTCCTCCCCAAGTGGACCCATTGCTCCAACGATCTCGGCTGTTAGCTATAGTTGCTGTTTAACGACTCTTTCCTAACAGGATGATTAGCGTCGCCCTCCTCCTTTTTCCAGGCTTGGGACTGGCACTACCAGTAGTAGAGTTACTCTGGGCTGATAATTTATTTTGGGGGTTTAAATAGGGTGTACAATAGTTTAGTGGTTAGCCTGCTGGCTGGACAGCACAGAAGCCAGAGTTCAAATCCCAACCAGGACCATCAGGCATTTTGAGATTTCTGCATCATTTGCGCCACCTGGGGAACTCACCTATAAAATGACTACACTGACGAAACTCTGTGTGGCTTAAGATATTCCGAAAATGTACATACGATGTATAGACACAGAGGAAGCACATTTCAGTCACTCGGAGTATACTCGGAGTACGCTTCAAGCAGGCATGGAACATGCAGTAGGAGTAGACGCCAGGCCGTGCAGATACTGATTGGCTGAGAATGATGTATGGTTTCTTTCTGAGCTGTTTTTGTTTTAGTCTTTATGATTCACTGTACCTTGAGTCAAGCGTAAAATCGGCTGGAATCCATTTATCAATTTGGTTTGGATGGAGTGATTTATTGCTCCAAAAAGATTCTGTAGCTGTTATTTTATGTTATGAGACGGTTGTTATGCTGCATGAGACAGGTGTTATATATGAGACAGACATTATGTTGTTTGTGACAGGTGTTATGTTGTAAAATGGTAAAAGTAACACATGTGTTGTTTACACGTTTCTCCAGAGATTGGTAATTTCGAATCGTGACACAAAGGATTCTTTGGCTGCAGTACTGAGATGGCAGTCTAAAAACTGGACGCTTTTTAAATGTCCAACTTGCAATCAATCAATCAGAATTTATATAGCGCCCCTTCAAGATCCCTACTCAGAGGCGCTCCCGACCCAGGCCAAGCGGAAAATGGAAAACGTAGTCTTGAGCAGCAAATGGAACTGAGAGCAAGTTGAGCTGCTCGGTGGGAGCCAGTGGGAGCTCGTTTACCTAAATATTCATGGTGTGTAATTAAACAACTATGTTATGTTTGACACGTAACTGTTGTGCTATGTTATTTGACAGTTTTGATGTTATGTAACAACTGTTTTGTTGTGTGTTGTGATGCTAATCACTTGCTCGCTCACTGACTTGCTCACTTACTGGCTTGTTCACTCACTGACTTGCTCACTCGCACACTGACTCCTTCACTCACTTGTGCTCTAACGTGCTCACTGGCTTTTATAAGTAACATCATCGTCATCATGCATAGATCCAATGACGGTAAAGTTTTACAATTAACTATCTAGACAGTTTGTTAAATATGAGCATTTGATTTATATTATTAAAAGTTTACTGACTTACTTAGTAAAAGTATGTAACTGAGTCTAGACTACTATGATAATTAGTATTATAATATGTGGATATCTGACGTTTGATGTTGTGGTAAACAACACAGATCATGTTATATGTTGATAAACACCATGTCATTGGCACAAACAATCTAATAATGACCATGGTGAGTGTTCTTCTGCCATAAATACTTCTAAAGCTTTCAAGTCATTGGATGGCTGATGTACTATAGTGCCAAAAAGTCCGTTGGATCCTTTTGACTAATTTGACCATCAATGTATTGCGTGCCAAAAAGGCTAATGCAACTTGCTTTGGAAAGTTGTTGATCTTTTTTAATCGTAACAATAATTGAAATTCCTGGACGAGAACGAAACCCTGCGTTCTCTGAGGCGAGAACAAGATTTTCGTATTGGACCCGGTGCAGTTTATCATGTAGTGGATGCGCAACATTGCGCATACCTGTCTTGGCGCTGCCGAGATCTGTCTGTCTGGCATGCCAGCAGATGCCGTCGTCCGTTGAAGGCTGAAGCAGCTGAGTAGTCTGGTCGGGAATTTTTTATAATTAACAGCATTTGCGAACTGCTCTAAAACTAACCGAGGAATTTTGTCTTAGATCTTCTCAGCATTTGCGCTTCTGTCTTTCTCTAATTATTTACATGTATAATCTCTAATAGTAGTTATATGAATAACACTAGTCAATATAATTATGTGGACACACAGGGGAGTGTTGTATGTACACTGTACAAGTGTTCTTCTCTCTCTATATATATATATATATATATATATTATTCTCTCTTCCCTCCGATTATCTTTCTCTAATCGGTTTTTTATTGACAAAATGTATAATTCTCTAATAGTAGCCAATTTAATATATTATTTATATATATAACACTAGCCAATATAATTATGTGTACATTACGGTACAGGATTATCGGTTTTCAGTGTTGCGAAATTATTGACATTTGTGTAGGTAGAAGGTTGTTACTACTGATATATATTTCTCAGTTTGACAATTTGAACTTTAGCATGTCGAATGATAGAAGGATTTTGCAGTGTATACAGTTTAAACAGTTTTTCAGGCTTTATGTAACATGGACCAAATTAATCGAATTTAATCGATTAATCTCGATTAAATTTTGGAGATTATCGATTAAAATTATTTTAATCAGTACCAGCCCTAATATATATATATATATATATATATATATATATATAATGGCACTTGTGTGTTTATATGATACACGTGTTTATATTGTTACACAGTAAATATGTATATATAATCTTTTTTATATAATATAATGGACTAATGGTGTTTATATATATATATATATATATATTTGTTACTGTTAACAGTAGGCCCTATGTACATATATATATATATATATATATAGTATATATTTATATATATGTATACATATATATATATCTATTGGTTGGTTCTTGTAAAGCATGAGATAACATCTTTCCCAGAAGCCAACTTCTAGACAACTCTAAAGAGTAACTGTATTTTCTCAGCTTTTTAATCTAAGATAATGATAACTAGAATTTTATTTAGCACCTTTGGTACCACATATATGTACAGATTACTTGCTTTCCATTGCATTTGTATATTGAAGTAATGTAACAGCCGATACATAGTGAGATTTTAAGCGTAACTGTATAATTATAAGTAAGTACGTATTACTATATTCTTTATTAACCAATTGCTAATCGCACTTTGGTGCAAAGACATCTTACAAATAAAGTTAAAAAGTATATAGCATCCTGACATTAAATGTTTTTTGCATCAAGTAAGTTAGCAGCAACTAGCGTTATTTATATACATGTATAATCTCTAATAGTAGTTATATATGATAACGCTAGTCAATATAATTATGTGGGCACACAGGGGAGTGTTGTATATATACACACTGTACAAGTGTTCCTGCCAGCAACTGATTATCTCTTGCAAAACTTGAATGAGGTCATTCACAAGTTCGGATGAACTTTGTGAGTTTGGGGTGACTGATTTTTGCTAATGGTGATGTTGTTTTTAATACCTGTGGACTTTGACAAAACTTTTCTTGTCTCTTACGTGTTATACAGCTGATTTGCTATCAATTGATTGTCTGTGATACTTGAATGACATGGCCTGCGCAGTTTCCTACAGTTGTACCAGAACTTCTGTGTAATGCTACCCTTGCAGTGGAGACTTAAATCCTTTTGTTCGTATTGTGTGTACCATGCTACAGTAGTAATTTTGTTTTGATGAAGTGATGTTTTCAAAGCTGAATTTAATTCTTACGAGAACTTCGAGAAGTAATGCAGTGTAATGTAGTGCTGACAATTTGTGGAGCAAGTAAATAACTGACTGCATGATCTAAGCTTCTTTAAAGGATGGATGGATGAATGAATGGGTGAATGGATTTGGTGGATTGATGAAGGGATGAAGGGTTGGATGAATGGATGGATGAATGGATGCATGCATGGATGGGTGGGTGGATGGATGGATGGATGGATGGATTGGGTGCATAGATGGATATATGGATGGAGGGGTGGATGGGTGGGAATTGAGTGGGCAGAAGGACAGTCAGAGCACTGGACTTGAGAGAGTTGAGGGAAGAGTGGAGATCATTTGCTTGCACATTGACAGCTGCATTTGTTTGGGGCACACTGTGGTGCAATGTAGGCACATTGACCCCAGATGAATGTGACTGTTTGGACACCTCTCGGGCTCGGCCACTGGCAGTTTGTCTATATGGCTCTATCCATGTTGGTGTCTGCTGCTATCAGGCATTGTGAGCAGTCTCCGGTGACGACTGACTTGATGCTCCACAAGACAAACAGAAATTATTGGGCAGAGTCGGGTGTGTGTATATGTATGTATGTTTGTGTGTGTTTGTGTGAATGTATGGGTGAGCCCATATGTTTCATTGAACAATTTGATATGTTTGCCAAGTTTCGGCCTTAGCGATTGATGGTGACCCACGGAGAGAATTAGGAATCGGAATGCTGATGCCACTGGTACTGATGCTGGTGACTTCGATCTTGTATTTGCTTCATGGGAAACGAGTTGTCAGTTAAGACAAAGCTGACGTGAATTGGAAGAAGAGCAGTCCCTTAAGCAGTAAGCAGTAACCCCATGGGGCCAAGAGGGTAGACCTGTTATCTGTTTCATTTCCATAGACCAGACATACAAGGGCAGTTGACCTTGCTGTCTCAGGTCTTTTGTATTGAAGCACCTTAATGAGGTCTTTGTCTCTGTCTGTCTGTCTGTCTCTACCTCTGTTTAGGAGACATGTCTCCTTCTCTGTATTTCTGCCTCTGTCTCACTATCATATGATACCTGCTATTCGTTTTCTATAAGTACTGGCTTCCTGTAGGTTTATGAATCAACTTAATGTACAAAGCACCTGTAAAATCATCTGCCATCATATTTATCTTACAGGGTTAGACCCTGCAGCTCTGTTACAAGTCCGTAATTACTGCATTAGCATCTGCTGCAAAGTGTGTTGTTCCTGGTACATTCCTTATCTTTGGCTAGGTCTCGTTCGCAGTTACTGGCCCCTCCTTCTGGAACTCTCTACCTCCTCTTGTTCGAAACTCTTAGTGAGACTGTCTTTCTCTGTAAACTGAAAACCTCTCCTAGTCTACTTAGGGCTCTTAGTTTTTGCCTGGCTTCAATGTACACTTCTGAACTTAGTAAGAACAGCATTATCAAATCTCAGTTGTATCTATCTGTATGTGCACAAGGCATCCGTCGATGTATCTCTTCCTCTTTCTGCCGATCTGTCCGACGCCTGCTTGCACTGGATATTTACACGCAGAGGTGGTAAAACTATCGGCACTAACCCATGCACGAGGAGTCTGCCTTGATGCTGACTGAGGTGAGCGATGCCTGATACTGCTGCAGCTGTGGATGCGGGCTTGTAGGGAAATAGATGCTCATTACCAGCACTCTTCCGTATGTCTCTGTCTTTCTAATTGTCCATCTCTCTATGTGCCAAATCTCTGTCTGTCCTTTCACTTTCATTCTCTGTCTGGCTGTCTCTGTCTCTCTGTTTGAACTTACTGGAATTGCTGGAATTTCCGTGTCTGTAATAGTGGGAGTATACTGTGTGAACAGAAAGTACGCAAGTCTCCACTAAGTACACTAGATGTATACACATTCCTTATCTAACTGTATTGATCTGAGGTGCTTGACTTACCAGTTTATGCAGGGCTGTAATAATGGACAGTACCTTGGAAGAATGTGGGCATTACCATTATGTCTTTAACCCAGGTCACATACGATCTATTAAGACATTATTGTTATAAATATCATTTTTCTGTATTGTATTTGTACCAGCGGTAAGCGTAATCCTTCAGGAACAAAAATTACTCTAGGAGCTGTTAAGGGTATACCTGGAAAATCAAGCGTAGTCCTCCATGACTTAATTTTATTATCTTGTTATTTTTTTGTTACAATTTTTGGATTTCCTTTTTGTTATTATATTATTATGATTATGTTTGTGGAGACTGGCTTTTGCCTCCAGATGGGATCACATTTCCTCAGTCTGTTTTTTAGTTTGTGTCCATGGTTTGTGCTTGTGTTTCTATGTGTCTGTGTGTATGTGTGTGTCTTTTAGTCGTTGAAAGAGCTAAGTAAATATGCCTGGTAATTATGACGGTTCTATAATCTTGCCCAGTGATTATGACATGTCACGGGATAAGATTGCTTTTTGTCTCTGGAAATTTATAATGTGACAAGAAGTGTGTGCAGTCACTAGGAACTGCACTTCTTTTGCATGTTTTCATCATTAAAAATGTTGCCATCATCATCGTCATCATCATCATCATCTAGGTCATTGTCATTAAAATCTTACATGACGGCTCAAACTTATTTTCAGCTTACCACATCTACCACCACTACTACCTGTACCATTGCCACACCATATTGCACACTGCAGCCATCGCCACCATGACCAGTACCACCGACAACAGCATTATCTCTCCCACTTACATCATCACCTAATCGTTATTGAGCATTTATAAAAGTGCCAGAGGCAGCCAGAAGGGCCTTGGTGGCCGAGCGGAAAGTGGTGCAACTATGGAATGAAGAGACCAAGTTAGAAAAGGTCCTATGGTATGAAGGAGCTGCCCCGACAAATAGTTGCACCTCTATCAACACCACTTCCACAACCTACACACTCACTGCCTTTTCACCACTTCCTCCACCAGCACTAGAGCCGCCTCCGCTTAGTTTTTATTAAGCTTCCAGTGCTTTTCCGCATCCTTGATGAAAGCTGGTCTTGAATTTTATGGCTTGAACTTGTCGCACTTTCCAGCGAGAGAAAGAGAGAGTGTCTCTAGGACCTTCGTCTGTCGTTCCTGCTGATCATGGCTGATAAACATCGCAGAGGCTTCCCATCTTCAGACCGCCTATTTAACCTTAAGAGTTGATGCAGTGTTTTTTAAGGTTTCACAGAGTAAACAGCTATAGACATCTTTCGTTTATGCCTTGGCCCCTACAGTGCCTTCGCATCTACTGTCTCTCACCCTGTTGCAAATTGGTAGTCATTTTGTCCGCTAGAAGACATGTTGGCTATTGCTGTATTGTGAATTCTGTGTTTACAATATAATACAATACAGTACAATCGGTTGAAATTGGATTATGTTTCAGTAAAATAGCTCTTAAGTGCATTTTATAGGCCTACCTATCTTACATAACCTATATTCTTATGTGCCGGTAAATTCTGTTTTCTTGTTTGTTTTCCTAGAGCTAGTGCCATTACATTGTTTGTTGTTTAATACCACACCTTGCTATACCTTGAGGCTGTGCTAATTGTGCACTTTAAAAATCTCTGTTTGATAATAGTATGCCTGTACCATGTCTTAGATTAACTTACTGATTCATCTATTTGCTGTTTGCTCCCTATTCAGAAGCAACCTAGTGTTGTGAAGACACAGAGCAGCACATCAAAAACAGCTAATGCCACAGGTCTTTCTCTGTCTCTATGTCTGTCTGTCTGTCTCTGTCTCTATCTGTTTCTATGTCTTGTGTCTCTATGTCCCTCTCAATCTCTCTCTCTATGTCTCTCTCTGTCTCTATGTCTCTCTCTGTCGCTATCTTTTGCTTTCTGGGTTGATCCTATGCAAAGTAGGTTATGGCTGCAGCAGATGATGTTTTCGTAAAAAACTGCTTTGGCTTGTTGTTTGCGGCTCATAACTTGAGGCGGTTGTTCTTCATCTTCTTCTCTGTCTGAACATAAGCAGGAGCAGTTACAGACGCCAACATTATTTCGATGTGCATCTATTTCTGATCGTTCTCTTCAGCGTGTATATCATTTGCTAAAAGTCATTTCTACGAAGCATCTTGTGTGCGCGGTGGAAGTACTATACCATTAGTGTTGTTGTTTCTGAACTGTACACTGAACATAAGTTCTACAGATTTCAACAAACATTTCTTCTTCGCACGGTGGATATATGACTACAGTAGTTTACTTCCTTTCAAAACACGACGCCACGTACTAAACTTGTTTTGAAAATCGGAGTTTTTTTATGCAGTTGATAATTGATACGTATTGTTTTCTTACTTTCCGAACAGTATACAAAAGTAATTTCTGGGAAAGAGAATCGCCTGGAACTTTGATTCGAGGCTGCGGATATGATATACGATTGGTGTTTTGGTTAGTTAATGTTTTGTATCGCGTTTGGAATTCCGGGTTGGTGCATGATTGTTGGAGTGACTGATGTTGATTTGGATTGATATCCAGCTGGAGAAGTTGTCAATGGCTCTTGTGAACACGGTAGATGGTAGTGGATAGTTTTTTCGTCTTAAGAGGTTTCTGCTCCGTTTTGTCTGGTTTTTGTTTCATTTTTAAACCCTAATGAATATATTCCCCAAGGGTAAGAGGTAAAAATTATAACAGCAAGATTTGTTTAGTCTGGGATTGATAATTATCATCTATGTCTGGGATGATAAAAGTGGCAGACGTAAAATGATGCATGTACGCACACTGACGCATGTGTGCTGTTACATACATTTTCATACATTTTGCAACTTTAGCAATATTTAAAATGAAACTTAAACATTGATCTGAAATAAATAAACTATAATGGATGTAGAAAACCACTGAAGACACTATGGCTGCTACTGATCATCTGTTCTACCTATACTGAGTAAATTAAGGAAAATGGGTCTCCCTGGCAGCGGAGCATTAGTGCTCCTTTAGGGATAACCCTTTGACACAAGGAAACCGATTGTCTTATGGTAGACAACTTTGCTGCATATATAATTGATAATCGGACTGTAGTGATTATGTACTGCTAGATTTGTTTTTGTGACGAATTTGGTACTTGGTGTCAATAAAGTGTTGAATTGAATAATAATAATAATAATAATTAATAATAATTAATAATTAATTAATAATTAATAATAATAATAATAATAATAATAATAATAGAGATTTGAGTGCCGTAGTTCGTAAGCAGTCGATGATTTGAAGAAGCGATTCCGAAGCACTTTGAGGACCAGGGAGAAATCACTCAAAATGGGCCTGTGTAAAAAGTTTAGTTTTTAGATGTTTCTTGAAGACAGCGAGGGATGTAGAATTCCTTATGTCATTTGGAAGATTGTTCCATACTCGAAGCTCTGCTGAGGTGAAGGATCTTCATGCAGTTTAAATACATGTTGGGGTTTTTAGGAGTTGGGGTTAACAATTATTAAATCCCACAGAGATACAGTTTCCTCTGTTTGCGGATCCTAACTGTGTCTTCCTCCCCCACAAATCGCATTTCTGCATAATTGGACCAGCCATCTTAAATTCTCAACCGGACCTAAATGTGTCTTACCCTCATTCATGGCTTAAGTGACATGTGCTGCGGTTGTACTAATGTACAATTGTTTCTTTGTATTTTGATATTTCACCATATGACAGTTTATTACTAGCACTACGGTACATTGTAAAACCTACACATATATCATGGCGAAATGGATCACTGACAGTTATCCAAACAGTAAACGAGGTTAAAATATGAGTCGAGGTTAAAATATGAGATGTACCCTACCCTCCTTTTATGGATCCTAACAGGGGAACCCTTTATTCCGTTGCTGTTGACCCTTTTTGCCGAACTGTGAAGTAACTGATTAACGTTTTGATACCAAATCTTGTTTGTTCAAACTGTGAAGTAACTGGTTGGTGGTCTGTTATGTAGAGACAGTTGAATGACAGGCAGTTTAGCTACCATCCAATGAAACTTGGCAAAATTCAGTTAAGAAGAGCAGTCCCTTAAGCTAGCCTGAGAGGCAGCCATGGGTTTGAATTGTTAACGACTTCATTTTTCTTAGCCTCAGCATATGAGAGTGGGTGGCCAGTCCTCTCCCTCACTGTCTGATCTTCCCACCCAACATGTTCAATCATTGTAGTCATTGTAGATGAGGTTGCTAGGGGGCACAGGTACAATACAATGCAATATTTGTTTATTTGTCAGTACAGGAATGACATAGACGTATTACTGTTAGGTGGTGCAGATATCTTGAAACAGATTTCTGCCCTGGCAGGTAATTGAACCCCGACCTCTTGCATGACAGTCCAGCATGTAATTCAGTAAAATTCAGTTTTATTGAATAAAATTGATATTCAGAAAATTCATTGAAATGACAGCCTGTGAAATCAAGTGAAATTGAAGACTTTGTAATAAAATAACTATGCACGATAATTGAAGGCAATTCATTAAAATTGAAAGTTAGTGGTATTCAGTTAAATTCAATCAAATTCAATGCAAATAGCAGCATTGAATTTCAGTGCAATATTCACTGAAACTGTTTACATTTCAATTACCATAACTTTCATGTATAATTAAAATAAATGGAAACTGCAAACCATTTACTGGTTAAAGTTGCATTATACATGGGGTAACCACGGCAGGGGTGGGAAGCAGACATAGTAAATTACTGTCATTTTTATTACCCATATTTATAAGGTAAATGATAAATTACCGTCATTTGCAATAAATGAGCTTGCATTTTTAATGGAATTCCAAAATAGACATTGAAAACCTTTGTCGGATATGAACTTCTATTTCGTTTGATTTTCAGGTGTAACTTCTGCTGCAGAAAATACAAATGTTGCAATTTGATGTTTTTTGTCTGTGTGTGATTTAGGTTAATGGATCCTGCTTGTCTTTTACCAGTAATCAGATGGTAAGTCAATGTTACCATATATTCCTTACTCTCTCATAGTACAAGTGTATGATACTATGTATATATGTATGTATGTTTGTATATATGTATGTATGTATTCTGCTATTTTTATAGCGCATTTTACTCTTCGTTTTGCCACTGGAAGACATGGCCATTCAGTACTTATCTTCTATTGCTTATTATAGAGGGGACAAGGAACCAGTGCCGAAATCTGAGTTGTATATTTGGAGGATATCTAGACATAGCTTGGACTTGGTTCTTAAAGGGGTCATTGGGTGTGTAGAAGACACCGTGGGCCTGTCTGGGTGTGTGGGGTCATAGGGCAGGCTCTATTAATTAATTTAAACTGACCTTGTAAGGGCTTACCACAGTTGCCCTATGAACATTGCTTCTTAGTCACTTTTGTGTTGGTGATGTCAGTGACCTGTTTACATAAACAAGTAGAACAGTTGCAGACTTAAAACGGCTGCTTAACCTCAGACTCTTTTTACTCTATTTATGTATACATCTGATATTTATATAGCGCCTGTTGTTTGTCTCGAGTGTTGGAACTTTGCTGTTTAGCAGTTAGTCATTGCTTCAGTTGTTGGAGCTTCAAGGTAAAGGATTTTAACCCCCTGTTATGCAGTACCGCCATCTGGTATTCGGTGTTTAATGATCTCTTGCGGCTGTCTGGTCCCTTAATTGACCTCGGCCTCTCTTAGGCTGCTCTGTTGCATTGTACTGACTAATTATTCTAAGAGTTTGTTTGTTTAACCATATGCCTTCACCTATTCTAGTTCTAAGCTGTAGCACTGTTATTGTAACACAGAGGGTGTCAAATGTCAGTCAATGGTCACTTCAAAGTGAAGCATCCAGGTCCAGAAAAAGAGTGATTGATTTGTAATTAGTCATATAATAATTAATAGTTAGCAATAGTTATTATTAGTCAGTAATAGCAATGTTCATTGGCTAAGTCTATGATTAGCAATGGTTATTAGCTAAGTGTATGTAACCCCATGCAGACATAACAGCAAAAGAGTTGCACAAAAAGTGCATCAAACTGCTTGAGTTAGGGAAATGTTAGGTAAATAAGTTGATAGCTCAACCATTTGTTTACTAACTGTGTGGCTTGAACATATGGTAGATGAATCTGAGATGCATTATTTGAAGACTGCCCACTCTGTGGGGTGAAATATACTCACGTGTTGATAATGCAATCCCAAGGTTTGTTGTTTGTGATTTCTGGAAATGTTTATTTGTTATGTTTCTTGTTTGTTTATAGAATTCCGATTTTTTCAGCCGCGAGGGTATGGCTACGCTGCAGGCAAAAGCTGCAATGAGGTGAGAAAAGTCTCTATATAAATGATCACTGACTTATGTGGTGCAGGTAATAGAGAGAAAGACGTTACATTACCTGCTGTGTTTTGGCAACAATATAATAGGACATGGAAGAGAATTGTTAATATATAACTCTTCCCATCTGCCTGGCTTTGTCTGTCTGTCTGCCTGTCTGTCTGTGTGTCTGTCTGTCTGTTATCTGTCTGTGTATGTCTGCGCTGTTTGAACCACTGATCATTTCACATTTGGCAACTTTTTAACCACTGAACACACATCAGACATCAAGCGCCTACAGTAGGTGCGGGATTTACAATCTACGTTTATGAAATCAGTGGAGACCATGATGGGTCCGTGAGGCCAATTCAGTGCCAGCCTCCGGAAAAATGCATCAGCAACTGCAGTTCAAGTGTCCCATGTAATTCATGACGTTTTGCCAACTTATAGATCCATGATATCGATTGTGGTTCTTTGGAATCGCTGAGAAATCCATTCAGACCACAGAAGGGGTTTTGTTTTCTGATTGATGAGAAGAGTAGAAATGATTGACTGTCAGAATGCTGGCTTTGTTATTCTAGTGTTTGTTGGCGGTGCGTCAGAATTCTTAGTAACCTGTTAGTCAGTCATCTGTAGGGTGTTTCTTTTTCCTGCTGGGCAAATTTGTGTCTTTCTGGCTAGGGACTCCGCATGCACCCACCCATCGCCATTTTGGTTCTACTGTTCTGCCAAGATATGTGGGCAGGAGAATGCCTCTCAGTGGATATATAAATGCTCAGGGCTCTATGAATAGATGCGCAGAATGAATGAATGAGGATGCAAACTAATGGATACTTACTCAGTGTGATTGTGCATGCTGGCAGGGCATGATTAACTTGGGTAGCATGCAGGGGATATGCAGGGTCCCTGGTGGTACTGCGCATAGGTTGATGGGATGCCATCAAACATGCTTAGTGTAGAAAAGTATGTAAAAGCAGCAGGTTGGGTGGCTCATGTTTAAATATTGCAAGGTGGTCTTGGTGCAAATTCTTATTTTAAAAGGAGCTCTAATGACTCAGCCGAAGATTTCTTGATTGACTCATTCGTTTATGAATATTGTGTAATGAAGTCTGTGAGATTTGTCACTGTTGAAGAATTCTGCTTCTGGTTGTGTGGCCTTGGTCAGTGGGGACCCCAACACAATTACATATATCTTAAATCCATGGATAGCTTAAGTTTTTAATGAAGCAAAAGAAGAGAAATCTCAATGCGGTTGTTGTTGATATTCCATGTTTTCAGAAGCAGAGAGGATGGTGTACCGGCCCAGCTCGACCTAACCTACATTACGGAAAGAATCATAGGTCAGTTATGTTCACAATGATGTCACTGTTTGCATGAGACAATTGGTAGGGTAAGGTAAAAAGTAAGGTAAGGTCAGGTAGGTTAGGGTATGGTAGGGTAGGGTCAGGTATGGTATGATATGGTAAATTAAGGTAAGCACTCCTTTATGATATGCCTCTGCAGTCAGCTGTAGTTGTTAGATGGTCAGCTGTAGTTGTTAGATGATAATGCTAGGGTTTAAGGGGATATTTCAGCTGTAGTCATATCATGACCTATGACCTGGCCTGGATCTTACCAATAACTCTATATGTTCCCCTTATAAAGGGTTACAAGGCTTGACTCTGTCGGCAGTTTACTCAATGTATTCAGGGATTTGAACCGCAAACTCTGAGGTGAAAGGAAAAATGTATTTTGCAGTCTGCAACCATAGGATAAGTTATTCATTCGGGGTGCACAATAGTTAGCATGCTAGACCGTCAGTCATGGGGTTAGGGGTTCAAATCCATGCCAGGGCAGATATCTGTCTCAAGATTTTTTATCTGTGCTTGTGCCTCTGAGACACCAGCTATAGTAAGTGCACTTAACATATGCTTAGGGTTAGGGTTAAGAAGATCAGACGGTGATGGGGAGGACTGGCCACCCGCCACCCCCTCGTGTGCTAAGGGTTAAGAGAATGAAGTTGCTTCTGCCTCATTTAAGGGACTACTTTTCTTCTTTTGTTTGCCACTATCAATCGCAGGCCTCTAGACAAGTGATGCTGGTGTTTATGCATGGTTTGTTTGGTTGATGTGAGAAGCACTACCATGCCTGTCCAGCAACTGGTGTTAGTCTGCTTTCTATTTGGGTGACTAGACTTAACACCATCAGTTGATTGTGCTAAACAACTTTTTTTATTAGAGTCGAAGTCCTGTTACAGGCGCCACCTCAAGGATGTCCTTAACTAAACACTGCTTTACGAGGAGACATTTGCGATCAACCTTGTGGCTACCATTGTATGCCATTTAGTGTATCTATGTATATTTATCTGAACAATTATGTAGCTCAATTTATGTCTCAAAAGTGCTCCAAAAAGGCTGCCTGACAGGTGTAAAAGTTGCAACTGAAAATAGCAAGAACAGTCCCTTGAGTCAACTGTGAGAGGCTGTTATGGGACATAGCATTAGCAACTTCAATTTCTTAACCTTTTGGTGGGTGGCCAGTCCTCTCCCTCACCGCCTCATCTTCCCGTCAGTGTAATCATATGTAGCATGGATATTAGTGGGACAAAAATAGAGTAAATATGTTTCTATCTTGACGGGAGTTGAATCTTCGGCATGTTAAAAACTGTGATGTAATTTAGGGTTGAAAATGTTTCCAAGCTGTTTCTGGTGGAACAGTATGTAAGTAAGTAGTATTTGTTAAAATACTGTATGTCCATAGACTTAACAAGGAATTGGAGGTGAGTGTTTATTACTTAAGGGAGGCTACAATGTTTCTGGTGGAACCAGAAGTTTCAGTGGTAGCTGATTGGGGCTGGTGCAGGGTTTCTGAATAGAATCCGAGTCTTTCTGTTGCTATCCCTGGTTTTGTGTTTCATGTCTTTTCCAGCTGTCTTGTTCCCACTTGACGGTCAGGAGACGACCTACAAGTCCAGCGTCCATGACATGGTCCAGATGCTCAAGGACAAACATGGAGACAACTACATGGTATACGAACACTACATGACAGACCTAACACTGTGTGCTAGAAACATTATGTGCTAGAAACATTATGGGGTGGGAAGACTAGGGATGCTATGTGGTAGGAAGACTGCATACTACATACACTAAAATTGTGCTACTATATGGTACACTACAAATGCTAATTAGTATACTATGTGGGAATTGTGAATAGTAGGAATTGCTGTTTGGTAGAAATATTGTTTCGTGTTATGATTGCAGAAATTGGCACCTGGTGTTCTAAATGCTAAAAAAATTCATTTGTAAGTAGGATTGGTACATATAATTGGTGCTGTGGTAGAGGGGTGGTAGTGGGGGATGGTGGTGGTGTGGTGTATCTGAACATTTGTATGGTGCCTTGTAAAACCTCTCAGTGACAATGGGGCGTGGCTATCTAAAACTTTAACAAGGGGCGGGGCATCTTATTAATTAAGTATTGATGGATCTAATGGTGGTGTTGGTGGTTGTCTTAGGCTTCTTAACCCTGAGTTAATAATAAAAATCCAAACACTGCGCCCTTTGTTAAAATAACAGAACAGACAGTTAATATATTCCAGTGGACAAATCAGAGGCTCAAGGAAATCAGAGGAGGAAATCTAAATATTTGTGGCATGAATTTCAGATTCTCAATCTGTCGGAGCGAAGAAGTGATATGCACCGACTGCATAAGCAGGTCAGGAATGATTTGCTATATAAATGGCCATTTATGATATATATATATATAATATATATATACTGTCTCACTTAAACATACTTCAGAACTCTCATCATTTGCCATTGATTCTCTTAGAAATTTCTAGTTTCGAGGGTTTACTTTTATTTATGAATTGGATAGTTTCTGTTGTAGGGGAAAGCTTAGCACATTTTGATGTTTATGTGGTGAGCAAACAATTAAGATATTGCCAATGCAATTGATGTACTAGGACAGTATGCTGCCCGTCACCCTTGAAAAAAAGAATGATCACAGTAATGAATACTTACTCCTAAAATGTTTTAAAATTGGTCTCCAAGACGTGACAATTTACCGGGACTGGCTGTGTAGTTTCAGTAGGATACTCCAATCCATTTATATAGGTCACCAAATTAGTTGAGGCAGGGTGTGGCAACATTTTTTATAGCAGTAAACAATTGGTGCGACCTGTTTTCCCAGCTCAGACATCAGGCAGTGCCCAGAGAGAGAGCTGGTGGGTGAGGTGGGTGGGTCGTTTGTGGAAGCAAAGGTTCTTTGGGCACTGAGTCTTGCTATTTGTTGTCTGGTCTTATATTGGACGAAGAGTTGACGTGACTATGAATAATGAAACCAGTTGACCCCTGCACAGTTTCAAATAATAATAATAATAATAATAGTACTATTTAAATAGCACTGGAGCATGGCCGAGACCGAAAAAAGGTGCTATGCATGTAATATTTTAAGAAGATAGGTGCTTCGAGTCGTCCTTGTAGCTGAATGGCATTTATTGTCAAACCGAGGTTAATGAGAACACTCTCGAAAAGCAAACTACAAAATAAGAGCATGTTTATCAAGCAGGCGACTGATTTTTAAGTTGAAGATCGTCTGCATCAGTTACTGACGGTACAGAGTTCCAACTTTGAGAGTCTGGCAAGGCAGGAAGCGGTGTTGAAATTTTGCCGTTATGTCCAGCCACATCGGTGTGATGTACACTTCACATGTTGTCGGAAACGATATGTTGACAGGATTCCTTTGTATTTAATCACTTCTGGGTCAACTGCTTGCAGAAGATGTATGTTGATGTCTCTGGTGATGGCGATTGGAAAAGATTTGCCAGAGAGAACCGCAAGAAGTGAGGAATTCTCGTAGAAGTACTTCGACTTGATTGTGTCTGGCTCAGGCTGCATATAGGATAATGAGGGTTTGACTACCGCTCTTGTAAGTCGTCTGACAAAACACAGGTGCTCAGACGATTGAACCTTCTGCTCAAGGTTGATCATAGATAAGGCAATACCGTGCATAGCGACATGTCAGTGTCGTCATGGTTGGCAAATTTGGCCTCGCTCAGATGCCGCTTATCGTCAATTGGTCAGGCAGCCTCAAACAGGTTTAATCCCAGCCCACAGAGACCCCTCCCAACGTGCAGAGTCCTCTTGCCAGCCTGGCACTGCCAGGTTTCAGTCTGGACAAAACGCGTTGAGCTTCTTGTCCGTCACAAGCAATATGATGTCATCAACCTTGTTATTAACCGGTCATATTATATTAAGACAAGCGAATCAGATCCAATCACTACGTTGTGTACGGTGTCTCGCTATATATGGGGACGGACCGGAACAGGCATGCTGTGTTGCAATCAGGCAGCGCTGTTGTTTATGCCTGGTCATTGGTCAAGGCTCTGAGGTGATTCCCGATATGAGTGTGGCATTGGAACGCCAGATTTCATGTACAATGGGTCTGGTCTTCTAAAGCATTACTGTAAAGCTAAGTGCAGGGCACCAGCTTATTCACGAGTTCTGTGTCATGTTAGAGGGGTGAACTTTGCCTTTGTGCTTCTGGTAAGCTTCTGTAGAGGCCTGTAAACAGCTTTTACTTTTACCTTTGTTTTATAAGTCTGAGGATATGCATATAAATGAGTGTGTTTCCTTTATGTTTGTGTTTCTGAGGAGCTTTCATAGAGGCATATAAACAAGTGTGTTGCATGTACATTAACCTTTTGTTAGAAGAGTGAGTTTCTTGTGTTGCTATTGTAGGTGCTTGACTTCGGCTGGCCAGACACGCTCTCTCCTCCACTCGAGCGACTCTGCAACATCTGCAAGTCGATCGACTCTTGGCTCAACTCCAGTCCAAAGAACGTGGCTGTCATCCACTGCAAAGGCGGCCTTGGCAGGATGGCCGTTGTCATAGCAGCCTACATTGACTACTGCAACATCTGTGCCAGGTAGGATGATAACAGGGAGACTGAATGAGGAAGACATGTAGGTTGGACGGGAAAACACGTAGGTTGGATGGGAAGAGGAGAAGGATGAAGGAGGTGAATGGAGAAGGTGTCAATCTTACTATTTATTGTCTTAGTCAGATTCGCACTGTGCTACGATTGCTTACCACACAAGCTGCCTTTGCACTGATCCACGCCTTTGTCTCCTCTAGAATCGACTTTGGCAATGCTATTTTCTCCCGATTGGGTTCCTCTCTTATCTCAAAATTACGGCCTGTTTTAAATGCATCTGATCGGTGGCATCCCAAAATTTAGCCACGTCTTCATCTGCATACAAGACACTCTGCATGGTTACTTATATCTCAACGCATTGAGTATAAGATTCTAACTATCACGGGAATTGCCTAGTGGGAACTGCCCCATCCTATCTCAGAACCTTGTGTATCTCTGCCTCAGTTATTCCTGGTCTCAGGTCCCTCTGATCGGCTGTGCATGGTATCCTTGTTGACCCTCGGACTAGGTCATCCACTATCCAGCACAAGTTTTGTGATTATTGACCATGTAGCCAGGAATAGTCTTTCCTTTTAAAACGAGAAGTTAGCTGATCTATCACCTTCCTTGTTCCGCAAGTGTTTGAATTCTGTTTTGTTTGGTCGGGAGCGATGAGTTTTTCTTGAATTTGCTCTTTACAAACTTTCACTTATGTTATGTTATGAATGGAGAGAGGGCACTGGGGAGGAGGAACAGGCACGAGGATAATGGAGGAACATGGAGGAAAAGGAGGAAGAGGAGGATCTGGAGAAAAGAGGTTAATGACAGAGGAGAGAGAAGATGGATTAGAAGAGAAAAAGTTGGATAATGGTATGCAATAAGGAAAAGAGGTTAACTGTGCCAGGCCAGTAGACTTGAATGATATGAGAAAGCGTTGCATGGAGGGGGAAGATGAATTGAGGAAAACAGAGAATGATGGAGGATGATATTTGGACAATAAACTATATGGTTATTATTACAATAAAGATATCCTGATGTTAACACATGAAGATAAGGACAAACGAATGGGAAGAGAGCAGAGAAGACTAAAGGGAAGATAATGAGAATGATGGATGGTATAAAGAAGAAGAGAAAGAGCGGAAGGAGATGCAAAGAATAGGAGGAGTTGCAAGATGAGGAGAAGGACGAGGCAGAGGAGAATAAGAAGGAGGATTACATGATGGAAGGCAGTGGAAGAGAAGAATAAGGTGGACGACGAGGTAGAAGAGAACAAGATGGAGGGATGATTAAATGATGGATGTCAGTGGGGAGAGAAGAATGAGGTGGAGGAAGAAGAGGCACAGGAGGAAGTGGTACAGATGAAAGGAAAGAAGGAAAAGATTAGACTGAAAGAGAGCACAGAAGGTGTGGGACAAGGATGAGGAAGAGTATATAAGGAGGCGGAGCAGCAGGAAGAGGAGGAGAAGCAAGAAGAGGTGGAGGAGCAGCAGGATCAGGAGGAGGAGGACCAGGAGGAAGAGGAGGACCAGGAGAAGGAGAAGGAGAAGGAAGAGGAAGAGAGTTGATGCCTTCCTAGAAGTTGAGCTAAATTTAGCCCTAGACTGACTTGCAGCCAGTGGCGGTGAAGCCAGCCGCTGCAGCTCCTGCCTCATTGCCCTATCTCCTTCCCCACATCAGGACCAAGCAGCGGGTGATTTTTATGAACGAGAGATGCTGCTGGAGAGATGCCGCCCGTCTGGTTCCTGGTGCTCATCTCTAGTTTCTTTGCCCGTCTGGCATAAGAACAGATGAACGCCTTGTTACCAGTTCAAATCTTATCTTCTGAATTGCACTCTGCCTGACCTCTGACCCATAACCCCCCCCCCGCCTGTAATTTCCTCTAAAAGCTCCTTTGTGACTTTGGTCCACTTTCTGAGTGTTTCGGTTTCCTTTGGCTTTGTCTCATATCCTGCAGATCATGTCAGCTTTTTGATCCTTTTCAGTTGGAGCAAATCCCCAGCAGGGCAGAAATTTGGTTCGAGATTTCTGCTCTGCGTGTGCCCCTAGCAAACTCAAGCTATAATGAGTACACTGATCGTACACTGTCTGTAGGAAGATGAGACGGCGAGGGACGGGACTGGCAACACGCCCCCTCATATGCCGGGATCAATTCTTAACTGAATGAATGATTTTAAATGGCGGCAGTCCATTCCGTAACACGCTGGCTCTGTAATCAGACAAATGCGAGTTGGCCTCTGGATCAGTGTTACCACCCTGGACAAGTTTTCTGCATGCTCATCAGGTTCAGAGTTTACTGACACATATAACATGTACAGTAAATAAATGAATAAGTAAATCAGTCTGATCTTTTTTTCTGCTTTAGTTAATTTTGTGATGAAGTACTTTTGGTTGATAATTTGTTTGCTTGCCATCAGCTGCAGTGGAATCCAGTGGGAAAATGTGTTTATTTACCCGGTAGTAACATATTAAAAATTGATATCGTTGCTGAAGATCACATTGACAGAGATTTTCCCATCTGTTGATGGCTGGCATTTTGGCAAGGGGTGGGGTTGCACAATGGTACATATTAAAAATAATGGCCCACTGGTGCCACGATGGCTTGTCCCACCAACCCCTAGGGCCCTTAGAAAGTATCAAGCCTCTATTACTCTTTGGGAGGCTGTCCATTTCTTTCCTCCCACTGGGTTATTTCTCCGACTGACCGACCACCCTTCTTCCCTCTGTACCCTTCGAGTGAAGGTGATCCCTAAACTCCTTACTGCTACAACTTGACCTTTCTTCATCCCTCCATCTGCCACTGTACCTCTCTCCCTCCCTTCATTTTCGGAGCCTTTCTCCATCCCTCTCTCCATGAAGATGACCTATCGGACAGGCCCTGTTTTCCTCCCTTAGTCTTCCAGGCCCCTCTCCCTCTTTCTCTCTGCTCTCCTGCCAGTGGAGTGGCTGGAAACGAGATCTGAGTGATGGGAAGGGGTTCGGGGCATGTGGGGGGTGGAGTGTATGGATGCTGATTTTATTGGCAGATTTCCAAATTGGCCTGTAGAAGGCTAGAACGCGCTACTGGGCGTTTGAAAAGGTCAGAAATTGGTCAGATATGATGGGGCAGACAGGGTCACTGAGGAAAGGGAGACATAGAGTGAACAGGGACTGAATAAGATAAAGAAAGATGAGGAAATGGAGAGACTAGGAAAAGAGAGATGGAAAGCGATAACAGAGGAGAGAAAGAGGAACATGTAGACAAGGACAGACGAGGACATGAAATGTTTAGAGGGACAGATTTTGGTAGGGACAGCTAAGAACATGGTCCAACAAGTTCAGCTAGGTACTGATGAAAACAGAAGGATATGATGTTGCTTGCATCATACATTCCTAACACCAGTATGGTATGACCTGAAGATGTAACCCAAAGACGTTAACTGGTATGCGAGGAAGTGCAGCATGGCTTATTACCAGTTATTGATTCCTGAGTTTAACGTGGAACAAATACAATAGACATTACAGTTTTTAACAACCAAATAATAATTACTGCCTAAATTGTTTTATTTATACAACTTTACATAATTTACATATGATGTTGGAGAGTCAAAGGAATTACTAATTAAGTATTATAAAGCATTATCTCACCTTTAATACTGAAGTTGCCCAAATCTTGCATTAAATATTACATTACCTTAGTGGAAGCAGCTAAATCTATCATTAACCATTACACTGGATGTTTTCCTGTCCTAAGACGGTAAAATGACTTCGATGAGGATATGAGGCCGTGGGCCACATGCTGTGTGCAACAGTTTAAAAACAATTCCTAGCCTGTAGTGCGATAGCAGTGCCACCTACTGAAATGAAATGAGTCAACATCCCACAATTGTGGGCCACATGTTGGACAGCACAGCAATATAGTGCTATAGCAGCGCCACCTACCGAAAGGAAATGAGTCTAATTAGCCCTACATAGAAAGTACTGTTGACTTCAGGACAGACTTCACTATTTCACGGCTTTTTCTATTATATTATTAATTACCTTATTGGAGTCATCCATGCATAGCATTAAGTATTACACTGCATTTATGGGAGTCATGATCAAAATGTAACATTATGTATCCTCTCTCTAGGCTTCAGTATTCCTTTGGCAGTTATGCATCCCCTGTTAGATGAGTCTCTAAAATGGTTACATATTTCCATTTTGTGTGTATGATTTTCGTTTTTTTTCTCTTCCAGTGATGACCAAGCCCTGGACCAGTTTGCCATGAAGCACTTCTATGATGACAAGCTGGCCAGAATCATTCAACCATCACAGCGCAGGTAAGCCACGTAAAGGAATTAATTAATCAATGCATAAATGAATTAATGAATATATATGATTTGACAAATGAATGAGCAGGTGAAAAAAGCAAACAATGTCTTATTTCTGCTGTAAGAATTAATCAGGAACAGGATGTTCTAATATCAATAGACCAATAGCAATATCATTGTCTTGTCAATGTTTTCTGTATGAAAATGAAATTGAAACTGAAACCGAAAGTACTTTACTGTTACTGACTCAATACTTCTTTTTTGGGCAAGTGTCTGTGTTCTATTTCTGCCCAGACAACAAGTCTTGGACAGGATACACGTATTTGTATGTATGTTGGGAACCTGTGAATCACACATTTTCAGTCGAATCTTGAATCGAATCAGGGTAATAATAATAAGAATGACGACAATTTATATGGCGCTATAACATGGTCACAAGCAGCAAGGGTAAGCTTTCGAATTTGAATTGAATCAAATCAAATCAGCAGGTACCAGTGTGATATTCATGTAGTGTGGACTTCATAGCATGGGCGTATCACAGATAGCTTGTTGGCCATTTGCATGAGTTAAATGTCGTCACACGTCGCGTTGCACACAGCAATAAAACAACCAATCCACGGGTAGTAAACAATAGTCAAACAAGTGTCAAGAGCTAATCATTTTTTTTAACCATGGCGTCATTTTCTAATTGAATCAAATACTGCTGTGCAATTCATTTTAGAATCGAATATCGAAGCTTTATGGGCCCCTAATGTATGTATGTGTCTGGAGTTTTATAAAGGACATTTTAAGAACCCACAAAAGTGCTATGAAAAGGGCTTTCTAATTTTATTTTGTTTTTTTCTGTTCATCTACATCTTGTTGAATCTTGTTACTTGAAAAGTGTCGGTGTCTGTCTATGAACAATATACTTGAAGGCACGCTGAAGTTTTCGCTTTACATTACATGTCCCTGCGCTGTCTGTTATTCTTACAGGTATGTCCACTACTTTGCGGGTCTTCTTTCGGGAGCGATAAAGATCAACAACAGTTCGCTCTACTTGCACCAGATCATAATCCGTGGAATTCCAAACTTCGATGGTCGAGGGGGTTGTAGACCATTCATCAAGATCTACCAGGGAATGCAACCGGTCTACGTTTCGAACGTCTTGTAAGTGACCAGCTTTTCTATTTCTCTGGTGCTTCAGGTTCTTAGATGTAATTCATTTTATTTAGTTGTTGCAGTTACTGCTTGTGCAGTCAAATGCACGGTGGTGTAGGGGTAATGTTCGATGCCTTGCAGCCGGAGGGTTGCGGGTTCGAATCCACCTCAAGCCGCCATAATAATAGGGACCCTGGGCAAGTCCTTCACTCGCAATTGCTCATGAGCTTTCGGCGTGAAACTCTGATTCAGTGTCCGCTTTAGTCGGGAATGCCTCTGAGTAGAAATCTTGAAGGGGCGCTATAACAAGTGCTCATACATACATACATATACATACATTCATTTGCGAACGGATCCAGGTTCGTTTACGGAGTCTGACCAGCAGATACAAACCCTCGGTCGTTGGATTATAGACACTATCAAATAGATGACTTAAACCTCAGTGTGTATTAGTAGCTCATCAGTTTGGCTATAGTTCTTATAAAGACAGGTGAACTGTTGGTATCAGTGTATATTCAGCATCATCGTCATCATCAGTTCCTGATGCCAGCCATTTGGCGGCAATTTGTACAAGTGAATTACTCTGTTGTCCTCAGCCATTTGTCAAGTCCATATTCATAATGTTCTCCCAATGAGATCCTGAGTGAAGTCTTTTAATATAAACTCGGCTTTTTCTAAGTGGCTTTGTTCTTCAGACCTGCAACGACCACCTTCAAGAGCTTCTTTGAAGATATACTTATTTTATTCTGCATTGATTTAATGTCATTGAGTCAGTGGCTGTTCTGTCTTGTTACAGCACTCCCTCTGCCAGCTCTTCGTACATTTGTGTTACGCTGGATCCGTGTCTCCAGTTACGCAGTGATGTTCTCGTCAAGTGTTTCAACAGACCCAGCACTTCTGGTGCAAATCGCGACGTAATCTTTCGCTGCCAATTTCATACTTGTGCCGTTTCGAACAATCTGGTGAAGTTTGGAAAGTCCGATCTGGATGAAGCATGCAATGACCAACGTTTCCCTGACCAGGGACAGGTGGAGTTTGTATTCACCTCAGCACCAGAGAGAATTAGCAGTGAGTAAACACTACCTTACCTTAATACAGGGATGGCCAACTATGCACTGGCCAAATGTGGCCCGCGGGCTGCTGATTGGCAGAACTGCCCCTTTCTAAGTAATTTTTTTTCTCTCATTTTGCACCTACTTACTTGTCCGACTACTACAATCTGCATAATAATGATATCTAAAACACTAAAAAAATTAGTGTTGTAAGTTCTAGTGACCTAATGTAGTCGTACCTGTTTTATACATATTGTAAAATATGAAATAAACATTTGTATTTCTTTCGAGGCTGTGAGGACAAACATTTTACGGCCCGCCGCGTGCTTACCAACAGTCATAGTGGCCCGTAGGCCAAAAAGGTTGGCCACCCCTGCCTTAATACTTTACCTGCCTTACCTTACTACCTTACCTCCCTTACCTTAATACTTTAACTGCCTTACCTTACTACCTTGCTTGCCTTACCTTAATACTTTAACTGCCTTACCTTACTACCTTGCTTGCCTTACCTTAATACTTTAACTGCCTTACCTTACTACCTTGCTTGCCTTACCTTAATACTTTAACTGCCTTACCTTACTACCTTGCTTGCCTTACCTTAATACTTTAACTGCCTTACCTTACTACCTTGCTTGCCTTACCTTAATACTTTACCTGCCTTACCTTACCTTAATACTTTACCTTACCTTAATACTTCTTTACCTTACCTTACTACCTTACCTCCCTTACCTTAATACTTCACCTGTCTTACAGAGAGAGGGCAGAGAGAGAGCGGGTGGGGAATTACAGTGCAGCAGATTAATTTAAACAAAATTAGCTGTAAGTACAGTCTTGTTAAATGGTAACAGTACTTGTGTTGTTATTTGTTGAACATGGTAGCCAATTGGTTAAAGTGGTCTACTTGTAACACGGAGACTATTACCTACTACCCCCTGTCCTATATACTGGTCACGATCTGCGCCCACGCTCACATAACCGTGTTCTTTCTAGATTTGATTCCCTCACCAGGCGTGGTTTCCTGGCTAGGATGTTGTCAGCTAAGGCTGCTAAGCCATATAGTGTTTTTTAGTTTACTATTTACTAACTTTTTAGCTACTATTTGATAACTTTGTATAACTTTGTTTGTAAGCGCCGTGCGTTTGCCAGCGTTTAATAAAGAACACACTTACTTTTACTTACTATGGGTTCGAGCCTCCCTAAGAAGGTTACTATATACTAGCGTGTAGTGACCTTGAACAAGTCCTTCAGTCACAACTGCTCAGCGCCTTCGATTGATGATGCATGGTGATTATATAGTAGTGTGTAATAACTGCAAAATTATAATATTATTTACATTATATCTATACCACGTATCGTGCCTCTGAGTATGAGTTGTCCCGTTGAAGAGGCGCTATACAAATTCTCATAATGAATGAATGAATGAATGAACAAACGAACGAATGAATGAATGAATGAATGATGAACATGCTTTACCTTTCCATAGATATTCCTCAGATCTAAAGATCGAAAGATCATTTGGCTGAGGTGCAAACACTGGGGTCTTTTTAATCCTTTGGATTTGATTTTTGTGTTTTTGTCAGTTAAAGGACGGAAGGCTGAATTTATGGATTTCAGTTTTGCTTTGAAGCAACCATAAGTTTATCCTAACGATAATAATCGTGAGAGTTACTGTCAGTAAAGTCATTTTTCAGCATCAAAGAAAGCTAAGTAGTGGGAACCAGCATGTTCACAGGTCAACGTCCAAGGGTCGGGCAGACGGCTGTGGTGGATGGAGTTTAGAAGTGAAGGGGCGAGAGAGGTAAGGGGAAGAGGGGGAATCAGAATAAGATATGTGGCAGATATCTTCTGTTTAAATGAAAGACCAGCACAGAGATTGGAAGAGCAGCAGTTTTGTGAGTTAACCAAATAGATCAGATACTAATTTAGTTTATGCCTCGTTTGTTATGATAACAGAGCTTCATTAGTCCAGAGTCAGTCGTATTAAGAATACATTCATGTTTTATTTGAAATATTCAGAAGAGATTTTATCATGGATGATCAGATAGGAAAGCCTTTCTTTAAAATGTCCAGCAAGAATTGTAAATGAGCAAGTGTTGCAAAAGTTGAATTTATTGGATTTGTTGAACTTGACTTTTTTACAGTATTCATCACAGATTATCACAAAACAGACAACTGATGTTACTAAGTAAAATCTATGTGTCATAAGTGCTATAATCCAGAACAATTGTCACTTGTTGGGGTTTTGACAACAAGTCTTTGATCGAATACATGCATACAAAGAACAGTAGCAGAGTGGTTCACAATTTCCTTCAGAAATCATTATGATTGTACAAATGTAGGTCACTTCTACTGCGCGTACAACATGAGCTAAAAATAGTTTGCAATATGATTCTTGTTTTATGCTTGCGACACTTGCGGAAACTCATAAAGTTTTTATGGGTAGGCTAGATAGAAAAGATCGTTAATGTCACCAGTTGCAAGTACATGTACAAGTCGTCAAGTTTCTCACTGGGTTTGGATCTGGGAAATAGTTTCTGTTTAATTATGCTATGCCATAACAAAGTGATCCGCCACCCTGGTATGGCTGTGTGGAAGTTTCTTCAGTTTTGTTTGTCTTTACGTCTCGATGCGCGCCGACAATAGCGCGCATGCATCGAGACGTAAAGACAAAGCGCTTTGACGGCGCGCATTTGTCTTGCGCGCTAATAGCGGGTCACCAGAGAAAACAGTTCAGTATGCTTAGGCTACTCGTCAAGAGAGCAGTACTAGTGTTGAATTGATTGGTTGATGATGGGCTCGCTTAATTTGATTGAAATTCCTATCGTACCATACTTTAAGTATGGTGTTTATAAATAAATTTCAGATGATGATGCCCCCAATCAGCGTGACACTTGCCTTGGGTTGTTTGTTGATGTCTGCCTTGTGCCTTGGCGCCAACGCACGTGTACCCTAGCGCCAACGCACGTGTACCCTAGCGCCAACCCACGTGTACCCTAGCGCCAACGCACGTGTACCCTAGCGCCAACCCACGTGTACCCTAGCGCCAACGCACGTGTACCCTAGCGCCAACCCACGTGTACCCTAGCGCCAACGCACGTGTACCCTAGCGCCAACGCACGTGTACCCTAACGCCAACACACGTGTGCCCACATGCCAACGGAGGACCAATCTGCTTGCCCTCATGACAGCCCGCAATTATTATGCACTCAAAGAATGCCATGCTTCAAGTGTGGGCGTGGCTTGGTATGTTTCGAAACTGTCTAATGTTTCAACCTTGAGACAATCGACAAGGCTTCTTAGATTGGGGTAACATCTGTCATCCAGAGGCAAGTCTGGCACGGTTTGGGGGACTCTGTGTCATGCTGAGTTTAGGAGAAGGCAGCATGAGGGAAGTTGCCCTTGGATTTAATGACTTCTCATGGATGCCACGGGCATTAATAGCAATAGTAATAAGATGATTTATATAGCGCCGTAGCTCAACCGAGGCAGAAGAAAAAGGTGCTGTACATGAGTTTAAAAAATTAATGACCGTCATAATTATGAAAGATGTTGTCTGGCATAAGATTATTCATTGCTTTGTAACTTGTAAGTTATCAAGCACAGTTTATACTTTATAGGTAATCTGTTGAGGAACATGCAGCCAGTGTAGGTTGTTGACAAGCAAATTGGTGAAAGGATTGGATGTTGTCCGGCCATAGTTGAGACGGGCAGCAGTTGATATAGCACCAGTGAATAAGCTGGTCTCCCTCACGTGGCTTTTGTGGGTGCTGAGAAATTTGTGAAGATTTACATTACATTACCTGCCTTGCAGAGAGAGGGCAGAGAGTGCAGGCACGGAATTGGAGGAAGCCTTTAAGTTCTTGCCAACCAACAGTTACAACATTTCCTTTAAAATCAATTGACTACAAAGCAGGGCTCCAAGGGAGAGAGGATGCAGACATTCCACAAGATGGAGAAGTTTTTTTACGTTACTTCCAGAAAGCGTATTTGACTTTTTTTATGCTCTTATGTTTGTTTTGATGTTTCTTATTCTATCCAGTGCAGCTTACCATTCTTTGCGCAGCTGCATTTTGCTTAGTCTGGATTTCTGACTCTCGTTTTTATTCAGATTTTGTATGGTTGCTGTTCCACGATAAGATTTCAGTTGCAGGCTAATCCCTTCAGAAGGCCATCTTGTATATTACTTGCAAGATTTCAGACAGTATTGTTTTAAGAAAAGTAAGTAAGCAAGTAGTCTTTATTTGCAGCTAGCACTATTGAGTGCATAATGATGATCACATTCATGATGATGGTGATCATGTATACCGTGTATACTGTGCATACTTGTGGCTATAGACTCTCCTATGTAACAATGCTGTGTCATTAAATGAAGATAATAAACATTGCATTCCTTTTCACCCAGGCTTGGGACTGGCACAGTCTGAAGACGAAAGTGGTGTAATGATCTAGACACTTACAATAATGCCTTTTACATACCTAACAAAAGCGGTGTTAAAAGGTGCTATTTTTTATTGATGATGATAATAAAATTTATAACATAGTTGCAGTGTAATCTTGTGGTACCAGATGTGATCCACTGGAAGAAAAGGTATTAAGTCTAGTGTTTCTGGACTAAATATGCCCTGAGTTTGTTGATTTAATTGGGTCAAATCTGATCGTGATAGCCAATGTCCACAAAATCCTAATAAAAAACTCCACCTAAAAGCTGTAATTCTGAGAAAACCCAATATAAAGAATTGTAGATCTTTAAAAACCACAGCATCAACATTTCTGCATAGTTGTATCTATTATCTAAAGCTTTGTACATGTGTTATTTATATTATAAAAAGTCCTTGTGAGGATTTTAAAGTTTCATCCTAACAAGTCATAACTTTTGATGCAGTGACCTACTGAAATGTCAGTCATCAAAAATTTGGGACAAAAGCAGCATGCAGTCTTACATTCATTGGTCGTTTTCTAGAGGTCCAAAAGCTAGTAATTAATGTTTAAATTAATCTCCAATTACATAAGCTGATGCCAAGTATGCTCTAAACCACTCAGCTGCTGAAATGAGTCTTCATAAAATTTGCCCCTTGTAGGACTTTTTTGTTTCTCTTTTGGAGCAATTTAGTGTCTTATTTAGGAGTGGCTAATTTCCTTGTGGTGGCGGTATGTAGAGCTGTTAGACATTCACAGACATTATTTTTTGTTCTGATGTATTAGTTATTACTCTAGCTAGAGAGGTCTTAATCCTCTGGAGTTCCTGCAAATAAATATTAACTTCACCATTATTGGAGCAATTTATTGTCTTATTTTAGGAGTGGATAATGTCCCTGTGATGGTGGTGGTATGTGGAGCTCTTAGACATTCATGGACATTTCTTGTTTTGACTACAGAACATGTGTGACAAGAACTTGCAGCAGAGTTTGACTAGGTGACCTACTTGTGTTGGTACATGCATTAGGCTCTGCGTGTTATTCAACACACTGGTACTGTCGGTGGCTATATTTGTCTGCAAGTCTAATGCCGGTGAATTTTGTGGAACAATGCCACTAACCCTGACAGACAAACCCACATAGACAGATAATGGCATTATGGCAGATGGAGAACTGGCCTCTCTGTAGTCTGCGGAACGCGTTTGAAGCTCGCCGGTCATATACATCACTGCAGTCATAGGTAAAAATCGGTCGGTCGTGGCCCAAGGTGACAAAAAGACTGCAAACATCTCTCCTGAGGATGATAACATACCTTCTGCTGTACTCATATCTGCAACGTCTTCATAACTGCCATTATCATCACGGCTGTCTTCACATTAGAACTCCTGGAATGGCATCCCTCTGGAACTTCGCCTCTTTCCCAGGACCTCTCCTATGTTTGTTCTCACCTTAAGACTGTTCTTTTTAGCCATGCTGGAGTTGGGAGCGCCTCTGAGCAGTTTTCTTAAAGGGGCGCTATATAAATGTTCAGTGTAAAATGTTTGATATGAATAAATGAATGAATAGACATTTTTAGATAATCAGTTGTGTCTCAAGTCCAACAGAATTGAGTTTTTATGTCATATACTCTGCAGTACAGACGTGATTTCGGACTCTCAAAACCACAAAACCGAGAGCTTTTATCTAATTTTGCAAGACATTTTGCTCTTCTCAGTGCTGACTTAGTTCAGAACAGGCATCATCAAATGCATTTTGGATTCATATGGATAACAAGATGAACTATTGCATCCTGTAATGCATCCACTTTACATTTATCCCTCTTTGCCTGAATTATGGTTGTGTTAACACATACACAGACCTGCAATCTTAAGACCACCGCCTACAGATCTGAGCCATGAAATATATGTTATGGTAAAGGGACCACAATCACAAAACACAGTAGGTTAGCTTTAGCTATAGTCAAAAAGTCTCTAATATAAGCACCCACCACCACCATTGGTTGCTAAATAGCACAGTGGTTTGCTAGCTGTAATTTACTTTTAACAAACCAGCTTAGGCATGTATAATTTTTAACATTAACTACCAAAACTATAATTATAAGTCAACACGACTTTATGAGTCAAACACAGATTTATAGCTAGTTTTATGCAAAAAAGAGGTAAATCAGCATATTAAAGCTGTTGAATATTTAATCTCGGTAAAAACCTATTCTGTGCATGGGGAATTGACACGCTTATAAAAAGAAGGCAAGTAAAATAATAATAAAGAGGTTAAACTGAGACCCGCTTGACGTAGTCTTTTTACTTATAATTTTTTCCACATAAATAAACTTCATTTACTTTGTAATAATAAAATTTGAATTCCCATAATTATTTGTGACCAAGTGAACCTTATAAGCAAATCCAAAATATCTGCAAAATGACCTCATACGCAATCAAACGGGTTTCTCATTAGATACAGGCACCATGCAGTTTTGGTACCATTTCTACATTATATACATTAGTTGTGCATATATTATATCAGCGGTTGGAAAGTGCCCTCACCACGGGTGTCGAGGGGGTCCTGAGTCGAGGCGGTGGCTCAGACCCTGGACAGACATGAGAGGGTGAGATACAGCGTCTGTCCGACGGTCTCGCAAACTCCCACGTTAATCCGCACACATACCCATTACCCAGACCAGCCATTTAGAACTCTGCCCAACCTAACAGCAGGTATCAGTTACAATTACTCTTTCCTATTTCTCACACACAGCGTCCTCCCACTCGATCCTTGTCCCAGCCCCACCACCACCATCACCACTGCCTGCTTTATACACGGATTAAGTACGGGCTTGTGTGGGATGGTTTTCCCCAGCCAGGCTCTGGGTGGACGCACCAAGAGTGAGGCATCGCTATGACGAAGCGCTTTGGATCTTCCATATTTATTATCCAGTCAATTGAAAGCCAATTTATGGCACAGGTGGCAGCTGCTGTTCTGCCTGCCTGCTTGCCTGCCTGCCTGCCTGCCTGCCTGTCTGTCTGTCTGTCTGTCTATATATATTGACTTGCATGGGTGTATTTAGGGGGATTTACGGGTTCATCCTCCCAAATAAATAATTGCCTAATTTTTAAAATTACTTTTTGTATACTCTGCAACCATGTCCAGTGGAAACACCCCACCCGAAATTGTAAACCCCTAAATGTTTACTGGCTGTGCTTCTTTTGATTTGCGTGTATGTATATATGTGTATCGATGTATACATGAATATACATTATTTTTAACAGCTGGACTGAGTACAAACTGAAAATCAGGTTACATCATTTTATTCAGTTACACTTACACCAGTACATACATGCATGCATACATACATAAATATATTCACATACATACGACTACATACTTATATAGATATATAATATATATAGACTGCATACTCATATATAGGCCTATATGTATGTACATATGTACACACTACTACATGCATACACGCATACATACCAGTACTTGCACCTATAGACTAACTGTCTGCTAACAGTTGACCCTAATGTGTCTAGATGTAGCTTATGTAGATCTTTTGTCTGGTGTCAGAGCACATTCACTGTCGCCTAAGCCAGACAGTTTTATCCAGTCACTACAAAGGGTCACTTCAATGTCTGGATATGATCCGCAATGAATATCCCTTATTGTATGCAGCTAGCATTTATATTGCGCCTTCCAAGTGCCTATTGAATACTCGGCAGCAAAAAAGATGTTAACGTTAATATTGATGGACAATTATTCCGCATTCGGGCTACAGTAGTGTGCCATATTTGCGGGCAGACAATTCTTGTAAGATTTTTATGGCTGGGACGTCCGTAGGATTATGTTTCAACCCTCTGTGCTAAGCTGAGTTCAGCTGCGGCCAAATCGTTGTGACATAAGCTTAATAATAAAATGCAGAGGAATGCTGTAAACACCGAAGTGAAAAGAAGAGCCGGTCTTCAATGGACTCTCTCTGCCTGAGTGGATCTCGTGCAAATTTATCCTCCTTCTCCTCGCCCCTCTCCTCGTACAGTGTCTTCTTGTACCCATCCTCCTACTCCTTTTCCTCCCTCGGTCTGGTTCTGTACCCCATTGCCCCTCATCCTTCTTCTCCTCCTACTCGCTCTCATTCTTCACGTCTTCAACTGGGTGCCTTTGCGCTTGGGCTGTAGGGCCGACCTCTGGCACCGTGAACTGGGCTAAGTACAAACCAGGACCTCAGAAAGATCTATTGAAATGAAAGGTGCTATAAAAAAATACCCACCCATCCCATGGTAATTCAACCAAATTAGCATTAAGTACAACCCAATCAATTTTTAGTATCAGATGTGCCAGCATTGAGTAAGACGAAGAATTATTAAGTTAAGATAATATAATATTATTATGATGCGAGACAGCTAGTATTAACAGCATCTGGTACGTATTAAGCCACAAGTATTAAGACCCAGTGAGTATAAGTTAAGAAAGACTCAGTATGTATTAAGTATGACCTCGCGCATGTTGAGTAAGCCAAGTCGTGTTGGTGTAGACAGAGTTTCATAGTTAGGCAGCTGTTTTTTAACAGGGCTGAACTCTATAAGGCTGTCAAGCGTTCAGTTCTACTCGGCTGCCCGGAGAGTGAGCGCTCTGTTCCCCAGTTGGCTGATAGACTCGCACGGCTGTATGACTTCTTATTCATCGAGTCTCTCGGTGCCACAGGTTCATGTTGCTTGCCTAAGGTACATAGACCTATTCGACGCGGCCGCTGTGATGTAATTTACGACAAGAATAAATTTAGATTCAGTGTGAGGGTGGATTGTTTCCGTACGGCCTTTTGGGGCGTCGACAGTTATTCAATTATTGGTGAAATTCAGTTTCCTGTCGACTGGGGGAGTTTCCAAATATGCAACTTTTCCGGTGCTGACAGTTTTGAGGAATTGGTTCCGTTGAAGTTTGTGTGGATTGTGATTTAACGTTTGGTTTTGAGAATTCGTTTGAATTGTTTGTTTATTTGAAGCACTTTTGTGCACTCGAGGTTAGTAAATCGGAGACTGAGTCACCAAAGTCGTGTGCACAAACAACGTTTTTAGTGTTGTTACGCGTATTGTATCGTACCTGATAATTTATAAAGCACCTCTCGCGGAATAACTATTCAGAGGCGCTCTCAGCACGGAAGCCCCGGAGGAAAAAGAAACGCCTTTAAAAAGAGACCGATGAGGAAAAGCCGGTCACTAGTCTAGCCCTTAGTGAGGGGAAGGTCATTTCAAATGGAGGGACCCACCACAGCAAACGCCCGGTGTTGGGCCAGAACAGTCCTAATCAATAGCCTATATTACTGTGTGTGCCGTAGTCCACGCAGAAGGCGGGAACCGTCAATCATTGGATTTCGGAACCAGTTGTGCTACCGATTGGACCACAGTACAGCCATAAATATCGTTTCTGGTTGGCTGAGGGATTTTCAGTAACCATTGGGATATTTGATGCACTGATGTTTGAGAAAATAAATATGAAATTTGTTTTGTTGTGGATGGGAGGAATTCATAAAAACCAGCCTTTTGATTTTTTTCTTTACTTCTCCAATGTTATGTGTTTTGACTATTGTTTTACTCAAAGTGACCTGATGTCTTGTGCATTTATACGTAGATTAGATTAGATTAGATCCATGTGTACTGCTTTTGTAGCAGTGTTGGTTAGGAATTTTGGGTGGATTGGATGGATAGATGGATGGATAAATGGATGGATGGATTAATGGAGGGATTAATGGATGGAGTAATTGATTAATTGGTGGATGGAGTAAATGATGGATTATGTAATGGACGGATTAATGGATGGATGGATTAATGGATTAATTAGATGGATTAAGTGATGGATTACATAATGGATGGATTAATTGATGGATTAATTGATAGATGGATTAAGTGATGGATTACGAAATGGATGGATTAATGGATGGATGGATGGATGGATGGATGGATGGGATGGATGGATGGATGGATGGATGGATGGATGGATGGATGGATGGATGGATGGATGGATGGATGGATGGATGGATGGATGGATGGATGGATGGATGGATGGATGGATGGATGGATGGATTAATTAGATGGATTAAGTGATGGATTACGAAATGGATGGATTAATGGATGGATGGATGGATTAATGGATGGATTAATTGATAGATGGATTAAGTGATGGATTAATGGATGGATTAATGGATGGATTAATTGATAGATGGATTAAGTGATGGATTACGTAATGGATGGATTAATGGATGGATGGATGGATTAATTGATAGATGGATTAAGTGATGGATGGATGAATGGATGGATTAATGGATGGATGGGATGGATGGATTGGATGGATGGATGGATGGATGGATGGATGGATGGATGGATGGATGGATGGATGGATGGATTAATGGATGGATTAAGTGATGGATTACGAAATGGATGGATTAATGGATGGATGGATGGATTAATGGATGGATTAATTGATGGATGGATTAAGTGATGGATACATAATGGATGGATTAATGGATGGATTAATTGATAGATGGATTAAGTGATGGATTACGTAATGGATGGATTAATGGATGGATGGATGGATTAATTGATAGATGGATTAAGTGATGGATTACGTAATGGATGGATTAATGGATGGATGGATGGATTAATTGATAGATGGATTAAGTGATGGATTACGTAATAGATGGATTAATGGATGGATGGATGGATGGATTAATGGATGGATGGACTAATGGTTGGATGGACTAATGGTTGGATGGATTGATGACTGGATTAATGGATGGATTGACGGATGGATTAATGGAGTCAAATATTTGTGTAGTGCCTTTTTGAAAGCCTCCTAAAATAATCTGAAACCTCTCGCTTAATTATCTAGTACAGATTGCTTTAGACATTAGTGCACAGTTAAGTTCTGCATTTTGCAGGATGACAGATGGAAACAACTTTTCTCCGGCTGGGTCTAACAATTGTTCAGCATAATGCGAGCTGGTGGCGTCTGTAGTCAGGCAGGGCGAGCAGAAACGCCAAGAGCTTACAGTGCAAGCCCAAATATATGGGTGGAGGGGGGACTTGAGAGCAAACAATTGCTGTAAAAAGAAAATGATTGATGCATGGAGATTTCTAATTCATTTACCTAATGGATGAATTACCAGTTGGGGTATGATTTATAGATAATGATTTCACAGAGAGTGTGATTTGAGTGATGTGAATATCCATGGGGGAGGGGAGGAGGAAATGTTATCTTCAGTAGTGAATGGATGAATGCTGATGAATGAGTGAATGGTAAGTGAATTCTGATAAATTAGTGAATGCTTAGTGAATGCTGATAAATGGGTGAATATTAAACAAATGCTGATAAATCGGTGAATGCTAAGTGAATGCTGATTAATCGGTGAATGCAGGAAAGTGTTTTAGGCCTAATCTGTTGAAAGCTAAACTTTTGTATTCCAAAGAACTTTCAGCTAAGTTTGTAGTTGATCGATAACCGTGCCTTCTCTGTATGGAACCACTCTCCCATTGGCACTGTGCTTCCTCCCGAGGGTCCATTCCGACGCATTCTACTCTATGCTACTCTAGCCTTAAAAACTGTTCTTTTTAGCCGTGCTGGGATTGGGAGCACCTCTGAGTAGTAACCTTGAAGAGGTGCTAAATAAATCTTTGTAATGAATAATGAATGAATGATTCCTACTTGCTTGCCGTTCAGGTAGTTCATAGTTTCATTTAAAGTTGATGATGATTTCGTTGATGATGGGAAGATGACTATGATTACGAAGGCTACGGTAATTGCTGACAAAGAACCATAATCAGAAAGCCATTACAGTACATTTCCGTACGTTACTTTGCCTTACGTTACTTCAACTGTACACAATCTTAGCTTTATTTGACATTTACTTAACCTGCTTTCTCTCATCCTACAACTCGCACAAAATTTTAGCTTCTAACCTTACGTACACTGTCTTATGCTATGTTGCCTTCTTTTTTGACGTAGAACCTGAACTTTCCTCTGAAATTGGAACGTCGCTGGACAGATGGAATTCGTATGAGAACTTCAACATCTCATCTGAAGACAACGTTGGCGATGGTAAGGGTCATTTACATCCAATATAGTGAGACTTTTATCGACCTTGATAGTCTAGAGGTCAACCCAAGGTTCTTTGGGAAATGGAGGTTTCAGCATCCCCACAGCGTACGGTCAGTGTACTCATCATAGCCAAGTTTGCTAGGCACTGGTGGAGCTGAGGTCTTAAAACAAATATCTGTAGTATTGTATTGTATTGTATTTGAACACTTGTTATAGCGCCCCAACCAGATTTCCCATTCAGAGGCTCCCTAGCGGCTGAATGGAGTTTCACGAAGTCTTTATTGCGAGTGAAGGACTTGCCCAGGGTCCCTACGCCGGCGACTTTGAGGTGGATCCGAACCCGCAACCCTCCAGCTGCAAGGCACCGCCCCAGTTGTATTGTGATGTGTTGTATTGTGTGTTGTATTGTACTCCACGTTTATAATGCGACCGAGCCACCCCAAATTAATCTCTGGACCCGACCGGGAAGCGAACCCGGGGCGCCGGCGCGGCGAGCAGGCACCAACCCACTCGGCCACTCAGGATCCTTATTGTAGGGCTTTGAATCCCCAACCTTTTGGTTGACAGTCAGTCCATCATGCTAACCACTAGACTATCATGAACCCCTAGCGGTGGTAAGATAAAGTGATACTATAATTGTTCAGTTGTTTGTATGTATGTAGGTATATATGTATATATGATGATGTATGTGTATGCCTGTATGTATGTATTGATTGATTGATTCATTGATTGCTTTTTATTTGGTAACCAAAAACATACAAAAAAAAGGGTTATCGATTAGGGATGTTAAACGATAATCGGAAATCCGATTATCGGTTTAGAAAACGATAATCGGTTTTCATTATTGACAAAACGATTATCGTATTCTGCCTGTTTTATACATAAAACGGACTCTTCTCCAGCCAACGAGGTAATAATAGATCCCCACAGCGACGTAATATTGCCTCATATATAAAACCAAGCCTTCCACAGCCAACGAGGTAATAGTAGAACACCCACAGCGACGTATTATTGTCTCATATATAAAGCATAGTCTTCCCCAGTCAACAAGGTAATAAGCTCAGTAGAACCCCGTACGTGTACGTACGTTACGGTACGTAGCGATTATCGGTTTTCAGTAACTTGCATTATATGATAATATATTAAATTTTCTATGAAGGCCAATAAAAAACGATAATCGATAATCGGTTTAAAATCGGATTTCTAAAACCGATAATCGGTTTGCCAAAAAACCGATATTAACAACCCTATTATCGACAACAGAAATACATCGGCAAAACAAGTTAAGGTTACCAAGGAGACCCATAAGGGGCCGAAGGGTCCCGCTAACCAGGGCCACCTGGGGTATTAGTATTACAGAAAGTAGTGTGGCCAATGCAAACCAAATTAAACGATAAACATTAATCTTGATCAGACTTAATTAAAACTTAACTAGTGTGTAAAATTAACAGCGGTATGATTGCACATTTTATTATGCCTTAGTAATCATAGAAAATTAAAACATTACATTAGGAAACCTTTTGTGTTAATATTTTGAGTGTCCTTGAGTAACTGATGAAGCCCTTAAAATATAGTCACGTAAATTGCGTTTTAAGAGATGAAGGCTAGATAAGGATCGTATATCAATAGTGATTGCATTCCGTGTTCTCGGCCCTATACATTTAATCAAAGAGAGTGTTGTGTTAGTATGGGCAAAGGGGATAAGGAAGCATTTTGGGTTTCTGGATGGATGGTGACGGATGCCCAAGTTAGGTCGAAAAAAGTCTTGGTATATAAGAGGCAGTAGATTACAATTATAATGGTACATAAATACCCTAATTGATATCTCCTTATTCGCTCTAGTTTTAATATATTACGATCAAGAAACTCCTTGGCTGTATGGGATGCATGGGGAGACCGGCTATAAATCTAATCGCTTTTTTGAAGAATCTGCTTGGATAAGTTAGATTTATAAGCAGAGGCCCACACAATGTTTACAATAGGTTAAATATGGGTAAATGAGAGTGTAATAGAGAGAGGATCGGGCCTGTTGGGGTAATATTTTAGCTATCCGTGAGAAAATTCCTAATATTTTAGCAACCTTAGATGCGATATTTGTTATGTGTTCCTTCCATGATAGGTGTTGGTCCACATAGACCCCTAGAAACTTTGAGGATTGGACTTGGGCTATGGGAGTATTCATAATTTTTAAATTAGGCAATACTGGAGGAGATGGTTTTTTATAGGATCTAAATAATATAAAATTTGTTTTATCTAAGTTTAGAGTTAGTTTATTCACTTGGAACCATTTAACAATTTTTACCTTTTTCAGTGTTGGCATGCTCAATTAGAAATTCCAAGGAAGAGTGAGAATAGAATATATTGGTATCATCTGCAAATAGTATAAAGAAAAGAGTGGAAGAGACATTAGGAAGATCGTTAATGAAAAGGATAAAATGTATGCCTACATACATGCATGTATCAATCAATCAATCAATCAATCAATCAATACTTTATTGTTCACCAAACAATTCACATTCAGCAATTAGACAGGCATGACAATCCAGTGACAATGGGAAGACCCAAAGGAACAACAGGTTCCGCTAACAAGTAAGTACTAAGCTAAGTATAAATTACGATGCACCCATGCATGTATCTATGTTTCTATGTATGTAGATATGAATAAATGAGATCTGGACATTTCTATGATGAATTTTAAGAGGCCCCATGCTCTTCTGTTCTGTTCATTAGGTACATTTGGAACGAGGACCAGCAGAGGCACTCTTCGCAGTGACGGATCTTTAGACAGTGGAGTCTACTCTTCATCAGTAATGCATACGAAGAAGATGTCATCGAATCAGAGTGTCCCACGACAGAAAATGGATTCCGAAGGGATTCCAAACGGGGATTCGTCAGCGGTTCATGCTTCCTTACACGCAAGGAACCACATCGGATCAGCTGCCGTTCAGGGTGAGTTGTCTTTGGGTTAGATTATGGGTCGATTAACACTTCAGTGATGAGAGTGTGCTACGAGTGACTGGGAAACCAATGCAGCTCGACTTTAAAGTTTTATTTGGAAGCCTAGATACATACAGTCTGGACCATAATCTGCAAGTAAGTCGTGTTTATCCAGATGTCCTAATTATTGCAGAATCTTAATGACACGTATTATTATTATCATTATTATTATTATTATTATGTGGAGTTTGCCATGAGTTGCAGAATGCAAATGATGCTAATAGTCATTATTATTATCATTATTATTTTCATTATTATTATTATTAATTGCTTGACTTTTCCACTTTTCTTATAATCTGTTTCTTTTGTTTAGACTACAGAACAGGAAGCCAGAGTTGGTCCACATCAAGTACGATGCAGACGAGTGGTGGTAGCACCCTACGTCCGGAAAAACCAGGAAACGAACAGGAACAACTCGACGAAATACTCAAGGAGTTGCTTGGCGACCAGATGAATCTCCGTGACAACGCCCCCGTCGCTCGACTCCCGAGCACTCCTGGCACCTCCCTGGTGCCCGCTGCCACGCCAACTCGCGGTGTTATAACAACCGAAAGCGACAACATGCGCACTCAGCTCAGCTGGCAGACGAGTCAGGCTGGGCCAACGAAGAGCGCTATGGTTGCCCGGCAGACGGTCGCTCAGCCGTATCCGCACGCAAAGGTCGAGAGCGATTCGATGCGATACCGCGAGATGACCGCCGCGCAGAGGTCGCAACCAGAGGTCGAGGTCGACAAGTGGGGCGCATCTGAGCGATACGCTTACGATGCGCCGAGCTTTCGCGAGAGCAGGCGCGTCGAGACGCATTCGGAAACGGTGAGGCGCGAAGAGATCATCGACATGGCGTCGCAGAGGCAGTACCTCAGTCCCGGAGAGCCTCTCACTTCGGCACGAACACCATCGCCATCTAGTGCTGGGCATCGGGCAGAGCCCCTGATGCTGCAGCAACGTTCGAGCAGTCCTCGTCATTCGACTCCGTATCGAGATGATGCGCCACGCGAACCGATGCGACGGACCGCTTCTGACTACCGACACTACGCCTCCGACTCTGAAGATCCGATGTCGTGGCTGGAGGAGCAGCGCTCAAAGCTGCGCACGAGAACCGGACGACCATGGAAACAGCGCTCACCGCACGAGAAACAGCTCGTTGCTGAGCTCAAGTCGGCGCAGAATGCGTACTACACGACAAAGCGAGGGGTTCAAAGCGACACGGAGGATGGAGCCACGTTTGATCGTTACGGTCGCCACGACCGCAGGGGATACCCAAGGTATGGCCCGGCGTACTCGCTGGATGAACCCGATGATACCCTGACGAGATCGTACGCTCGTGAGCAGGAGCTGAGAACGCCTGATCCATACAACTATGACACAAAGTCACGATTTCCAGGTCCATCAACCCGGTACACCTTCTCGACCGGTCCATCGTACCATCAACCGGTTGGACTGGTGAGGTCTAGCGCTCCTACTTCACCGGTGATACCAGAAAGGGGTGACAGCAGCCGTGAGGCAGTCCTTCGCTCGCAGCCGAGTGCTAGGGAGTGGCTTAAGAGTGGTCAGTAAAGTCTTTGAAGTTTTTAATTACTTTGCATTTGTTATTAACTCGACATTATCACTTACCGTATTCTAATATACTATCATTCGTTTTAGCATGATTTATAAATGTAATTTAATATAGTTTAATACATTATAATGTAATGTAATATAATATGATATATTTATAATAATCCCATGTTCCTAACAGTGGTACTGGAAGTTATGTATGTCATGTCATATTTTCTGTGTAATGGACCCCAATGTGTGTTTGCACAATAATTATTGTACTCTTGTATTGGCTTTTGAGCATGTTGGAGTGTTTCTATGAATGAGGCAGTGATTGAACAAACCAGCAGATGTTTGTTTAACGTTTGTGTATGTTTGTGATCATATGTCGAGGTAGTTTGGCACCAAAGTTTTTAGTGGTCCACTACGAGCTTTACCTTTCCTTTGTTGGCATACAATAAGCAACTTTGTGATTTTATGCCAGACATTACCAGTTGCAACACAGGTGGAGGATTGTTTTTTATATCTATAGTTTACATATATCAGTTTCATGCTTTGGTGGCGCCATGGATTCTGACATTGGGGGAGGAGTTAGAGGAGGGTGGAACTTGCAAGGGTTGGCTGTTCTGCAATCTTCTGTTAATGGCAAATTCCGCTAACACTTAAAAATGTTTAAGAGGCAGTCTGTATTGTGAATCTGAGTCTTCTTCAGAGAAGACGTTTTGACAAAATAGAACCAATGGCAGAGAGACATGACTCATTAGTTCTGTCATGAGTTGTATGTGTATGTAGGTGTCTAGATATCAATATACTTTTTATTGTTCACCATAACAGTTCAAACGTAAAGGTAGACAGTCTTGTACATTCAGTGACAATGGGTAAACCCAAAAGAACCAAAGGTTCCGCTAGATGTTGAGCCTTTGTAGGACTTTTTAAGGACACGTTTTGTTCAAGGTCATCTCTGATACATAAAAAAGCTTAGCACGACTTTCATTGTAAATATGACAGAAGATTTCAGCTTTGAGAGATGATTCTTAATGGGCACTGTGCAAAATCTCCTGTGAGTCTTACAAATCTTACCATATGCAATGTGATAGTGGCCCTAATGAAGTCATTGAGTTAGATCATTAGATACAGTCATACGGCAGATGATCTCCATGGTTTACTGTAGTCAGATCTACACTTGTACCCTGCCTGCATGTCCAGTAAATGGGATCCATATGGTTATATTTATGTGGTTCCCGTATGGGACTATGGATCCTATATGGACCCATATGGGCATTCCGACTATTTAGATGATGTCTTGTACTTGCCTCTGAGGATTGTTGGAACATGTCTGTCTAACACATGTATGGTCGTTTTGCAAAGGACATTGTGTCTCTGTGTTTCAGAGGGACACAGTCCAAGGTACGACAGCGACTCAGAAATGCTTCGAATGGGTCACCACACTGGCTATGAAACTCGGACGATGCACGAACGGGTAAAAGAGCGTAGAATCCTTCTGAAAGTCTGTAATGGCAGTTGTGTTGTTAGATTGCTTCGATCTGCATTTGTTCCCCATCAGCGAATTCATACGTAGGACCTACCTACGTATGACAATATTCCCATAATGTATGTATGTATGTATGAGCACTTGTTATAGCGCCCCTTCAAGATTTCTACTCAGAGGCGCTCCCGACTACAGCGCGGACACTGAATCAGAGTTTCACACGAAAGCGCATGAGCAATTGCGAGTGAAGGACTTGCCCAGGGTCCCCACGCGGCCTGCGGCTTGAGGTGGATTCGAACCCGCAACCCTCCGACTGCAAGGCACCGAACATACCCCTACACCACCGCGCTTCACATACCCTACATGTGGGCCCATTTGTCCCATGTTCAATTGTTCATAGGACGTACGAAGCCCATATGGGACTACTGTTGTATGGGATTCGTCATTGCTGGTGGGTTCATCCATTTCTTCATTCAGTCATTCATTCTTTCTTTCTTTCTTTCTTACTGTAAATTTTTATGGTACATTTCTGAGGTGTCTTATCAGAAGTGTTCCCTTCCCAGCTACTGTAAAAGAGAATGGGTTTCAGATGTTAGTAATGGAGTATACTTGGTCCAAAGATGCTTTTGATAGAGCTGTCCTTTTATGGTGCAGTACAAAGTTCACTTGTTCAAGACTAATGCATCATCTCTTAGATCTTGAAGTCCTTATAAACAAGGTTTGATCAAGATAGAATGTTTGACTGGCTTGATTTATAGACAACTGTCTGTGGGACTATGTTGTTTGTTCACCAAAATGCGGTTTGCAATTGGTTTATTTGGGCGATGTCTGAGCCAGTGTTGCTTTTTTGTGATTATCATAGGTGTGCAATAGTGTAGTGGTTTAATGGTGGACTGTACTGTCAACCAACAGATTTGGTTTCAAATCCCTGCTAGGGAATAGAGATCTTTCGAGGTTGAACTGCAAATAAAATCAGTACACTGACCATGCACTATTAGTGGGAAGATCAGAAGGTCTGACTACCCTCCTTCATATGCCAAGTCTAAGAAAGTCAGCTGGCATCTGGCACCATTTGCTACCATTTTGTACTATTACTGCCTCACAGGGCTAGCATAAGGGACTATTCTTCTTCATGTGGCATGTGTTTTCGTCACCTCTCGCTATATTACTGCCAAATGGGTACATTCATCAGACCCTTCTCTTTATCCAGACTTGGAAGTGAGTATTCAAAATCAGATTAGAAATTTATGTGATTTTGTATTTGTTTTGTCCAGACTTCAAGCTCTGGACATCTTGGTCCACCACCGGTCAAGTTAGAGGAAGTGGAAGAGGAAGTCATTTCACTGCAACCAATTGGTCGTGGAATTCAGAATCTGGAGCCTGGAAGTTCGACAAAGACAATCAACAAGTCGCCGACTTCCTCCTATCCAGTTCCCGGTAAATCAACTTGAATTTGTGATGCAGTAGCACTAACAATCTAACAGCTACCACTAACCAATGTAACAGAATGCTTGCCTTTGAACATGGCCATCTCTTTGCTATTTATGTCCAAAAGTTAATATATGTCAATCATTTGCATCTTTGGGAAGACCTTTTCATACGGTTTTTCTGTTTCCAGGGAACTGAGAATTTTTCCTTAACTCTAAACTTCTAAAGCATGTCTTCTGGTGGTGAATTTCTGAAACTGAACTTATCCATTGCAATGAAGTGACACCAGACGTTCTGTCCTTTGCCTTTCTCAGTGCTGTATAAAATCCAAACTTCGTCTATCTCCATGACTGTAGTCTAAGTGTCCACTTGCATTCTGTTGCTGTTCCGCCCTTTTCGTTCCTGTCTTCAGTTACCCGTTGAGTGACACTAACAGCTCCTGCAATATATTCGTATGTATTACGACTAACAGCGTCTGCAGTGTATGTGTATGTATTAAGACATTTAATATACCTAACATCTTTCAAGTACTTTTCAAGAGCATGGTCAAAGTGTTGCAGTGCATCGACTTCCACAGTCAATAATACATTTCTATAGCACTGCATGGCTTATTTACGATTAAATTGCTAGATTTGACTGAAGTGGCCAACAGAGAAATAACTGTTAATCAATTACTCAATCATTTAATATTTCTAACCTGTGGTTGTCATGTAGGATTAGTAGTGTTCTAACTCTTAGGAAACCTGAATAAAATCTTTCAGGGCCATTATTTTAAATAAGATATATATTTTGTAGTGATTAACGAATTCGCCTGGGATGCATGATTAATAGCTAAAAAAAAGATGTATTCAGTTTTGACTTTGCGCAATAATTTAGCAGAAAATAAGAACTTATTTAACATTTAGATAATTCAATAACAATTAACCATTCGACTAGGTTCTGATTTTTTAGTTGTAGTTACCCCAAACTTTCCAGTTTCACCTTCACCTGGCTACAGTAATAGAGGTAATGCATGTACGTCATCATTAGAAAAAGATTACTGATAGGGGTCGGTTTTTCGTTTAATTTAGTGTCGGGAATAAAAATGGTTCTTTTGATTTCATTTGTCTTTTGTAGATTTGCATGCTGTAGATCTTTTGTGGTCTTGTTGTTCTCTTTATGAGTTTGCATTGTTCTTGTTTTCTTGGCAGATTCTTTTCTTGTTTTCTTGGCAGATGTTACTTAGTTTTAAGGTTTGGCTTGATGATGAAAGTTTGTTTGAAAGAGCTCTGTTAGGAATTGTCTGTTGTTAGGAATAATTGTTTAGGCACCAGAATTATAGGATTGATAATGTAATGTGCTGTTGATCACTCGCTATCATTGTAAGTTCATGTATAGTGCTTAATTAAGAGAGTATTGTTGTCTGTGAATGCAGGTTCTTTTAATCATAATTGCAGCTTCAAATTTCTAAAGAGCTACTCTAAAGCTGAGTGCAAAGCACCCGCTTATTCGTGAGTGCTGCGTCATATCAGATGGGTTGTCCAGAGATCGATGTCCAGTGGATGACCGAGCCCAGTTGCCAGAGAGACCCAATAGAGGAGGCAGAGTGGCTGTTAAGGTGGGTTTTGTTGAGGGCGAGAGAGCTTCGAAGGCAGAGGATTGGGTGGATTATGGTAGGAATTCTGGAGGAGGTGAGATTTCAGTTTGGAATGGAAATCGATAGGGGTAATAAGTAGAGGATACTGTGATGGATGATGATGGGTGAGTGGTGGTGTTGGTGGAGGAACTGAGAATATGCGGGTTTAGCTGCTAGGAGTAATTGTTTGAGTGCTTGGAATAATAATTGTTTAACAGCAAGGAATAATTATTTAACTGTAGGGAATTGCTTTTTATCTGTTACGCTTATGTTTAGCTGCTAGGAATGTTAGCTGTATGATAAACAATTTGACATGTAACTGTGTCACATTAAAATTTTAATGATTTTGATATGAAGGATCATGTACTATGGCTGTGATACAAAAGTTTTCTTAGGGGATATAAATGAGCCAGGTAACTGTAATTTTATAATCACAAATTTATATAGCTCCACTTGAAAAGAAACGGATCAGAGTTACAACACACAACCATTATTGAATAGAATGGTTTTCAAGTGCATATAGAAATGAGGCAATGAAAGGCCAAGAAGTGCAGTTCACTGGTTGCAAGGCAGCTTATTACAGAAAGATGGGTCGACAACAGCTAAGGGTCCGTGGAAGTTTAGGTTGGCAAGAGAAACAGGTTAACTTGCTCAGCAGAGCAAAGAAATCTGCAGCCAGGGATGGAAAAGACCAGGATGTAGAGCTGGCAAAGATAAGATGGAGCACAACCTACAAGACAATTATGCATAAGCATCAAAACCGATATATCGGTTTGATCTTAAACTCCATGTGTTTTTGCATTGATAGCCAGTGCAGTTCCTCCCACCTGAACTGTATACATGGACACTGGTAGCCATGAGAAAATGTGTTGCTAAATCACTGGATTATACATATATCACACCCACCACCACTCGCTAATCTCATCTGTTGTTTTTGTTTACTATTGTTACTGCTACAATGACTAAAACAATGACAATGACTGCCATCACTTGCATACCTGATGTCTTGTTTTGGGTTCCTGCAGGAGGGACGAACCAGTACAAGATGTCGGGCAGCATGTCGATGCCGTCATCTCTTGGACACGTGGATCGGGAGACGGACTTTGGTCAGCTGCAGCAACAGGTGATGGTCAGACCCGCATCCAGAGGATCTGGTAGCATCGGCATCAGTCCAAGCTATGGGATGAATCAGCAGACACCACAGATGCTACCCAGGGGATATTCAGAGGAAGTGGCCTTTCAGCAGACGATGTACAGAGATGGAGGAGTACCTGTCCAGGTAGGCTTTAACAAAACAATACCAAAGTGTCCAGGTAGGTTTTAATACCACAACAGGTAGGTTTTAACAAAACAATACCACAGTCCAGGTAGGCTTTAATTCATCCAGGTCCAGGCAGGCTTTACTGGAAATCTTTTAAAAGGTAGACTATAATTTAGCATAACTTGTCCAGGTAGGGTTTAGGCCTTTAGGGGAACATTTATAACTTGTGGAGGTAGGGATGCATGGTTTCTGATCTTTACAGAGAGGCTGCTTGATATTCTGTCACCTGTCTGTTGGTGAGTTTAATGAAACCTGATAACTTGTCAGGTAAATTTAAATGGAGTCTGATCGCCTGTCTAAAGCTAGGGTTTAATCGTATCTCATCACCTGTTAAAGTTACCCATTGCATTAAGGCTCAAACTCTGTGAATGTTCTGTTACAGGGTGGTGGTATGCAGACTTTGCCAAGCGGGGGAATGCAGACTTTACAGGGCGGAGGTGTAAACACTTTGAGGGGAAGTGGTGTACAGACGCTGCAGTACACTCAGCAGCAACGTGACATACAGTCCGCTGGTGTACAACAGGGAAGACATTCAGACCAGTTTGTGCAAAGCGGTAACGTCATTGGACAACCATGCACAACGGGTGTACAGAAGCACGTCCAATACCAGTCGTATGTCCAACAACAGGAAGGACAACCACGGTTGTCGGAAGTTTCGTACAGTGCAGCAAGCGTCAGTGGACAACCGTATGTGAGTGAACAGACAGTGGGACAACGGTATCAGCAACAGGCGCAGATGGAGAGTAGAGAAGAAAGGGTTGAGGCGACACGTGCACCGATTTGCGGTGGCGATTGGGGAATTCCACCCATTCTGCATCACCTGCAAAGCCTTGAGGATGGCAGACAAAGTTATGGAACGATTCAGCAGCAGCAGTTGCAACAGCAACAATTGCAGCAGCAACAATTGCAAAAACAACAGCAGCAACAATTGCAACAGCAACAGTTGCAACAGCAGCAATTGCATCAACAACAGTTGCACCAACAACAGTTGCAAGAGCAACAGCTGCATCAACAACAGTTGCAGCAGCAACAAATACACCAACAACAGTTGCAAGAGCAACAGCTGCATCAACAGCAGTTGCAACAGCAACAGTTGCAACAACAACAGTTGCAACAGCAACAGTTGCAACAACAGCAGTTGCAACACCAACAGCAGTTTCAGCAACGACAGTTCGCATACAGCCAGGAACAGTCTACATCAGGATATATGGGTGGGGGCACCTTGGGAGCTGAAGCCAGAACTTTCTCTCAAGGAATGCAGAGAAGTCCATCACTTGGGGGCAGGTAAGAATATGAGAGTTACTCAAGTTCACAAATGTTTCCAGTTTGTGTTCTAATGTCCAAATTTACAGCAGAAAAAACTTAATATGTCAGTTTAAAATGTGTCCTGAATTTTCTAATCTGATTTTACAATGGTAAACCAAATATATCGATAGCAGATAGATTTACGAATATACTGTTTGGTTACAAATGTCTTAAAATTCTTAGATACAAGTTTACAGCAGAAAACCTAATATATCAGTTCACTAACGTTTTCCAAAATATTCTATTATTCAAATTTTTAACAGAAAACCAATACTTTGATACCACACAGATTTACCAGTACCGGTATATTGTTTGTGTTTGTATTTCAGTAGAACTGTATTTCTTTTCAGCTATCCCATTGGTAAAAGTCAAGACGCAGTGCGAATGTCGAACATGTCGATGCAGAACTTAGCAGGGGGCGGGTCAGCGACCCTTGGCCCCTCAACCGCATTCTACTCTGGTCGGACTAGAGCCGCAAGTTTTTCGTCACTTGGAGGTAAGTTCAAAGAACTTCTGTGTCTTGTGATACAAGAACGTAGAGCAGTACCTTGAGCTAGCTCTGAGGCAACCATGGATATGAAGTCTTAGCGACTTTATTTTCTTAGCTTTGGCATATGAAGGCGGATGGCCAGTCCTCTCCCTCACCATCTCATCTTTGCACCGACAGTGTATGTTCAGTGTACCCATTATAGCTGAGTTGGGTACTTGCAGGTGGAGCAGAAATCTCAAACCAAATGTCTGCCCTGATAGCTAATTTATTCGCATTGATTAATGAGTTAGTTTAAAACATGGTCAGTTCAGTAGCATGCTGGGTCCATGATCTAACAATTGCAGATTTATACATGCTGAGCGGACTACATGTAACAACAATGTAACAAAACGCTTGTGTAGTGTGTCTTTAACTGTCTTAAGTACCTCTCAGAGGCACTCTGTATGCAGCTATCGGTCAGATGGAAAATGGTGTCTTTAATGTTCGAGAAACTGCAATGCTTTCTGTGATTTTGTGATTTAATACTCTTATATTGTTATCCGATGTTCCCGCAGTGCATCTGCAGGCGGTTCAATAAAGCACGTACTTACTTAATATGTGGAACTGAGGTAGGTAAATTGTTCCATTATAACATAGGTCCAATGACAGAGAAACCCCAACATGCATGTGTCGAGGTGTGTGAGCGTGGGCGAGTTCTATGAGTGGACTTGTAATTACGCCGCAGATTCGGATTTGCTGACCATGAGCACTTAGTAACATAATAAATGAATAATAAATGAATAAATTGTTAAATGTCAATGGTTGGGGTTTATGTTTTCTTGACTTTCTTCACCAGATGGCGTTGATGGACCGAACCAAACCCTTCGTTTCATTCGAGACACTTCAAGACTCTGGCACAAAGAGAATATGACAAGGGAAGAAGGTAATTAAGTGCATTTATCTGGATACCTGTTGCTTCAGTTTGCCTTTCATTCCCTTCCATACCTCTTAGAAAATACTTTATAATTTGATAAGACTTATTACATTACATCATAGTTACCCTAGAGCACACACTTAAACATGCAGATACTTAACGCTTTGACAACAAGTTGCTTTGCTTTTCCTGTCACCTTTAGTACACGCTTGTCGTTAAAGTGTTAATCAGATACATTTACATACACGAAGATATACTTGGATACAGATTTGGCAGGTCTTAGAATGTGTTCTGTTTTCAACAATTGCTGAATGTCTGTAGTAATTGTTTCTTTTCATTGTTCTATTGTTTCAGCCACTGCATACCTGTTGGATAAACCTCCGGGATGGTTCGTCGTCCGCAACAGCAACACGTATCCCGGAGCTTATGGATTAGCTGTGAAGGTGGCACAGGTTCCACCCAATGTACAGATAAGACGGGGTGGGTAGACATTGCCTCAGCTGTCTTCTTTGTGGGGTTTTCTGGCATTTAGCTTTTGTTTAAGCATTTTTACTAGTAACAAAACACGCAAAATACAAGAAAGATGAAATTCTGTATTCTTATCATATATATATATATAACCATAACCAAATATATATATATATGTATACCGTCATATATGTATGAAAACGTCTTAAGTCGAGAACAGAAAAATTATTTCTCTTCTCAATATATATACATATACATATAATAATATATATATATATATATACATATATGTGTGTGTATATATATATACATATATATATTATATGTATATGTATATATATTGAGAAGATAAATAGTCAGATAGTCGGTTAGTTAGTGCATTGAGTCTGCAGTGAATTGATTTCAGGTTGGAGCGTCCTAAGTGGACTTTGTGTAGCAACAACAAACAAGTTGTTGGCACACCCTTGTCTCTCATCTATTCTATCTGAACTTGTATAGCACTGTTGTAGTAATGCACTAGGCATCAATCAACAGCGCTCCAAAACACAAGGAGCGTAAACAAAAACAATTTAACTCGAGACTGATAAAGAAAACGTCTTAAGTCGAGAACAGAAAAATTTCTTGTGCTTCTAAGAACTATATACCCAGAGTTCTGTACAAGCATATTTTTAAGCCACCACGTTGACCCAAATCTTAATAATTCTAACATTATTCCCTTTTTCCATTTATAGTAGGTTTTGTGTGATGTAAGCTGTGATCAATAAACGAATATATCATCATCATCATTCTGATTCATGGTTGGAGGTTTTGTGTGTCATAAAAGTGTTAAATAAGTAAATATTTAAAGTTTTGCAATTAGCAGTTATTTTAGACAAGCACAAGAATGACTGACTTTCTAAGAAACAATGTAGATCGTTTGAATCTGACGCTGTTGTATCTGTGATCTAATTGTGAATCTGGTTTTCTCAGGTGATTCTCAGGCAGAACTTGTGAGACATTTTCTTATTGAACCAACGTCCAGAGGAGTCCAGCTCAAAGGAAATTCTATCGAACCGGTTTTTGGTGAGTAGTAGATCCACCTGTCGATGCCACTTGTGATAGATTTGATTTGAAGTTGTACCTGACAGCAAATCGGTGTAGGACTGAATTTAAGTATTGTGGTTGGCCAGAGTTTATTAACTATGAGCCAGATTTGAAACAAATCCTTTGCTGAACAGGAAGCCAGTACAAAGCGGTCTAAACATTGTACAGGGTTTATGTGTTCATATCTTGACCTATTAGTTATGGCTCTAACAAAAGAGTAAGCTTTGGAGTTTTATCATTTTTGACTTACTAAGACTATCAAATAATGAGTTACAGTTAAAAAATAAAGGCAACTGGAGACCAGTGTATTTTGCCAAAGATATCCTTGAAGACATGGGGACTTAATGCCTAACATAACTATCTGCATAAGCCATGAATTGCAAATAATGCCTGAGTTGTGAGCAGCCTCAGCCAACTCAACAGATGAGTCACTAGCTTTTCAAAGATTTAAACCACCTAAATTGCTTAAGTTGCTGCAGAGTGCCTAGTAGTAGAAAAAGTTGTGGAAATTCAGTCATCGATTGTGTTATAAGCTGCAATCACATACTGAACAGCCTGATTCAGTCAAGGAGGGAATATCATGGCATGGCAGCCATTGTGATTGCTTATGTAGACCCGAAGGCGACTTTTGATTCCATAGACTTCACAGCTCTCAGAATTGCTTCACTTCACTGTCTTGAGTTTCCCGGGAAGATCGTGGCTCTTGTGAGAGAGCTCTACACCAACACAATGAGTGCTGTATATGTTGACGGTGAATAAAGAATAATGCTGGTTAGCATGGAAAGTGGAGCATGACAGGCTGCGCGCTTGCCCCAGACTTGTTCCTGTCGCCAGTGGGCAAGGTCATGAAGTATGCTATCGCCGAAGGACATGTGTGCGGCGGGCGCACCTGTTGGATTGGAGACGTTTCCTTTTTACCGGTATATGAAGACTAAGAAAAGGTAAGTTGCTAACACGTCATACCAAGGCTGCCTCTTGGGTTAGCTTAAGGGACTGCTTTTGATATTTTGAAGATGTTTGTAAAATCTGTAATAATTAGTAGTAATTAATGGCTGGTTTGTTTGCATCTTGGATTGTGGTTTTCTTTGCAGCAACATTGGCTGCTCTTGTGTATCAGCATACACTGACGCCACTGGCACTCCCGTTGAAACTCATTCTTCCAGAAATCAATGGTATGTCAATGCTATTGAGTTTTTACCACTTCTGATTTAATTTTCACAGCTTTTGAAGATTCGGGGACTGGTATTCTCCCAAGTGGAGTTCACTATGCAAAACTAGATGGTTACTTTGTTCTATTTTAGGCATTTACTTATCATTTTGAGTTACTTGTCCAAGCTTTCTAAAGACTTTCATGCTGACTTTCGTTTTATTCTTTTATCGTTTTATTCTTTATTTCATTTTATTCTTTATTTCGTTTTATTCAATTATTTCGTTTTATGCTTTGTACTTGAATTTTTTATGCTACAGACTTTGGATTCGATACAATGGACTCTACTCTGACGGGCTCAACTAGTCAACTGAGCTCCGTTTATGCAGGTACGTTGATCTCATCTTGTAAAGCAATCTCACAGTAGCTCACTACTTCCAGTGCTATATAAACTGTTATTATACAGTGTGGACTCATTAATGCACTCCCGGAGAATGTGCTGTTCCACATAATGCAAAGTGTGCTATGTTCCCCAAAGCTAGTAACTTTGACACATCATTTTAGTTAATGCGCCAGATGGACGGTTAGACGAGCGGACAGATGGTTGGAAGGACAGATGGAAGGATGGTCAGTTGGACTTGTTGATTTAATTAGAGTTTATTAGACGATAGGTGATTTCTGCTAAACACATGGCTTGATTTACATGCTGTATCAAATGGCTTGTCCCCCAACACTTACATACACCCATTCATACATACATACATACTATTTACTTAGCATACATGTAAGTGTATGTTTTATTTTGATTGTTGTTGTTTTGTCAGCCTTCAACGTTCTCTACATAAACAGTGTTGATCTGGAAAGTCTGACGGGTCCAGAGGCGGTCTCCAGGTCAATTGACCGGACATTTGGGTCAGCAGCCGGTCCACCAGATGCCGTCGAGGTCAACCTCAAAGTGTCTTCTCTCGGAATCACGCTCACAGACAACAGACAGGTGTCCTATCAATCATTTTGGATGTTGACCTGATTATGGCATGGTTTTGGTGTGTCATCGGTTGATGCCTTGTGCATTAGACACCAGCGCAATAGAAGTTGCTAATTACATTACATTACATTACATTAATCTCTCAGAAGTCTTCTGTCTCTTACGCATTTCTTAGTCAGTAATCTCTTTCATGTTTCAGTCATCTATCAGTCAATCACCTGTCAGATCAGGACCTAAAGTAGTTTTTTTCTAACAGGTGTGCAGTTGACTTGTCTGGAGTGGGTAGTATGAATTTCTGAGAGATTGTTTTAAGTCAAGTACATGCGATTTCATTCTAATACCTGAAACAGAGATGGGCACGATTAGTTAGATTGCTAATCAATTAGAATTAGGAAAACTTGAACAAAGCTAATTGATTAGCTAATCGATTAGTTTAATTGCTAATCGATTAGAATTAGAATTAGCTGTTTGTCTAATCGATTAGCTAATCGATTAGAATCTAATCGATTAGTTACCCATCTCTGGCCTCACCTTGTGCCGTCGATTCGCTGAATCGTAGCGACCGTCATAGTCAGCCTTCTCCATGCGTTCCGATCTCTCGTCGCCTCTCTCTGGCCTAAATGTTACCAATTCAAGGACAGTTTGAAGGAGAATTGACATCTATGAGTATTTGAGGCACTTTGACAGTCAGTCAGTCATCTGTTTTTTATTTAACCTATAGGTGAGGAAAGGTAACTGCATTTTATTGTAAGCTACATGTTATATTATAAACTATTCACTAGATACAACTTCAGACTGAAGGATCTTTTAAAGGATAAAACATAAGTTAATACATGCCTTCTGATTAGAAAGTAACTCTTAGCTTATGTCTTGCAATTTTATAAGGAACTGGTAACTTAGCATGAGTTCTGCTTTTGTCTTGTAGGCTGTTCTTTCGAAGGCACTATCCCATTAACGCCGTCACTTACTGTGGCCTTGACAACCAAGACAGAAGGTCAGTATTTCCTCGTGTTACTGTAGCCTTGAATCAACCATCAAGTGATCCTTTTGTTTATCAATCAGACGTCTGTGTTGTGCCTATTAACGAATTCACTTCTAAAGTACCTTAAAAGTGAGAGTTATGGTGGGAAAACAGCGAGTTCAATTGTTTACAACATGATAATAGAGAAAGGTGCTAGCGGGTGGGAGGTCGATTAGTTTAGCTTTGAGAATGATGGTAGAGCATATTTGTATTCGTGTCATTTAATTTCAGGTGGAATTTCACCAGTGAAAGTGGATCAACTGTTTCTATTTCGAGGTAACTAGAAACCATTTGACTATTTTTTCTTTGTCATTTTGTTTGAGTCACTGAGTTTGACTGTGGCACTGAACAACTTGATTCTTGCAGATTTGATTTTTCGCCAGTGAATCAGATGATCTCCCTGACATCGCCTGTTGTGCTGAAAGATTTTGGTGATTTCCGTGGGATGCATGGTAGCCTAGTGGTTAGAATGCTGGACTGTCAACACAGAGAGTGGAATTCAAATCCTCAGCAAAATGTTTCAGAATTTCTATTCCACTTGCGCTTCGTAGCAAACCTGGCTATAAAGTGAGTAATCTGACCATAAACTGTCAGTGTGAAAATGAAGTGGCAATGAAAAGACCTCACGTGCTGGTAGGCAAAACACGAAGCTGCCAACACTTTTGGGGCATGGCTGCCCATAGTGTTAGCTCAGGGGACACTCCTTTGCTCATCTGCATTACAAGAATAAATATAAAACAAACTGCCATGTTGTCTTTCATATCAGCATTCAGGGTTTCAGTCCAGCCTCGTTGAACTAAATTGACAGTTTTGTTATCATAATACATAATGCATGTGGAAAGCTTTTCATCAAAATTCAGGTCATCTCTATTTTCTATAGTCGCACGTAACACTTGCAATGACCAGTATTATCCGCTGTACAATGATGGGAGACAGAAAGGCTAACACTGGAGTGAATGCTCTATTACAGCCATCTGACATTTAAATCGTTTTAATAGAAACTGGTTAAACCACTTTTCCCAATGCTCCCAAAGCCGCACAAGGACCTTTGAACCAAAGCGGAAGATGGTACCAGGTCCACAGTGTGGTGACCGAGATGTCCATGCACGAAAACCTTGTCCAAGGCTGTTACAGGGAGGGAGTGTGCATAGCAAGCTCAAGCTTGAAATCGTTCGATGACGAGGGGCAAGCACATTATTGATTGGGCTAAGGAGATGGCTGACTACTCCCCTATAGATAAACCTTCCTGGTATTGGTTTGGTGATGTTGCATTTGTGCTTGAGCCAAAAGATCCATCAAGTGGCATAGAGGAGCGGCATAGGGAAGCCCTCATCTTGTCGAGTGCGACCAATAAAGGAGTGTAGCGAATGACCGATTGCCCTGCAGCAGTGCATCATCCAAATTGCATTGGGTGTGTGTCTTCCTATCGGTTGTCATCTTCGTCTCAGTTCTTTTTGCATTATGCAAAGAACGAACTGACTTCTTTATTGCTTTGTACTCTGCAACCGCCGGAGCAGTAATATTTCCAGTGGCTGATTTGACGTACATGCGACCCCAGAGCTAGGAATGCTCTCTGTGACACGGTGAGTGGGTACTGGATAGGCCGATCCATTTCCCCCACATCGGTTTGTGTGGTATGCAGTCTCTGTTGCTCTCTGCCTGTGTATGTCTCTCTGTCTCTATCTGTCTCTCTGTCTGTCTCTGTCTGTCTGTCTGTCTCTGTCTCTCTCTCTGGCATCCATTTGGTTCCTCTTTCCTATCCGCTCTTTCTTTGCTATCCTCTTCTGTTCTCTTCACCTCTGCTCTCTTCTCTGCCTCTCTAGCTTCTCTTTCCCTGTGCTGTCCTCTCCTCTTCTCTCTGTTTTTGTCTATTTAGTCTGATCTCCTCTCTTTGCCTCTCCTGTAGTTCCTCTCTCTGTACACTGTCCTCTCCTGATCTACTCTCCTCTGCTCTCTCTCTGCTGTGTCCTCTCTTCTCTTCATTGTGCTCCTCTTCTCTCCTCTTTCCCGTCCTTTCCTATCCTCTCTTTTCCTTTTTGTTTCCTTGGTCTCTTTCCCTTTCTTTGTCTGCTGCTCTGGTTTCTGTGCTCCTCTCTCTCTCTGTGTTTGTGTCTGTCTCTCTGTGTCTGTCTCTCTGTCTGTCACTCTGTCTGTCTCTCTTTCTCTCTTGTTGTTTGTGTCCTTGTCTGTGTTTCTGATGTAAGAATGACCTTGCTGCCACTTATACTATATACAAGCAAGCTCAGCATACTGAAAATAACTCAAAATATTTCGGCTTTGATTATACACAAGTTTTCGGTGATCTGAATTTTTTACAGTCGTTGATTTCAGTATTAAAGCACTTTCCCATCGACAGATTTCTCCCAAATTGACAGACTTTGTTATGTCATCACTGTTTGCATGTCTTCAGGGTTTTCGGATTCGTTGCCCGCAAGCAAGGCAGTGCAACAGACAACGTCTGCCATCTTTTCGCCGAACTTGACCCAACGCACTCGTCATCTGCAATCATCAACGTCATCTCGAACGCGATGACTGGACAGGGCATTTTCGCACGAAACTGAATTAGAGAGGCAGACGGAGAGAGAGAGAGGGAAGGAGTCGAGAAGAAGCCGATGCCGTAATGAAATCTCGCTAGATTTGCTGCTCTTTCACTCCTAACTATGCCCCGGAACATTCGGGCAGCTGTTGATTGCATGCCTATGTGACAGAGTGATAGCTGAGCGCAAAACAGGCAACCATGTAGATGTACTGATGTATGTAAACGTATATATAGCGACTTTAGAGAACCATTGCAAAGAAGGTGCTTTTGGAATTTTTTGCTGCGTCTGCTTAGAACAATCTGTTACGAATGTCTTCTGTGTGTGTTGTGTAAGAACAGGAATCTTGAATCTGTTGAACCTCAAAGGACTTCTGTGTTCCTATCAATAATGATGTAACTGTGTGGTAACGAAGGTTAATGGAGTTTGCTGCTTGAAGTTGCTTTGCACTCTACATCCTTTTTTGTCTTGTCCTCTTTATCCAGCTGTCTTTCTAAACTGACCTCTTGTTATCTTTTCCGCCAAACCTTTTGGATTCATCATCCAATTCTTCTTGATCCCCAGTCTCTTATTCTGTTTGGCCTCTTATTGTAGTATGTCTTTTATTCTGTGTGGCCTCATATTCTCCTATGACTGGTATTCTCTTTGTCCTCCTCATATTCTCCTTTCTTTTAGTCTCCTCAGCCTCTTATTCTCCTTGGCCTCATATTTTCCTAGGCCTCTTATTCTCCTTGGCCTCTTATTGTCGTATGTCTCTTATTGTCCTTGGCCTCTTTAATTCTGCTTGTCCTCTTATTCTCCTAGGTCTCTTATTCTCCTTGGTCTCATGTTCTCCTCAGCATCTTAGCCTCTTTCTCCTCAGCTACGTGTACTCCACCTCCTCCTCCTTTGCCGCCTCCTCCTCCATGGTCTTTCAAGAGTTGATATACAAATTTTCTACCTTATTCTTTTTCTTTTTTGTTTGTCAAGGCAGAGAAAATGAATCTGCACTGTGTGGCCGCCTCTGTCATTTGACGTGAGGGACGTCATCTTCTTTGTAATTATTCTGAGCAAGATATTGATCATCAATTCTCGTTTCATCTTGCCGTCCATGTTATCCCTCCTCTTCCTCATTATTTACGTCCTCCTTCTCCTCTCTTACTCCTCGTTCTTTTCTTGTCTTGGTTCTTATCCCGTCTGTCATGCGAGATGTCAGACGTTGATTACAAACGTTGCTTCTTTACTTCAGAATAATCTGAATGTTCAGACATTTGAATTATTATTTGTCTGTTTTCAGTACGAACCATTTCGAAATGCATTATCTAAGCTGATCTAATCTAATCTGGAGATTTGTTTTGAACCATTGTCGTAACACACACAGGTCGATTGATTAACAATCATTCTTTAGATGTAATGAGTCAATATAGAAAAGACTCGTCTTGTAACCGAGCCAGTGCAAAGGAGTGATCATTACTAAGTTAGTAATCATTATGAGTCTCATCATCCGTGTTACTGTTATAACCACCACCATTGTTGTCGTCATCATCGTTATGAAACTGAGAATGTGTGGTGATTCTAAAGACTTTGCCTTGGTATGCAAGGCAGGCAGTCGTCATTTTGTACAGAACATTAGGTGCCTCGCTGAATGCTTGATTCCCAACTGCCTTTTCTATTTACGCAATTTTACTTGATTTTGTTTTTGCTGTACAGCACTAAACATTTATTGATAATACTTGTTTGCTTGTTAACTATAATTTCAGCGCAGTAGTAATTGTTATTTGTTCTTACCCAAGCTAGGTATGATCCCTCAGAATAAAAGACTGTAAATGCTTGATTATTTTACTATGCTTTCAATAGTTTGGTCTGAATTGATGGTAGCTGTTGGCAAACTCTTGACAATATCCGGTGTTGAATGACGTCTTAAGGCTGCCTTTGACTTCGACCTTACCTTACCTATACTGATGGCAGAAAGTATTCCAGATTTAGCTTTCTCTGGCTTGGTTTTGCTTTCTTGTAGTCAACCTAATCTGCTTTAAAAAGGTGTCTTACTAGCATAGAATACAGTGTTTAACGACATCTTGAGGCTGCTAAGGTTGTTGATGTTGACCATACCTGTTAGTTCATAGACAATTAATTGAAATAATTTAATTCAATCGAATTTGTTCTTATCCTGACAAGTTATTGTGCAAAGGGTGTCCTGTTCTGTTTGTGTTTTCATTTGAGCTACCGGTAAATAGATCCTTAAGTCTAGCTTTTAACACAGCTGACGAGTTTTGAAATAGCACTTTAAACAAGACTTTTAGCTAAATATTGTGCAATTTCTTGTGGATATCGAGTTGTGTTATAAATAAATGACTCGTTCTGTTATCTACCATTTGCGAAGTTGCAATTAATTTTTTGGTGATTACACAGTTTTGGCACCAGATGGCGCATTGTGATTCGTCTAAAAATAGCACCTTGGTCTAAAAATAGCACCTCGGTTTTTCCAAACTGGGTGTCTTCCTGAAATTCTAAGTTAAGGAAATCTTTGGCAAAGATTGCAAGTAGGGTATTAAAGTCATTTTGTGGCAGGAAGTTAATATCCATACCTTTTAGAGTAAGCATTTGTTTGGAATCAGTTTGGCAGAGGTCTTTTGTTAAAGTTATTGGCTGGGCAAGTGTTGCTATCCCGCTGGTTCTCGTGCACTGGCATAGATGGCAGCAGGTGTTCATGATGTCGATCTTTCTCTTTACCAAATTTTTAATGCAGAGTTTGATTTTTATTTCTTCTTGAGCCATAGTGAAAACCGTTTCTGCAATGGATTTAGTACAGTCTTGTTAGTTTTAATGGTTTTTAAAGAAGTGATTTTTTGTGGTGCGAAAAAGCTGTAGTTGTCTGGACTTTAAAACCCTGTTTTATTGGCATGAGACTGTTGGTTTGTTTTCAAGCATAAACACCCCATTGAATAGTACAGTAGACCTTCCTTATAACGTTGCCTTTGTGTGCCGAATTGTGTTTGTAATTAGAAATTTATTTGGTGCCACATGAAGGAAAAACTAATTACCGATGTGCTCTCTGCACTATCCTGTATGATGTTAAATGTAATTAAGAAAAGGAATTTCATCAGTAAGCAAAACAATACACAAAAAGATAGGGAATTTGCCAGAACCTGTTTATTGGGAGTGTGCATGTAAGCATTGTGTTAAGCATGGAATAGAATTGGTATCTTGGAATTTAATTACCATTTTTTTCAAACCGTGTGAATTGTTTTCTTTAGTAATTTAGAAACTGAGCCTGTAGGTTGTCTTCTTAGAAAGGTGGTTTTTATTTAGATAAGCTGTTCATGTATGGGTGATTTGACTGGTAAATAATGTGTCGTTGTAGCAGTTTGTCATTGGACTGTGCATCCCATAGTCTAGAGCTGATTTTCTTAGATATGGAGAGTTCAAGATGCGTGTCAAAGGCCTTGGTCTAGATTCCGTCTTGTCCATTTCTTTCAGGTTCATTCCCCATGGTGATTGATTTATTTATTGATTGAAGGTGTTAATTGATTCATCAAAATTGTCAATCCTTGATGCCAACCCTAAAGGGCAGCTGTGGGCGACTTTAAGCAACATTATTTCTTGGCCTTGGCGTTGGATGGTGAGAGGCAACCCAGATCTGTATGATACGTCATTTTCTTACCATGTGTGTGAGAACGGTTGACCAGTCGTCTCCCAGTCTATCGGATTCTCCCATCGACTGTCTGCAGCCGACGTGGAACAGAAAAGTATCCGTTTCGTTCTGTCTTGGCTTGGATTGACAGTCCGTACAGCAGGTAATACTCTGTTTAAGAAAGGCCTTCGAGTAGTGAATTGGGGAATGTTGTCCCAAATCTGAATAGGTGGCGCTGGACTGAGTATGCCTACCTTGCCATACAATGAAAAAATTCTACTTGAGGTATTGTGGTAGTCACACACGGCTGTAACTCGTCATTATTTTATACGAATTTATGATTTATCGCTAACTTTCTAATTGCAGTGCAGACCAAAAGTCCTAGAAATGCCTACTTTTCGTATATGGGCCACCTAGCGGATTAATCAAGACGTTCCTTGATATACTTTATTTAGAATGGGTCTAAGGTTTATTTCTTCTCGAGCCATTTGTTAATTGTTATATATTCGCTTCTTTTGTACAAAGAACTTATTTAAAACGCTCTCATGGTGTTCTAATCGCTTTTACCTTTCCCTAGCGACCTCATTTGCGCGTAGATCTTGTGGTGGTATCTGCTGCGTATTGACATTTAAAATAATGAAAACGAAACTGCTGGAAAGATCTTATAAACACGTTCCTCAATTAATTATCGCCCAATCGAGAGAACTTGTTCGCAGATTGTGTGTAAGGAGCGATCTTGGTTGGCCGCGGTTGGAGACGAGAGTGAACATCTGCCATGCCCACGATTTGAGTTTTTCGGCGCCCTTGAGAGTTGAGAAAGACCTCTCAGCAGGAGCGAATTGGATGGGAAATATAGGCGTAGGCCCTATATTTTGCCTTCAATGTGGAAGACAGTTTACAGCAGTGAAGAGGAACTAAATGTGCGGAGAAAAATAGATTCAACAGAAGATAGTAGTAGGAATTCAGTGAGGAACTTGCCCTTTCCCGTCTACAAATCGCACCAAAGCATGGACGTTTTTAGGGGGTTTACGGGTTCAACCACCCTCCCAAATTTTATATTTTATATGCGAAATACAAAAAACTACTTTTGCGACCATGTCCAGTGGAACCCCCTCCCCCAATTGATCTTGGATACGCTACAGTCGCTACTGCTCGAAGGTATTCATTCAAGATTTGATTGATGGTTGGGCATTGGTTGGCAACAGTGGGGAAACATCAGTGAACAGGAGCGAAAAGTATTAATAAAATTTGACTTCAATTGGAGAAGTATGTAGCCTATGTATGTTTTGTTTCTGCCTTTGGGCGTAATAAAGTACTGATTGGTAGGTGAAAGATGTCTGAGCAGCAGCAAAACATGTGAGGAAAATGCAGTGGGGGTTAGTCTGAACAACAAGGGAAGACTTGTGAGCAGAGACTGCTGGAAAGATCTGTTTTTGGACTGTTTGAGTAGTGCTGAATGATAGCAGTAGCGGTACTAGTTGCCGCTTAATTGAAGGGGCGCTATATAAATATCTGAAATGAATGAATATCAGAAATGAGTCGTGTGTTGGAGGAGGAGAGTATAAAGAATCGGTCGACTGAGTTGGCGTTTTTCGTTTGTCAACTTACTCATCGAACTTGAGTGAACTACGTAATAATTATGTGGGCCGTCCATAAATGACGTCACGCACCTATGGGGGTCGGAAATTTTTGACGATGTGTGACATGGGGGGGTGGTTGGAGAAATGTGTGACGTCACATCAGGTCTATGTTATTAAATTTAACAAATAACAATTTAATTTTAATAATAACCGCACTAATTTTGAGTATTACATTTTCATTATTTTGTTGATTATTTTAATGTAAGCTTATGTGGGCATCATTATTAATAATTTTCTAATTATTTCAATATTTGGTCACCGTTAAATTTTAAAATATGCATGCTCTCCTATTTGTTCCATGAAATTGCGTGACGTCATTTATGGACGGCCCCTAAGTCAATAATTAATTAATTAATTAGTGGATGAATTACGATGTTATAACGACGTTAGAGTTCGTTAGAACTTCGACGAAGTTACACAATTCCGTTGGACTTCTTCCATCCCGTGTGAGAAACTTCGCTTCAAACAGTCTTAAGTAAGAAGCAGAGTGTATAGAAGGAAATCGATGATGGAATCAGTGTTCGACGCAGGCGCTGCAGCTGAGCGACTGCAGAGGATGCTGGCTTTTCTATTAGAAGATAGAGCGACGTCTTTGACTGATGGTCTTCTTCAAGACTGCGTACTATAGGCCTATATATCCGGGCTTTTGCGGCAGTTGACGATGCAATGCTCCGTGTGTATCTGTGTATGCACGCATGGTTGCATACGTGTAGCCTACATGTTTCTATATGTATGTATGTATGTATCAATCAATCAATCAATCAATCAATCAATCCTTTTATTGTTTCCATAGAACAGTCTACAAGTAGTGATCCAGAATAATCATAATCAACGATCATAAGTATGGAAATTCACAAAACAGACAGATCACATGATTATCTTATTAACATTTAAGGGAAACAATCGGGTTCCCAGAAGGGACTGAAGTCCCGCTAAGTTAGGGATACCCGTTTACCATGTTAGCAGAGGGATGACAGTTGAGTATAGTCTACACAAATAGCATTGTCAGAAAAAATGAGAATAACTGGCTTAACTAACAACACTTAATTTAATTAACCATGGTGGCATGGATGTTGTTACGATATGTATGTATGTATGTGTGTGTCTGTGTGTGTCCTCTATGTACTTGTATGTGTGTGTAATAGCTAGTGTAATATGTAGTCAGACGCAGGAACGTGGTGGCCAGACTTAAATTCAAGGGGAGGCAACTTCACAGACCATTGGCAAAATTCTGGTTATTGAGATCATTGGTCAATAGAAGTTCCAGTATATAAAACAAAACTGTCAAGAGGACGCAACTGCCTCCTCGTGAGTTATTGTAGCTACCCCTATGGTCAGACGGGTTCGTGTCGTAATGTAGCAGGTGGGGCGGTTTCGTAATCGGCCCCGCTTTAGACCAAGGTCGGCGTGCGGCCATCGGGCCGATGACCCGAAGGACCGATTAAAGTTCAGTAGCCTATAATAGATTATAGCATTTATTGACGGAACCACAAAGCAGTGTACATCAATGATGACAACGATGACGAATGACTCTGGCCACTCGATCGACTGCTCTGCCCCACCAGGCACTGAGTCTCTCTACTCCTTTAATACATGTCTTTGTTGCCCATGGTTTATCAGGACCAAAGCAACCACGGTGTCATAGATGTTGTATGCGGCTCCTGTCTGGTGGGGGATTTGTGGGACAGTGAGGCGTTCCCCGATGGTGACACCCAGCATTTTGATGGATGTGGAGCGAGTTCCTGTTACACAGCTGTTATCACAGCTTCGAACAGCTGTCATTGCGCCGACTCCCGTCTCTTCTCCGCCATAATTAACGATCCTTCTCACGTACTATAATTAGGGCCTATTACCCCCATAAAACGAGGTTTATACTCCATGCGCGCACGGGTGCCCATAAAAGAGTTATACCCGCTGCTGACAGTTGTTATTAGGATGATTTACTCATGACCCAAACACTGTAGACAGCAGTGCACTGTTTGAAATTATTATAAATTAGAATTTGCGACTAATATAGGTCATCGTAGTATGAAAACCAAAATGTGGTTAGCATTGCACATAGCAATTGGTAAAATAAATCGTAATCGTAATGGTAATCTCCAAACTTCTAAAGCGCCACTCGAAAGCCAAGCGCAGGGCACCAGCTTATTCACGAGCGCTGCGTCTAGTCAGAAGGGTTGTCCGAGAGAGTAGTCCGAAGGAGGTCCGAGTCCGGTAAAATAAAGGATATAGGCCTACTTACTTACTTATGTTTAGACCAGCCTCTATTTATTTTATACAGATGAAGTCCGTCCGTTACGTTATTCGCTTTATACTCACATACAGCTGCGCCTGTTCATATCTCTATCTGTCTCTGTCCGTACTCGTATTTGTCCGTCTGTGTATCTCTGTCCACGTGGCATCTGCTGGTCAGACGATCAGTGAGTGGCTCCTACTTCAGACTAACTGGTGCCTTCGTGGTCTGGAATTTATGCATCAGTGTGTGTGGTCATGACTCATGTGTGCATGCATGCCCCATCAATTATCCGTGTCACTGAATGCATGCCTACCATTGATTATCTGGCGCTACAGAAGTCAACCCCTACATATATATGTATATGTATGTATGCATGCATGTACGTATGTAGGCTATATATGTATGTCTGGCTGGCTATGTCTGTCTGTCTGTCTGTCTGTCTGTCTGTCTGTCTGTGCATATATGCTGTGTGTACATATGTTGTATGTATGCATTTATGTGTTCATTTATGATTGCATATATGTAAATGACTATTTTCAGATTGCCTTTCAAACCTCTCAAAACACATATGGGAGGTTCTTAATAACATGGCTCTATAATAGATCAAAGAAACTGCGGCTTAAGATGGATTCAAAGTGTTAATATTCGGTGTTTCTAAGGGCCACCGTATCCGCTTCCTGCAAATGTGTGGACATTTGGTGTAAATGGCGCTTGAAAACTAAAATAAAACTGTCTTTATGTAGCGATAGTATATCTTAAAACTGAAGAGCTTTCTGGACATTCTCGGTTGAAGAGACGGATTTATGGTTGGGTTAGAATTTGTTTATTACGACCCTCTGTCGGCAACTCACTGGACATTTAAATAGCACCCTCTATGGATTAAGCTTATGTTTATTTATTGTGTATTTTATAAATATTTTCTTATTAATTAATCTATTATTGTTTGCTTTAACAAACCCAGTGGCTTAACGCCCATCCAGGTTCAGAGGGGGATGGCCTCACTGCCCTGCGCTGGATCCTTCCTAAGCGTCTTTGTACCAAACCTTGGGCAAAGTGACTGCAGTGGTCAACTAGATGACCACTGTGGGGCGTATCTTAATCGTGGTGATGAGTAGGCTACGAGCACGGCTTTCATGCACTCGTAGTCACCGAGTTTTATCTGTACTAAAAATCCCCAACTCCATATGATGCTATAGGTGTGTGTCACATCGACTCCGGGTACGCGCCGAGTACTTGGAGCTCACGCGGAGCACGTAAGACTACGTCGAGCGGTTTAACTACAGTCGCTCTAATGATGTATGTATATATGTATGCAAGAATAAGTGCATGTAAGTATATGTAATCTGAGCATAGGCTATGTACATCGCTTCTAGTAATCCTCTCTAAGGTGCTTAAACAAACTGGATAACATATCTAAACAGAGGCTGTTACAGTCAGCCTGTGAGTCAGGGCGGGCCTTATCCCAAATGACGCTCCAGGCAAATCATAGGCCTACATTTGGTGCACTCCACGGTTCACCCCAAGTCACAGCCCAATGAGGCACGGTTCAGAAATCAGTCAGAACATTACGCTCAACTGGGTAATTTATTATTAGGCCTATTATGATTTTCATTAGTAGGCCACAATCATCCCTGAATTACCGAGAAATTCGAAATATTGAAACAAGAAAAATTTATTTATTGCAAAGAATTATTTATTGAAGCAATTAGAAATATTTGTTGCTTGTAGTTTTTCTCCTTCAGGTTTCAGTTTATCAAAACCGATGTTACTATGAAAATAATCATTGTAATTTAAAAAATGGCTAAAAATGGCACCCTCTAAGTTAAACTGTTAAAACACTTTAGGCCCTAATGGGTCTATTGGCGCCCCTAGATTTTGGAGCCCCAGACAATTGCCTGCTTTGCCTGTGCCGAAACCCGGCACTGGTTACAGTGTTGAGCAAAAAGTTTCGTTACCTATTTGGTCGGAACGAGCGGAGTGTCAAAGAAAGATTGTCGATACCTCAAAAACTCAGACTCAGTCAAGGCAACAGCAAGAATATACATGTGTTAGAAGTTAGAACTATCTAGAACATTCTGCACAAGTTTCTAGCATGAATGTAGGCATTGTAATGTAAAAACGTATACGGACTGCCCGATATCTAGGTTTAAGCGGCGTGTCACACTCAGTCTTACATGGACAGGTCATTGGTTCTTTTTTTCTGTGTATCACGTACCTCTAGCCTAATTCACAGTTTAGGCCTATGTCTTGCAGTTGTTCATTAGATCTGTAACTATTCAAGTTTAAAAATAAATGCGTTGTCATTATTGCCCTTTTATCCAGTTGGGTTGACCGTATGACTTTTTCCATCAGTCACCGTGAATTGATTTCGTACTCAATGCTGTTCTTGTGATGTTACAGTGTTGGGGTTCTGTCAACAAAGCGCCTGTAATAACGTCCAGATTACATACTTACATGCATGCATGGATAGATAGTTACATACATACATACATACATACATGCATACATACTATACATACATACATACATACATGCATGCATGCATGCATGCATGCATGCATGCATGCATGCATACATACATACATACATACATACATACATACATACATACATACATACATACATACATACATACATACATACATACATACATACATACATACTGTAACATTACATACATACATACATACATACATACATACATACATACATACATACATACATAAGCATACATACATACATACATACATACATACATACATGCATGCATACATACATACATACACACATACATACATACATACATACATACATACATACATGCATGCACAAACGTAGGGCACATGCGATACAGCCATGCAATACACGCATATATATATACACACATGCAATGCAAACATACACTCACACACTCATGCAATCATGTGTCAGAGCGACTAATTAATCCGCTCGACGTAGGCTATGTTTTAGAACTTCGAACGCGTGCTTCGCGTACTCTGCGCGTACCCGGAGCAGACGCAAAGCACACCTAACATCATAGTGTTGGCGATTCTTTATTACAGATAAAACTCGCTGATTGCGAGTGCATAAAAATCTGAGCTCGTACTGACCACCGCGATCAACATGAAGTTTATGAAGTTAGAGATTGAGGGCTAGAAATGAACAGGAGTAGAAAATGAAATTAGATGATATAGGTTGGAATAGAATTAAACTTAACGCAATTTAAATCAAAACTAAAAACTCATGTATTCTCATTACACTATGACTAAGAACACAGCGCCAAACGCGCTTTCGTGCAAGACTTGTCTTGTTAAAGCGCGCTATAAATGTCTAACTGTATTGTATTGTATTGTAACGCTGGGGAGGGGCTGTAAAGTTGATAGTAAATTAGTCTATAATTGAAGTTGATTGAGACTGAAGTTTAATAAATTGTCCGACAAAGGTATCCAAACTGTTCTTACTTTCTCGAAGAGACGTTTTAAACCTACGTTTGAGTCCGAGAGAGTAGAGCCAATTCTGATCGTCTGAAATTTAAACTGATGAAAAGCTCCCTATAGGCCGTATACTCGTCTCAAAATGTTTGTATCATCAGCTCGTAAGCATAACTCGCTGTGCGACATTGATTGGCAACCGGACTTTATTATTATTTAAGTTATTATAATTTTATTAACATGTAATAGATGCAAGTCACCGACATGGGCGTAACTTATGTTAATGAATAAGGCAAGACTTGAGAATAATAAGGAACTGTGATTGGTTGTTGCATAATTAGGGATGCAGCCTATTACGGTTAAACTTCTAAAGAGACGTAGATTGTATTTTAATATAAGGAAAGAAAATACAGTAGCTCTTTAGTTCGTCCCTGGAAGTCAGCAGCAATCAGGCAATTCAAGGGCAATTCGGTTGCATTGGTGCCGCGCCGGAGTTGCATAGATCTGTTGAAACTGTACAGAACGTGCATACTTCGGGATTGCCTGATGGGAGAACTCGGGTGAGAAGAATGACGTGGAAAAGGCCTCCTAGTGAAGTGTAATGAGAAGTTGAGTGGAGAAACTACATTCGTGAACGGATCACAGGCAGAGGTTAAAACGACCCAACTGTTCTACAAGTAACGAGTAGTTTGAGGAGGTGAAGTGAAGTAGAAAATTCCTAGGGAGAATGATACTAGGTGTGGTAACAAAGAAGTTACTGCTCGAAGGAAGAAGACGTTCGCCTTCGGGACCTCTAGTCTACGCCTGAAGCCTCGAGACGTCTACCTTCACGCCACTGGACTAGGGAGGGAAAAGTGAAGAGAATTGTGGAGTGAAACGGAAGATAAGTGAGAGTTTCGTGAATAGACAGAAGTTTACGAGACAACGGAAGTGAAGAGTTCAACGAAGAGAAAAGTGAGTTCGTCTTTGTTGGAGAGAAGTTGAAGATAGGTTAAGGAACGACTTGTCTTTGACTGAGCTTCGAATCAGAGTCGCAGTTAAAGAGACGAGGAGATTGCGGTTCCAAAGTTCGCTTGCCGTGGTTGTTTTGAACAGAAACGCCCAAGGTCGACGAAAGCGAAAGTGGAGCAAGGATCTGCGCGTCTGGAAACACTGCGAGAGCTGAGTACCTTATCTTTATAATAAGAATTATTATTATTATTATTTCCCTTATTATTATTATTATTATTATTCATATTATTTTGGGGAACGTAAAATAGCTTATGATAGGTTAATTCTGATCAAAGTTAACCGTGATCATAGCTTAGTTTTACATGTGTGAATGAGACGAATGATTGAGTTGTTGTAGGCCTAAAACCGTGTAATACATGTTTAATCTGTAACCGTATATAATCGCTTGAATAACTTTGAAACGAGAAGGTTGTTCTTATTATTCTTGTTGAGATGGAAACTGATTTGAATGACGAGATTGAAGGAGAAGAATGTAGCGAGACAATTAACGAACCCTTAATTCCTTCTGAAAGCGATGTAACACTGAGAACGGACTCGAATTATCTACAGGAATTGACTAAGCAACTTGAAGTAATTTCTAGTAGACTAATAGAAGGTCTGGTGAAGGTAAACACTACAGTTACAAACTTAGACCAACAGTTGAGCCAGGAAATGTGTAATCTGTCAGCAGGCATAGATGCACGATTCTTTGACTTAGTCGAGAGACAAGAAGTGTTGGAAGACAGGGTAGTGAGGTTCATGACCGAAGAGTTTGACGAGAGAGATCAGAGAAAGAGAAGGGAACAGTCTAGTGAAAAGAAGAGAGAAGCTACCGAAGTTAGGGAGGAGATCCATAGAACGAATCCAATTTCTACGAGGTCCGGAGATAAGTCAACAGAGAAAGACTTAGCGCCTTTCACTCGAGCTACCGTCGTTGAACTTAATGGGAAAGTAAGAACTTCTATAGCGCCCGAACCAATCGGTCGTGAAGGATTGAGAAGGAGTTTGAGACTGAAGGAGAAGTATAGTTTGAAAGGAACTGAATCCTCAATCCGAGAAGTATCGCTTTCAGGACCACCATTAAGAGAGAATGAGAATGGAGAAGAAGAGAGAGAGAAAGAACCAGAAAGAAGTGTTAAATCTAGAAGTCTAGGTTACTCACACAAACAGGAAGACTTAGCACCCTCCCTGGAGTATACTGACAGCGACTTCAAAAATGGCGGCGAGGAAAACAATGAGAGAACCGAGGTCGAGAAAAGATTAGTGACAAGCAGAAGTGATCCTGAGCATATTAGCAACATGTCAGGAAGGGTACCGAAGTGGAACGGAGACAGACAGGAAAGGGAAGGAAGAAGAGAGCAGGGAAGGAAGTTTGAGGAACATCGACATCACTCCCTCCTGCCTAACCCCGGGCCCCCGAACCAATTAGGGCCCCGGAATACTATCAGTTCTGAGATTAGCTCTTCCTTCAACCTTACATCTGTCCGTAACTTCGTACCGCCGGTTGACGTCAACCCCGACTACCAGGTCTTTGGGAGAGCATTGGTTGAGGGGAATAACACCCAAAATGACGTCAGAAACTGGGAAACGCCGGTTCCCACACCTATCCCGATTCCTTCTCTTCTCCTCACCTTCCTCGCCATTTCAACTCTAAGCATCATCCACCTAGCCGCGTGCTTGACTCTCCGGATCTTGACCTCTGCCTATCGATTTTGTTTTGATAAAGCGCCTGTGAATAAGCTGGTTCCCGCGACTTCGCTTTTGTGGGCGCTCTAGAAATCTCGAGTTTACGATTACGATTACGATATTATGAGCCTATGGTCGGCAACTCACTGGACATTTAAGCAGCACCCATAAGCAGGCTTATGTATTATTGTTGTGTAGGCTATTTTATTTACAAATTATCTCCTTTTCAATTAATCTATTCATGTTTGCTTTAACAAACTAAGCGCAATTTTATTTATTAATTATTGTTTTTTATTGATATGGCGTAAAGATCATGATGGCCCAACCAATCGACCAGAATGTCATAATTTTACAATACAATGAAGCTGTAGGCCTATATGACATTGCCCTCCTTCCAAAGTTCAGAAGTGCACACGACCATACGACAGAACATCAATAGCGCAGAGCAATTGTGGGTACAGAGACTTGCTCTAGGTCCCTACACTGTTACACAGTAACTGCCTCTAGCGAGGCTCGAACCCCCGTACTCTCCGCATTACAGGCCAAACGCTGTAACCAATTGGCCACTGTGCCACACTGCGTTCTGCGTAGAGCAGTTCCGTATACATTCGTCCAACGGTCCAATATGTTTGCTTACTGTTTAACGACCACTGTGTGGTCACAAAGACCATTAGCGTCGCCCTCCTGCTTTATCCAGGCTTGCGACTGGCACTGTCAGAGTACAAACAGTGGCGGAGTTTTCGTCCAATCTGACCTCGTCTACTCCCTTTATATTGATATCATTGTTAAAGCGCGCCTCTTTGAACCTGGCAGACGGAGCGGCGGAGCGCTGTGCTTAATTTACCTCTGAATAGGTCCATAGAGCAGTGGCGGCGCCAGTGGCGTAAATCATGGGGGGGACAGAGGGGGACAGTCCCCCCCAAAGTTTTGACTTAAGCCCTGCTGTCCCCCCAAAATCCGGCCCTCGTAGGTACTCTGTCCCCCCAAAGTTATGTATAGATTTTCGCCTCTGGGCGGCGCCAGACATTTTTTGTAACCAGGGCAATCATACAAGTATTAAACCTAGCAGAGGCGATTTATGCCCCAAAGAAATTCTCGGCAGGGCAAAAATTCTGGCTTGGGGCAACGACCAGGGCAAAGGCTTTTTACCAGGGCATTTGCCCTTGCTTGCCCTGGTGTAGTGCCGCCCAGAGGCGAAAATCTATACATAACTTTGGGGGGACAGAGTACCTACGAGGGCCGGATTTTGGGGGGACAGCAGGGCTTAAGTCAAAACTTCGAGGGGGACTGTCCCCCTCTGTCGACCCCCCATGATTTACGCCACTGGTGCCGCCACTGCCATAGAGTGACGCATCTACAAGTCTTTAAAAAGGAGTCAAGTAGGCCTAAGTAACCGCTTCAAGGCCGAGCTCAACTGCCCAGTTTTACCTTGCTGGGGTTTTATTAGGCCTAAGCAGAATATTTTCAACTCTTTTACGGTTTTACCAGCTTTTTAATATATAACTGTTTAAAATTTCCCACTTTCTCGTGATTTCTTCACTTGCTAAGTTGAGTGGGCTAGGCAACTTTAAACCTATTCAATTTGGAGGACCAACCCAGTGGTTTAACACTCATTCAGATTCAGAAGGGGATGGTAGATGACCACTGTGGGTCGTATCTTAATCGTGAGGATGAGTAGCCCTACGAGCTCGGCTTTCATGCACTTGCAGTCAGCGAGTTTTATCTGTACTAAAAATCGCCAACTCCATATGATGCTAGGTGTGTTTCGCGTCTACTCCGGGTACGCGCCGAGTACTTGGAGCTCACGCGGAACACGTAAGACTATGTCGAGCGGCTTAACTACAGTCGCTCTAATTGTAATTGTAATTGTAATCGAACATTTATATAGCGCCGCTCAAAAATCAGCAGCGCTCTCGACCTGCTTCAGATAATGATGTATGTACGATGCAAAAATAAGTGCATGTAAGTAGCCTATATAATCTGAACATAGGCTAAATACATCGCTTCTAGTAATCCTTTCTAAGTTGCTTAAACAAACTGGATAACATATCTAAAAAGAGGCTGTTACAGTCAGGGCGGGCCTTATCCCAAATGACGCTCCAGGCAAAGAATACATTTGGCGCCCTCTAATCATTCTAAATTTATAATGCGCACTTCACGGTTCACCCCAAGTCACAGCCCAATGAGGCACGGTTCAGAAACCAGTCAGAACATTACGCTCAACTGGGTTATTTATTATTAGGCCTATTATGATTGTCATTAGTAGGCCACAATCATCCCTGAATTACCGAGAAATTCGAAATATTGAAACAAGAAAAATTTATCTATTGCAAAGAATTATTTATTGAAGCAGTTAGAAATATTTTTTGCTTGTAGTTTTTCTCCTTCAGGTTTCAGTTTATCAAAACCGATAGGAGTCTGTGTTACTATGAAAATAATCATTGTAATTTAAAAAATGGCTAAAAATGGCACCCTCTAAGTTAAACTGTTAAAACACTTTAGGCCCTAATGGGTCTATTGGCGCCCCTAGATTTTAAAGCCCCAGGCAATTGCTGTGCCGAAACCCGGCACTGGTTACAGTGTTGAGCAAAAAGTTTCGTTACCTATTTTGGTCGGAACGGGCGAAGTGTCAAAGAAAGATTGTCGATACCTCAAAAACTCAGACTCAGTCAAGGCAACAGCAAGAATATACATGTGTTAGAAGTTAGAACTATCTAGAACATTCTGCACAAGTTTCTAGCATGAATGTAGGCATTGTAATGTAAAAACGTATACGGACTGCCCGATATCTAGGTTTAAGCGGCGTGTCACACTCAGTCTAACACGGACTGGGTCATATTCATTTTATCTGTGTATCACGTACCTCTAGCCTAATTCACAGTTCAGGCCTGTGTCTTGCAGTCGTTCATAAGACCTGTAACTATTCAAGACAGTATAAAAATAAATGCGCTGTCATTATTGCCGTTTTACCCAGTTGGGTTGACCGTATGACTTTTTCCATCAGTGACCAGTCACCGTGAATTGATTTCGTACTCAATGCTGTTCTTGTGATGTTACGGTGTTGGTGTTCTGTCGTCAACAAAGCGCTGTAATTACGTCCAGATTACATACTTACATGCATGCATGGATATATACATACATACATACATATGCATACATACATACATAAATACATACATACATACATACATACATACATATATACATACATACATACATACATACATACATACATACATACATACATACATACATACATACATACATACATGCATACATACATACATACACACACATAAATACATACATACATACATACATACATACATACATACATGCATACATACATACATACATACATATGCATACATACATACATAAATACATACATACATACATACATACATACATACATACATACATACATACATACATACATACATACATACATACATACATACATACATACATACATACATACATACATACATACATACATACACACACATAAATACATACATACATACATACATACATACATACATGCATACATACATACATACATACATACATACATACACACATACATACATACATGCATGCATGCATGCATACAAACGTAGGGCACATGCGATACAGCCATGCAATACACGCATATATATACACACATGCAATGCAAACATACACTCACACACTCATGCAATCATGTGTCAGAGCGACTGTAATTAATCCGCTCGACGTAGGCTATGTTTTAGAACTTCGAACGCGTGCTTCGCGTACTCGGCGCGTACCCGGAGTAGACGCAAAGAACACCTTACATCATAGTGTTGGCGATTCTTTATTACAGATAAAACTCGCTGATTGCGAGTGCATAAAAATCTGAGCTCGTACTGACCACCGCGATCAACATAAAGTTTATGAAGTTAGAGATTGAGGGCTAGAAATGAACAGGAGTAGAAAATTAAATAAGATGATATAGGTTGGAATAGAATTAGACTCAACGCTGGTTAGGGGGCTGTAAAGTTGATAGTAAATTAGTCTATAATTGAAGTTGATTGAGACTGAAGTTTAATACATTGTCCGACAAACGTATCCAAACTGTTGTTACTTTCTCGAAGAGACGTTTTAAACCTACGTTTGAGTCCGAGAGAGTAGAGCCAACTCTGATCGTCCGAAATTGAAACTGATGAAAAGCTCCCTATAGGCCGTATACTCGTCTCAAAATGTTTGTATCAATAAACGCTGGTTAGTTGATGTTTAACGCCGCTGTGTCATCACAAAGATGTTTAGCGTCGCCCTCCTCCTTTCTCCAGGCTTGGGACAGGCACTACCAGGCAGAGCACTAAACCTTTATATAGCGCCGATCGATTGATGGACGCCCTGTGTTGTAGTATAAAGATGAAGGCACTCACGAAGCGTCTATGGGGCAGAAGAAGAGACGGGCGTTTCATCTCAGGCGCCCATAAACGAAAACCGATGGCAGAAGACTTTACAGCCCATAGAATCCCGGACATTTGAAGGCGAGGAGCGTACGCCGCATGGTTCCTGAAGAAGGGGCGGAAGAAGGAGCAGGTGAGGGGGATAGTGATCGGTGGGTGGTTCAACTGACTCCTCGAGTGAGCAGCTTCCGCGTACGTTTCCTACCCGTATATTGACTTTCGCCTACGAGAAGATGGACGGACGGACGGATGGATGTAAGGAGATGGTGGCGGCCTCTATTGCCGGTCTCTGCACCGGCGGCGGTGGGGTTGGCGGTGGCGGCTCACGTGGTGGTAACCTCGGGCGCTAGTACTACTCCATCTATCAGCCTTGGTGGCCCCGTCGAATGGTGAACGATCGTCGAAGCGACCGTCAGTCGTTGCCCGTCGACCATTAACAACGTTGTGCTATACGAGAGTTTTCCTCAATGCGCTATATCATTATTATCTAGATAGGCATCAGCTGGTGCAATGACGATGCCATATGGCAGTTGCTGTCCTTCAGCGATGAACTCCGGAAACGCTTCGGTGTCGTCGTCGCTGTAGCCCTGAGTCTGTCTGCCTGTCCGTCTGCCTGTCCGTCTGGAAAACTTGTTTGGTGTATCTAATTATTGCAAAGCGGCGAAACTATGACGCATATTTATAACAAGCGTAACCTGAGTGCATGCGGAAGGTCTACTTCCGGTGCTAAGCCAAGCGTCGAAAGCGTCAGTCAGAAGGATTATGAGTCACCGTCGGTACTTGTCTATCGCAAGGTATGTGATCAGTACTCTTTCACAGGATGAATATGTTTATGTGTGCATGTAACGTATGTATGTATTTATGCATATATATTTATGCATGTATGTATTTATGTATGTATATATTTATGCATGTATGTATTTATGTATGTATATATTTATGCATGTATGTATTTATGTATGTATATATTTATGCATGTATGTATTTATGTATGTATATATTTATGTATGTATATGTATAATATTATATGCGTGTATGCATGTATTTATGTATCTATGTATTTATGTATGTATATATGTACATGTATGTATGTATCTTCCCTTTAAAATAAGTTGAATTGTCAATTACGAATAATATCAGTGCAATTTAAGGCTCGTGAATAATTATCGCTCAATTTAGACAGGACCAATTTTGAATAAATTTGTCGATCTAATTGCAAACCTGCTTCAGTCGGGGCTTTAAACTGCGATAGGTAGGGGAGGACGGGGTTAAATGTAACGCCGGTTGGTTGTAACCCCATTCTCCCTCAATAAAGTAGGCCTATAGGCCTAACCGTGCAGACCACATTTTTTAAATGTCTTATCGTATTTGTGCATCAACACTTAATGCCTAATTAACACTTCCTACATAGCCTACATTAAAGAAACTAGCAAAGAATGTTAGTACAGACTGTTAGCCTATGCATCGAATTCGACGTAATATTAAAGAAACTAGCACAGAAGGCCTACGGACAGTTGTAACTTCCGTATACCAGCATTTCCACATGTGCTCTATTACAGCCTCTGAATGGATCCCATATGGGACTACGAGTTCCACATGAGATTCATGTGAACTGCTGGCAAAGTTATGCTATTACTACATTATGCTTACATGTACATTTTTCTGTCGGTGATAAATCATTTAACGACCTTCAGTCAATCAGTCAATCAATCACTCAATCAATCTGTGCATTTGATAACAGAACGCTGCGTCAGTTCGAAAGAAAAGAGAACACTAACACTATAATAGGATCTCTAGTTATCCTGGTATAGCCTGTAGGCTATACGTACAAACCGTTCTAATAAGCTTAAATAAGCTTACTTAGGCCTATGTCATTGATGTAGGCCTACTTTCGATCAAACGGCATATAGCCTGAAATTAGGGACAGCAGAAAATACTGTAAATACCTTCGACAACTGCGGGGTCAGGTCGTTACCCTACAGGAGAAGGTGTCATCATTCTGTAGACGACCATACGATAGACAAGACGATAGACGATAGACAAGATAACAATCTTGGAGATAAAGATAGGACTTTGGCTGTTTACTAAACGGCTGCAGTAGCAAACAATGAAGACTGGATAAAAAACTCGGACCGTGTGTTCTACTGCAGGACGACATCTGGAGTCTGGATGTTTAAGATTGAAATTCAGCCCGCGTCTCCTGCGTCTATCAGAAGACTGATCATGGCAGAGACGTTAATAACATTTATTATTCAACAGTAGCAACGATAATTAAAGCGTTCGGAAATCGACACGAACGACAAACCCTCTCTGGCACGACAGCACAGCCCTCGTGAATAAGGGGTCGTCCATTAATTATGTCAACAAATTTTAGGATTTTTGACCCCTCCCCTTGTCAACAACTGTCAAACATTGATGGACCCCTAAAAATTATGTCAACAATCCCAGAACCCCCCCCCTACAAAAAGAAACACAATGGCTCAATACATGTAGAATCATTTTTTCAAATTGTTTTACACGAAATGCAATCTCGAATTTCAAAATATATGAGTTTAGTTTATTACCAGCTTTTTAGTAGTATGAAACATTAAGCACTTTATACATTTTTAGCATTACTTAATGTTTTCGCTACCATTTTGAAGGGTCTGTGTTGATTCATTGGAAAAAATTGTTGACGTCAATTTTACCGAACCCCCTCCCCCTTGTCAACAACTGTCAAACTTTTCCAAACCCCTCCCCCTAATTTGTTGACGTGGAACCCCTAAGCTGGTGCCCTGCGCTTAGCTGTAGAGAGTGGCGCTTTAAGAAATTTCGACGCAGCCAAGTCCTTTCCCTTTCGTCCGCATGACGTCTTCATCTGGTGGGCGGACCGGGTTTCGATCCGTCTGCTTTCTGCTCCGATGAATAAAGACAAATTGACTGCACCGATAAACGCCTCTCTCCAGAAAGCGATCGATTGCTAGAGGGCTATAGGTGCGCTTACTAAGCATGAATCAGAGGAGAATGATGTCGTTGGTATCGCTCAGTGTCACTTAGTACGGTTGATCGTCGATACTTGTGAGTCATAGGAGACAGAAGGAGTCGGAATTAAGGTCGCTGAGTAATACACGAAGTTATAACAGAGTTTGTGCCGACGATTACATTGTAAAAGCAGAGGATGCGCTAAAAACTATAAAATACACGTAAGAGGGACGCGGTGGTTGGCGGTATGTTCTGTGCCTTGTAACCCGAGGGTCGCAGGTTCGAATCTACCTCAAGCCACGCGCGTAGCGAACTTTGACAAGTTGCTCACCCACAAGGAAGGAAGGCAACGGCAAAAAACCTAATTCATCTCATCCCCCGGTGGAATAAAAGCCAATGGACCTGCCTTAGGGCAGAGAACTCATCATCATCATCATCACACGTAATAAATGCATAACAGATTTGTATAGATTTTAATTCTACTCTAAATATTATGTGCTATATAACACGGAGAAAGAAACATAGCAGAGAACCAGATGTAGGCTACATTCGGTGACGGACACGTCCACAATATTCCTAATCTTGTCCAAATTAGACGGCTCAGAGATAATAGCGAGAATACCGAGCGGGTCAGTGTTCCAAGGGGAAGACTACGAAAGGCCATATGCAGATAAACTGTGACCAGACAGAAGAGAGATTAAATCAGAATGAACGATCCTTCAGAGTCCGAACCGGTTTTCCCAGATGGATCAGAAACAAATGTTGTTTGGTAGTTCCAGAGTTACGAGATGTAGAATGGCATTGATGGGAATGGAAAAGCCCAGAGTAAAGAAGTACACGAAAATGGTAAGAATAGGTCTATTGCCTACAAAGGATCGAACCTTGTTTTGAGAAAAGACCGCCCTCAGGCTGTTGTGTTGCCCCCATATGTCGATCTCAGGAAAGGCAGTGTAATATTTCGAGATATGGCTTCATAGGGTGTTGCCTCCCAAGAGGCAGCAGTCAATCCAGAACCCTGTAGACATGTAGAGACGGACGCCATGAGCCACGATGCACAACGGTCAACGGTCATTCTGTATTGAAAGCAGAAGAGACATTGATGTGGATGGCTCATGGCTCTGAGTTGAAGTCACCCGCTCCGTCAAGTTACATACCATTACGCATCTGTCTGTCTGTCTGTATGTTTGTCTGTCTGTTTGTCTCTGTCTGTCTGTCTGCCTGTCTTCTGCCTGCCTGCCTGCCTGCCTGCCTGCCTGCCTGCCTGCCTGCCTGCCTGCCTGCCTGCCTGCCTGCCTGCCTGCCTGCCTGCCTGCCTGCCTGCCTGCCTGCCTGCCTGCCTGCCTGCCTGCCTGCCTGCCTGTCTGGTAGATAACTAGTACAATATCAACATGGTTAAAACGGGTTTGATGAAGCCTTCAGTTGAAGCAAAGGCAAATTACTAATCCAATTACTAAACTAATTTAGTAATCCGCAACGGTGGACCAGCGAATGCGGCCATTCGAAAACAAAGCAAAATTAACGTTTTTCAAAATACTGAGGGATCATTTCTAGTATTTTTCTACCTAGAAAGGGAAGTGGTGGCGCCAAGGGGATAGGGGGCTTAGCCCCCCCTAACTGCGGCTCAGCCCCCCAAAGTGGAAAATCACTGCAAATCACAGGGAGGAGGGACAAAAGGGAAGGGCTTGGAGCTTTAGCCCCCAACCTGAAATCCTGGCGCCTCCACTGAGAAAAGGAGGGGGAACATAAATCAATATTGAAAATGATTATTCTTTATATTGCACTTTCCATATTCAGATGTCAATCTGTCAATTTCGCAGTTGCTGCGTCTGAATTTGATCTGTGACCACACAGAGGATAAAGGCTGTTGATGAGTTAAAAATCTTCCAGTGGAAGCTCTTCCAGTTGTGGGATGCCATACAGTGTGCGGAAGTCGTGGAAGTTCCGTCTATTTCCAGCACACTGTCTCCGCACTTCCTGCGTGTGCTTTGTGGGTCCGTATAAATATGGATGTCTGCCTGTATGTGCTCGTGCATGCGTCTGTCTGTCTGCATGTCTGTCTGTCTCGCTGATGCTGCTGATTGTGTTTGCGTATGTCTGGCTGTCTGTCTGCTTACGTGTCTATATTTCTGTGTGCCTTCTTTTCTGCGTGCCTGTTTGTCTATGCTGCCAATTGTCTGTGCATGTGTCTTCCTGCTTTCCTGCAGGCCTATCTGTCTGTCTTTGTCTCTCTGCCTGTTGCATTTCTGTCTGTGTCTCTCTCTCTCTCTACTTGTATGCCTGTCTGTCTTTCTGTCTGTCATTTTGCCTGTCCACATGCTGTTGCTACATGTTTGTCTGTACGCATATTTTGCCTGTCCATTTGCAGTCCTGTATCCGTCTCCTTGTCCGCCTGCCTGTAGGCCTGTCTATCTGTGCTTATATGTCTTGATGTGTGGCCTCAACAAATAGCTGCCCATATTTGCTGAACCAATGACTCTCCTGCGGTCTCCAAATGCGATCTCAAATACCCGCATCCGATGGGGAAAATGAGGCCCGTGTTTGATTTCGGACTGACTTCCGAATTGATTTTGGACGGACCGTTATTTAACGCCTACTGTGTGCATCGATCTCTTGGTTAGTTAAGAAACTACTTTGATTGGTCTGGTCGATAGATCGATCTTATGAGGTCATTTTTTTAGTCGAATTCAGCAGCAGACTTATCGGAAAAAACGGGCTAAATTTACCGTCATCAATTTTTAAGCATTTTTAATGTGACGTCTAGCGGTTTTCTTGAAATCAATAGGGAGGGAGGGGCCTACATCTGCAACTATAGAAACACCTGGAATCACTTAGAGACAATGTCATAACAAACCATTTGTTTAGCGTCATTTAAGCACCTCCAAAAAATGCTGAAGGCATTAGGCTTCTGCTGTGTAACTTTTGGGTGTGATCAATGATCACGAGCAACAGTCGTGGTTGGCAGCAGTGGGGTGAGGGTGATCTATGCCCCCAAGAGACAAATTTTTTGGAATATTTTGATCAGTTAATCTGAACCAGTGGACTAACATCCACGTCATCCAGGAGCATAAGAGTAGAAATGTATCTTTAATGAACTAGTGAAGTTTAAAGTATCTTTTTCTAAACCAGTGAGGTTTAATGTATCTTTTTCTGAACCATTGCGGGTTCCTCCTCTCCCTCTAAAATCGCACCCACTGGGGAAGAGTGTGAATGAGCTGAATGGGCAAAAGATGCTATACAAGATCTGGGCAGATAGACATTGTTTCCAAATTTTATGATTGTTATACACCAAACCCCAAATTGAAATCAAAGTGATGACTGAGAAGTAGCAGCTTTATGACTAGGGAAATTATCCATCTTTATGTATGTGAGTACCATGTGTGTATGCATGTATGTATATATGTATGCATGTAAGTATGCGTGTATGTATACATGCATGTATGTGTGTTTGTTTGTATGTATATTTATGTATGTATGTATATATGTATGTATGTATTTATGTATGTATGTATGTATGTATGTATGTATGTATGTACTTGTATGTATGACTTGTATGTATGTATGTAGCCTATGTATGTATGTATGTATGTATGTGTGTATGTATGTACTATGGATGTATGTATGCATGCGTGTATGTATGTATATACTTATGCATGTATGCTTGTATGCATGTATGAATATAATTATGTATGCATGTATGTATCAAATAATTTATATAGATTTATATAGCGCCGTTAAGAAACACTCAAGGGTTTAGTTTTGTCCCTGGGGCATTAATTTTGTGGGCGATGCATTGGTTGTATATGTTAGTGGCAACTGAAGTGGTAGTAAAGCTGCTATACTTCAAATTCTTGCACTTGTGTCGTGGGAAATCCGCAGAGGTCACGGAAGGGTCAAGTGCAGAGGTCGTTTGCACTTCCGTCTACTGCAGCGTCTTGAGTCGTGACGTCGAGAAGTCTGTTGTTTTGGTTGCATTGGTTGCACAGCAGCTGGTCTCTGGGACTTCCTGTCCTCTCTACTTGTAGACCGTCTACTTGGCAGTGTTCTCGATGTCATTCCAATCACGTCAGGAGACTTATCGCTTCCTGTTCTCGGCGGTTTTCTTAATGGCACTATACGGGAATTTGAGCAGATTTTTGACTAGTCTACTCCATGGCATTGAGTGATGAACCTGGGAAGGGTATAGCTTGGTCAGATAATCATCACTCTATCAACTGCAGTCCGCTCAGTTGTACGTGACTTGAATGAGAGTCGGCTGAGGCACAAAGATGACAACAGCAAACCATTAACCGGGCGCATATATATGTACGCCTATGCATGTATGTATGTATGTATGTATGCATGTATGTATGTATGTATGTATGTATGTATGTATACCCAAATCCCAATAGGTACCGCGTCGTAAAATTATTTAAAACATATTTTAGCCATGTTTTCATCGCTCATACAACTTCTACTTCTACTATATAAGATATTTCCATCCCTCGTCTAACTTCTACTTCTACTTCAAATATTTTGATCGCTCATCCAACTTTTAATTTTACTGCAATAACTTAGCATCAATGCCATGGTTTCATCGCTCACCCAACTTCTAGTTTTACAACAACATGCTTATGAAGTTATGAACTGCTGTACGTCTGACTGGACATCGTATACCTTACAGATTACACGTTTAAAAAGTCAGACGTGTGGGGGCTCGATGTAATTGATTGCGTGGCTGAAAGGCACAGCTAAGTTCATACAAATAATAGACAAGTATTAGATCCTACACCTTTAGGTTCAGGGTATGTAGAGGTATAAAGTAATCGCTCATTTGCTCTATATAGGCTCCTTTTTAAAATTTGCTGCTATTCATTCGGTAGTTGTGATGTATGTAATCGCTCATTTGTTAGGCTCCTTTATAAACTTTACTGTTAATCACTCGACAATTGATAAAAGCCTTATTCATGTAAGGTGATCGTTCATTTTAATCGAACGTGCTGTGTTCTTTTCTGCAGTCTGCTTCGTCCAGTTGAATGCCCGTAACATCCATTGTTTTCCTGGTGTCAATGAAGCTCCGCGCAAAAACCTGCCGCGCATCAGTAACACTATTATAACGGTCATAAACACGAACGTCATGCTGCGTTTCGTGACAGTTGTGACCATCTCGTGCATAAGAGACAACCGTTTCGCTGTCCCTTGTCCTCGCCGCTTTCATTCTCTTCCGATGTATGTCAAACGTAATTTCTCCGCGATATTAACGTCTGCCTGGAGAGACCGCGATCTGACTGTAGGCTACTCCATAAACAGCATTTTCAAAAGACATTAGGACTATATACTCGGTGGTTAAGTCATTTTCCGGTGTATATACTGTCTTGCGGGTGGGAATAAGCATCGCCAGCCGCGTTGTAAATTAGGAACGACGGTTGCGACGAGAACTATGCGTAGAGTAGCTAACATACAATCTCTGTACTATCTATCCAATAAGGGTTCAGGATTGGTCGCTTCCTTAAGAGAGGTCACAGATTAAATCTTTTCTCGAAATATGACTTTGCCTCCTCTGCAATTATTGTCATTATGGTCAATGTCCTGAGGATGGCCTTTTTTAGATCAACTTTGATCCTTTGTTATATAGACAGTGAAGTCTTGCCCTCTTCGTGTTCCTTCTTGGCAGACTTTCTCCTCCCACTATTCTACAACTCGTAACTCTCCAACTAACACCATTTCTTTGAGACAAATCAATCGTTCTCTCAGTTCCTGAGACAGAGAAGTCCAATAACAATTAAATGTCTGCGTGTTTCTTCCCTAGGCACGTGCATACAGAGAACGCATTGTCCCACTGTCACGCGTACGCCTCTCGCTCCATCTTCGAACATCACAACAAAACGAAGGATGTTTTCTAACCCGAGCTCTGATTTGGCGGTTTTCAAACATGCAGCAAAGTAAATAAATTCAGCTTCGGAAAATGCTTTACGGGGTCTGGGTCTCTACGGAACTCTGACAGTGGTTGGTCTCTCTGACTTTCGATATATTTCCACAGAGACTTTCTTCCTCACCTACGCATGCATGGCCATTAGAACACGGACCCGCTCTGCCTTCCCGTTTGATCTTGGAACAGCAGAAGACTCTTTCAAGAGGAAGGTCCAAGACATGAGAAGGCATGATGGGGTCGAATTGAACCGCGGAATCACGGCACCTACATATCTCCTCGAGTTGAAGAGCGCTATGATCGCGGAACCGGTTTACGAGAACGTAACGTAAAGCTTCCTGATGTATGTCGACGCGGTGCAAACCAATTAGACCCGCCCCAGAAGGAGAATCCTGAACTCTATCCTCTCTTCGACATGTGACGCATGTCCCTCGTATGCACGGATTTATGGGAGAAGTTTGGCAGATAAGCCATTAGTCGGACAGCAGCACAGTTGAGGGCGAACTGAAGCTGATGTATTCCGAACTTCGGAAGGCCCGAAAGGATGGAAATGTAATAGGCGAAATTGGCGAATTGCGTCAGAATAAATGAATGTACAATTGAAGGGTTCAGAGCAATAACCAGTTATGTCGACATACCACTTCTTTGCTAAAAAGTATGCCAGCGTGTTTGGAATATAGTAGTCTATTTACCCTGTAAATTTCGTGCAGATCCGAATATTTTTGATAGTCATTTTTGAAAAACAAATATGTCAACATAATATGGAATTGTGCATTCGGCAGATCTTTGAAGTCATTTCCCCAAAACTCATAATTTCTGACATACCTGGTTATTCCTCTGAACCCTTCAATTGTCTCTGCGGCACTAAATGATAGATTGCGTCGAATGACCCGTGTCTGAGACAGTTGATTATAGCAAGATCTGCAGAGTGAGCAAGAGAGAGAGAGAGAGACAGACAGACAGACAGACAGACAGACAGACAGAGACACAGACACAGACACAGAGAGACAGACAGACAGACAGACAGAGACAGACCGAGACAGACCGAGACAGAGAGAGACAGACACAAGGACAGACAGGGACAGACAGGGACAGAGACAGACACACAGACAGACAGAGACAGAGAAATACAGAGAGAGAGACAGAGACAGAGAGAGCGAGAGAGAGAGAAAAAGAGGTCGGGATGGAGGGAGGGACGGAGGGACGGAGGGAGGGACGGAGGGAGAGACAGGACGTGGTCAGCCATGGATAGCTACTCTCCAAACAGAAACAGATCCAGATCTCGGACGAGGCGTCGTTAATTCCAGTCAGGAAATCGTGACTTAATCGCTTCTTCGTCAGTCTTTGAGCATTGCCTGCAATGTATGCCTAGCCAGATTTTATGCGTTCTTTATTCTAAACATAATATTATGTATTCATTTATATGTATGCATGTATATTGCATATATGTATTATATGTATGTATGATGCATGTATGCATTCATGCATGGATGAATCATGAATGTGAATGTATGTATGTTTGCATGTACCGGTAACTATGCAACTGAAAATGTTTATAGTGTGTTCGATATACCTATAGAAGGCACGTCTCTCCATGGTAATGATTTTACGGTTCATTAGAAACAAACTCATCAATACCGAAAGAAATGGAAAGCCATCGCAATTATTGTCCATTCCCAGTGCACAGAGGTTACACAAATAATAATCTGAGATGCTGTCGTGTGCGGTCCGTTAACAAAAGCTCAACATATTATAGGCTTTCTAGAGGCTTTTAAAAAGCTTTCTAAGGCTTTATGGCATATGGATAAAATGGTTCTATTGCGTTTAGTTTGAAGCACTTCGCAAACCCGTACATGTCTATGCATTCAACTGTGTTTTGTGTATCAAAAGCGATGGAACAAGGTTGACGAATGCATGGTGCATGGAACATGGAACAGAATATTTTGGAGACTGTTTAACTTAAAGTCTCAGTAAGTATTTGAGGGACATTTTCAGATTTAGCAAACGTGCTCTGATCGGGATATAGGCCTAGTAGTAGATGAACAACAGTGTTATATACATTCTAGCTCTACTTAATTTCTCTTTCAGATGGAGAACTTAATACGAGCGATGCAGGATGAGCACAGTGGAGTGCCAGTTCGGACTGTCAAAAGTTTCATGTCGAAAATACCAAGCGTTTTTACTGGTAGGTCTCTTCTTTTGCATGTTTACGACATCTGTGCATGAATTCCTCAAAATTATGATTGTGCTCGTGTTCAATTTGCGAATGACCTGCACATACCTAGTCGTATTATACACGTGACCGTTAGCTCCGGATTTCCTCAGCACCCTAAAACCGAGTCGTGGGAACAAGCTTATTCGCGGACGCTTAGTGGAAAACAAATTCGGCGAGGAGGCAGCTAAGGTCAGGTTTGCTTCGGAGTGAGAACCAAGAGGTCAGACAGGTAGACAGACGGACGGATGGCCTCGATGGAATTGAAGTGATGAGACAGACATGGAGGAGTCAAGATAGGATTTTTAACGTACTGTTTTCAGTTATAGAGGAAGAGCTAGCACAGAAAATGTAAAGAGAAACAGAGTTCGTAAGCCATGGGTCAGGTAGTTCAATCGACGGCAATCTGTTACAAACATGGGTTTCTCGTGCTATCTAGCGAATTCGCAAATCTTTCTTAGATAAAACCTCCAGAATACTTGAAGCTTCTTCCTCGCATTGCATGGAAATGATTTGGTGCATGCATTTGGGTGTTTTCTAGCTAACTGCAGATAAAGAAGCAAAACACGGTATAATATGTGTGCTTCTGCCATATATACAATATAAATAATAATGTATTACAGGACCTACACGCGTCATATATATATATATTATATATACTCTTTATTTATTATGGAAGTCGGATGTTTTTGTCTATATTGATGGGTGTAAATGTTTTTTCAACATTTTTTTAAACTTAGTCCTATGCTTGACGTGTTTCGCCTCAGTGTACCGTGAGACGAAGCACTTACTTTGTCAGTGTAGTGAGATATCTTATCAGAACAGGAGTATATTGTTGTGATAAACACATAAGAAAACTCTCTCTAGAGTCTAGAAGAAGAGGACCGTGTAATATACGACCTGCTCATTTTTCAGCGAATTGATCCGGTGAGATGCAGTTTATCATAGGAACTACATCCCACGGGCCTATATATATATATAGGCGTATTTTCTGAGTGCACAACCGGGTCATTCTTACCAACACACATTTGTTTTTTCCTTTAATTTTACTTTGTTTCCTTGTGCGATGTTCCAGGTTGCGGTTTGACAACCTGTAAGCTGATAAACGATATATTTATATATATATTGTATGTATTTGTGCATATGTGTGTAGCACTGTAGCCTACGTATGTAGCCTACTTAAGTATAGGCCTACGGAGCCTGCAGTGCAGATATTCTGGCTGAGTATCGTTTTGAAAATAAAGTAAATCATGAAACAGAAACAAAGATGGGAAATGGTGACAAGGACCGCACGCTGGGCCATCATGGGTGTGTTTAGCGCTTGCTTTGTGTAGGCCTACTCTGAGTTGGTACCCCGTCAGAACGGTCCAGGACAAATCGGCCCCGACAAAACGGCCCCGACAAATGGGCCCCGACAAAACGGCCCCGACAAAACGGCCCCGTCATAAAGGCCCCCGTCATGTCGACCCCCGTCATATCGGCCCCCGTCAAATCGGCCCCCGTCAAATCGGCCCCAGTCAAATCGGCCCCAGTCATATCAGCCCTAGTCACATCGGCCCCTCGCAAAATATCTCATGTCCCAAGTACTTTCAAGTTGAATTGATGAAAATAATTCTTTGCGTAAATAGAACTCGGATTGGTAAAACCGTAGTTTACGTTGCCAGATTCAGTGGCGTCTAACCCCCCAGTAGTCAATGGAGAACCAACCCCCCACTGGGCCCAAAAAATTTTTGCATCTGAAACACACATTTCGGTGCAGTGCTTTTTCGGCAAGAACGGTCCGGAACGGCGTTCCGGGACCTTATTCAGCTATTAAAACTAATTTAGTAAATTAAAATTTTTACTAAAAATTATTTAAAATATTACTATGTAGACACTAATTTAATTTCAGTGCTTTCAGTGTATATAGGCTATATATTTTATATATATATAATTATATATTATATATATGATATATATATATATATGATATATATATTATATATGATATATATATTATAATATATAATTATATTATATATTATGTATCCTTCACAAAAGCAATGCATCCCTACTCTAGGCCCTACTCTTGCCTAAAGCTATTTAAAGACGGTAAAAGAAAAATTAATGTGAAAGTGTTAACGGCCAGTGATAATGCATGAATACCAACAAACATATATCCTTTTCCTGGACTTTTTCTTTGTGAAGAAAGTCAGCAAGAAATGATCCTTCTAACCCTGACACAACATGGGACTGGGCCAAAAAGATATAAAATAGATCATTGGGATGAATTTTACGTCTGTTGTTACCATGTTATTTGGAACCCTTCACTCCTTATGACCTTATCTAGGTCAAGTTTGAAGTCAATCGGACTAAAGCTGTTTAAGAATTTAAGAAATGACAGTTAAAACATTATTTTTTTCGTTTGGCCTCTGGCTGGCGAAATAACAAATTTAGAGATATATTTTCTAAATAAGTGTATTTAAAGACATCTTAGGGGTTTTTCTATACCAAGCTGAAGTTTGGAGTCAATCTGGCTATAGTTAGTTAGTTAGTTAGAATGACTTTAAGTGTTTAAAGTCTTTAATGCACCATCTAGCTACACAGACGATGGTGCCTGATAAGGACACTGGCCATGATTTGCGCACAATCTATAGATCTGTTATTAGCTATTTGCAATGTGGCTATACTGCTATAAGAATAGGACTTTTCATTTGATGATGATGATGCGGAGTTCTCTACCAGAAGGCAGATCCATTGTTTTTTATGCCGCCCGGGGATAATACGATTAAGGTGGTTTCCCGTTGCCTTCCTGCTTCCTCACAGACAATTAAGGGTGAGCAACTTGTCCAGGGTCGTTACACAATTGCTTCAACTTGCTTGAGGTAGATTCAACCTGCGACCTTCCGGTTACAAGGCAGAGAACACACCGCTACACCACCTCGTTTATCATTGTGTATCATTTAATAAAAAATACTCACTCAGAAGTCAGAAGAAATAAAGTAGGCTAAATGAATCAACTCGCAACGCGTTCATATATTCGTGAGTCCAACGTAGGCCTAGGCTATAATTATTACTCCTATGCATATATTTTCATTTGAAATGTCCGCCACACACTGACTGGACAGGTCAGAGAGGGCTAGAGATGAGCCATTTCGATGGCTGAGCCAGATAACGGCCGAAGTGATGATACACATGATGCAGATTGCAGGTTTGCAGCGGAGAACGCTGCCAGTCTGGGCCGCCGTGTCATTAGCGCAGCAACCTCAGGGTCCTCAACCCTCCCCAAATGTTTGGCCGGTATATCGCGTAAGCCGTTGGCCCGTTGGCTGTAGACTCGTAAGGGTACAGCTGCATTGATACACGGACGCCTGGTATACCGGGGTCCGTGCCTTGATATAACGGGGTCTCCAACCCAAGTTACCCAACCCCACCCCACCCCATGGCAGTGCAGGCTGTGCAGTAAGTGTTCTGTTGTACAAGCCGTTTGCTACTGTTATGGAAACAAGAGAATTTCGATCCCACGATAATGGTTTAATGTGGGTTAATATTATCACAATCATACAGGAGAAAAGATATATCATGAAAAAATGAAACCCCCCCACTTTCGGCCAAAATCGCTCAAACCCCCCCACTTTTGAAGTTGGATGGAGATCGGTCTCCAAACCCCCCCATTGGTAGACGCCACTGGCCAGATTATTTTATGTGGTCAGTTTAAAATGGAAGTTGGATTGCTGAAAATAGTTTGGGCGTTAGAATTGAAGTTGGATTTATGAAAATAATTCGTTACGTAAATAGAAGCTGGATTTATGATAGTTGTTATTGAAGGGTCTAGGACTTTACCCCCGGCCCATTACCCCCTGCCATTACCCCCTGCCATTACCCCCCGCCATTACCCCCGTCCCGTATAATAATATATCATAATTATAATTATAATTAATAATATATAATATTATAAATAATAATTATAATTATTAATTATAACTATAATATAATGAATTATAATAATATTTATTAATTAATATAGTAATATAATTATTAAAATATATTATTATTATATAATATATAATTATTAAATTATATATATATATATATATATATTATAATTATATAATATAATATAATATAATATATACACATGTACATAGGTATTTATATAATTATATTAATAATAATATATATTAATATTATATAATTTTATAATAATTAATTATATTGTTATTGATTAATTACGGGGGTAATGGTCGGGGGTAATGGCGGGGGTAATGGCATAAATAGGCCGGGGGTAAAGTGATAGTTGTCATTGAAAGCATTTAAATAATTAAATACGCCAACCAGTTAGCATTAGACGATGGTCCCTGCACTCCATTGTCCAGCTTAACCCTCGCTCGAGGCCTCGTTTCAACATAGTTTGTCAGCGTAAGCTTAAAAGTACTTGGAACATTGGATATTTTGTATGGGGCCAATATGACTGGGGCCGATATGACGGGGGCCGATATGACGGGGGCCGATTTGACGGGGGCCGATTTGACGGGCTGTTTTGTCGAGGCCATTTTGACGGGGGCTGTTTTGTCGGGGCCGTTTTGTCGGGGTCCATTTGTCGGGGCCGTTTTGTCGGGGCCGATTTGTCCTGGGCCGTTCTGACGGGTCACCCTCTGAGTTTGTGTTTCAAGACGCTTACATACAGAGTTAGCGAACGTCTCATTATATGTTAGGCCTACTTATAGAAACACCGTGTGCATTTAAATTAACAATTACTCCGTGATCTTTAGCCGCTTGAAATGGAAAGTTGCCCTTCCTGGACGTACTTTTTCATTAGGGCCTAATTGTTTTTCTCGTTCAAATTATTTTAGTTATGTTTCAGTTTAATTATAATTAATTATACATAATTATGTATCTGAGCTTTTATATAGCGCAGGGAAATCTGCAGAGGAATGTGAACATCGCGGTCAAAAGGATCAAGCCAGGTCATGACCTTTATGTTCCAGTTTCATGTGGCCTTAAGTTTAATCAGACTGTTTCACTCTCAGTATGCTATGACTATGTTTTACTTTCGTTGTTTTAGTTTATCTAAGTGTTAGTTTGAGTAATTTCCAGTTTAGAAATAATACGTTTAAGTTTATATTTAAGTTTTGATTTATTTCATGTTTCAGTTCCATTGTTCCGCCTCTGTTGTTTCAGTTAAATTACGTTTCGTCTTCGTTGTTTCTGCCTCAGCGAATGATCCATTTCGTTGCGTTTCCATTTCATCTTGTCTCATCATATTATCTTTCCATTTCATTAGGTTCCAGCGAACGCTTCTGATTAAGCGGTCGGCTGAAGTAATTTACAACACCTTTTCATCGTGATCCGTATTATTCCGCTAACTCCATGTCTTGTCCATCGGTTCATGAACTCATGTAAACCATTCGTTTTTTTCAGCCGATGTCGCCCGCCTGCTCTTAGCGTTTTAAGTCGATAAACTGCGAGAGCAGCAATATACCGAGATAAATCGTGCGTCCCCGGCTTTGCTGCTGATTATCTTGCCCAGTTCAGGCCACGAAAAGACAACTGATGGGAGACGACGGATGCTAAATCAATACGCGGGATGCTTTCGGCGAAAGACCCGAGAAGCTTTTAGACGACGAAGCCTCTGACTGGAATACTGGACAACAACATTGCGTAAACTTAATCCGCTGATTTACAGTCATCGCTGCAATTGCCGTCGACTACTAACATTTTCATTATGCATACGGGGGCACAGTCCTCGCCAGGCGACTAATCGTGTCAGCTTCTTTTTTCCTATTGCATATTCTAACTGATTTGTCGTTTTCCGACGTTTTCAAACTGAAAACGAGAAGTGTCCAACATTGGGTGAAGTTTTCTATGCGCCTCGAAAGCCACAAGAGTGCACTTCCCCGTTCATAGATATTATCCCCAAATGCATGGGATGCATTTTCTCGTAGGCTATTATTTTGAACCCGTCAGTAACCCCATTGGGACGCAGTTTCCCATACATGTCGACTATCCTCTAACGGGGTGCATTTGCCCAAGCATTAATTTTGAACAAGTGAATAACATCCACCGAGATACATTTCCTCATAATTCAACGACTATCTTCCAGTTGGGTGCGTTTCCTTATACATTCTGCTCCTGCGCATCTATCATTTCCCTCCATTGCCTCCAGCGACAAATCGCCCCCTGGTGATGGATAGAGGGATTTTCCGTGTCGACGTCTGCTCTCGATGAATATAGCGCTTCTGGCTGCAGAGGAGGCTCAGCTCTCACCTGCTTCGGAATTCCGTGTCTCGTCTCTGACTGCCTATTTTGCGGATCATCGGAATTCCTGATGAGGTGATGCAACATGGGAAGGTGTGGGAAGGATGTCTGGTTGCCGAATCCCATTAGCTGCCAGTTCCAATTCACTAAGTCAGACGCAGGAAGATGAATCTCTGCCCCCGGTGCGGTTTCCATTATCATGCATCGCCAGGGCCGATTAAACAGCACCGGGTGAAGCAAGACAAACGGGAAGCCATTTTGTGCCAAGTCTTATTTAGTTTTTGCCAAAGTCTTTTCTATTTTACGCGAAGTCATATCTATTTCTCCTTAATTAGCATCTATAAGTTATAATAACCTTTGTAAAATGTTATGACATTCAAAGTTTTAGGCCTACTTACTGTTAGGCCTACAATGTAGGCCTACTTACTGCTAGACCCTACGTGAAATACATTTCACGTAGGCCTAACATTGCTCCTATACAGGGCCTACAGAGTTGAAACAACCGGGTTTAGGCCTAATAGTGTCACTGTTGCCATGGAAATGCCGTTTTTAAATCTGTTTTAAGAAATTAGGCGACCTCCTACTGGATTATTAGGCCTATCAGTGTCTAAGGCACAACGTATCAACCGATGGCGCACCAAAACAGAGCCGTAAATCAGGTCAAAATCCGGAAGATCGGTTCAACGAGACTCGAGTAACCGGTTACAGTTAATCGGTTGTTGGAGTGGTTTTCTAACTACCTATAATGTAGTAGAAAGCAAAATTTAAGCCAAGAGACAATGCATAGACTGACCTATTTATTTGTCGCACATTTGAATGCCTGTTAGCCTAATAATTTCTTTGAATGAACGCAATATCGATTATTTATTGTTTCATAAAACATCAGATAGTCAACCTGAAGAGCAATTATAGGGCGGCAGATGATATCTGTCAAACTACTAGCAATGCTTTCATGCTACCACAATTATTCTAGGCTTCTGTTCGGATCACGTACCGAGCGCACGTCGCGTGTACCTTGTGCGGCATTGAGGCACTCACTTTGTGCTCAGAGTGTACTCGGAGCATATACGGAACACATCATTAACAGAGCAATAAATAAAGCCCGGCTCTTAACACAGTTCTATAAATTAAAATGCCGGCTTATTTTTGCTTCGTTATCCTCTTCCTTTCGAATCTGTTGCCGGAAGCAATTCATTCTCGTTCTGTCAATATCAGCATTAGAATCCAGCAGTGTTTTAAAGGAGAATCCATACAGTTGCCTCTCTAAACCAATTTACCCATGCCAATGATACCAGGAAAAAAGTGATCTTTTATCTGAGCATTTTATAACGCCACTTTGGAAGTATCACAGTTATGTTTACAATTTAGAGTGAATGTCAATTTGTATCTGTGCTGTCAAAACTTAGTCAGTTTTTTAAATGAAGACAACGTGTTTTGAGCAAAATCTATAATCTTTGTAATTATAGTTTCTAAAAATGCCATACAAATTATAATCAATGCTGATAATTTTTCTCTGAGCTAAAACAAGCATCGTTTTCAGACCCAAATCTGTCTCCTAATTTTAGGTCTTTCCCCGACTGGTGCCAAATACAAAATAGTGCCTTGTAGGCCCTATACCGTTCTGGATGTTATGGTCCTGTGGGCCCGAAAATGGGGTGGGAGTAGGGCCCAAATCTCAAAAAGATAAAGCACGAACAGGTTTAAGAGGATCTATTTGAGGAATCTGCTCGAAATTTGGAGTTACTGACCTTGGCCCTTTCTCTATACTAGGTCTACACCACTGGCCTTCCGTAAATTAGCATGTAGGCCTAGATTGTAGACACTTGTTTATGCGTTCGCTGCAACATCGGCATTTGGAGTTTGGGTCAAGGACTCCAGGCTAGATGGTTTCATGACTTGCCACGTTGTAAATAGCCAACAAACTGTATTGCTGGATGATGATGATATATATATTCGTTTATTTATCAAGCAGGAAGACACACCGCTTCACAACTTACATACACAAAGGCTACTATAAAGAAAAAAAGGGAGTTATGTTAGTTTTTAAGATTTGGTCAACGTGGTGGCTTAAAAATTCGCTTGTATAGAACTCTAGGTATAAAGTTCTTAGAGTCTTTTGGAGGAAGTACAAAGTCATGTGCCCGAGGTCGGAGAGCGTAGGGTCGCAGCACAGGTGGCGGAAAGAAGCGTCGTAGGACGTGCATCTCATTCCAGATGATGGACTGGAGGAGGCGGTCTTCAGCTGACGAGACTCGCTCTTCGATGGTTGCGGTTCCAGATGGTAGATAACCCAGGCGTGCAGCTCTTGCAAGAAACCGTTCAAGTCTGTTGCGATCAGCTGCTGACGCTAGGCCCCACCATGCTGGAGCCGCGTATAGCAACCTTGAGACGGTGCTGGCCTCGGCAACCAGGTGTAACGCCTTTGGTGGAAGACCATGCGCTCGGAGGACTCGCAGGGCGTGCAGGGAGGCAGAGCTGGCCTCCATGATTTCGTCCACATGGCCGGTGACGCTGAGATCGCGCCCGAGGGTGACACCGAGGATACGCATAGAGTCGACTCGGAGCACACCATCAAGCGGGGGTGGCGGCTCAAAACAGCTCCTCCTCGCAACGAGCATCTCACGGGACTTGGTTACGTTTAGTCTGAGATTGTTTATCGCCGCCCACCTTGATACGTTGTTTAACTCCTCTGTGACCGTTGTTCGCGCCCTAGACCCCACCAACAGATAAGTATCATCCGCATACTTAAACATTTTGTTCTCTGGATTGACAGGGTGTAGGTCTGATGCATTGATGTCATAGGTCGAGGGTCCCAATCCGGAGCCCTGGACCACACTTGCGTTGATGGACGCTGGTTTGGAGGTCCGGCCTTGAAACCTAGTGACGTGCTGACGACAGGAGAGGAATTTAACTATCCAATTGAAGACGTGATCTTGGATGTCTAGAGCAGATAGTTTGTTAACTAAGGTAGAATGCCGGACAGTATCAAACGCTCGCGAGAAATGCATGCACGTTGTGCTGAGAAGAAGGGCCACGGACCTTTGACTTTATCGGTACAGAAAAGTCACTCAGTATATACGCTGTTTGAGGATTAATACACACTCTACTCAATGTAGCTTATGTAGGTGTACGTGTACTCGTGTAGACATTAAAGCATCATTAATTATCATCATCACCTCCACCATCATCATCATCATCACCATCGCCGCCGCCACCACCAGGGCCGTTTTAAGGTCGTCGTAGGCCCTAGGCACTCTTGCATTCGTAGGCCCCAACTGCCCGTTCTTAAATTAAAAGCGAGTTAATGCGGGAAACAGTGATGGGTAACTAATTAATTAGAAATTAATTAATTAGCTAATTAATTAGATTGGTAGCTAAATTCTAATTCTAATTAATTAGTAACAAAAATGTTGCTAATTCTAATTAAATTACTAATTAAAAGTTGTCTAAATCTACTTAAAATTCCATAATTAGCTTCATAGTTACCTTGCCTATACATATTTCTTGACTTGCTTTTTGCTCGATGCTTCCATGGGACTAATAAACATCAACCAATTTACTTAGTTTTTAGTTTTTTACGATATCATTCAAGGAAGAATTGCCTTTTGTTATGAGATGTGTTTATGAAAAATTTCAGTAGAGCCTACATAAAAGAATCCAACAGTAAAGTAAAATTAATTGGAAAGTGTCTGTTTTAGCAATTACATTCTAAGCTTCTAGTAAGAAAATAATATGAGATTTCTCAGCGTTTTCCAGCTGTACCTGAAACATTATGTTGTAAGAATTTGCTTTTGCAAGATTTGTTACAAATGAGCAAAGAAACAGGCTCGAAGACAATACTTTAGAACTCATGATAATTCCAATGTGCAAGTCCGATCTCAAATAAATATAAATATGTTCCACAGTAATAAGAAGAAACTGGATAAAGATCATTGACATTTGAGTTTCATCATAATCTGAAATATTTGCCTAATAGATTGAACGCTTAACTGGCAAAAGAAAATTTTTGAGTCGTTTGTATTCTGACGCCAGCAACTAATTCTAGTTAATTAGTTCAGCGTTAATTCTAATTCTAATTAATTAGTTATCCCAAAAATGGTAATGCTAATCCTAATTATGAAATTCGAAGTAATGCTAATTCTAATTAATTTGTTAAGAAATCTTAATTACCCATCACTGGCGGGCAAATGACATTTGAAGACGTTAGGGCCTATAAGTGATCTTGCTAATGCAAATTAAGAGCTGTAATTTAAAAGTTCACATAGTTTATATTATGTATTTGCACAGCGTAACTTAACTTTTTATTAATAAGCATAAAAGTTAACTTGTTTCAGTACAATTATAAAAATTATTAAAGTAGAATTTGAACTTTCTTTCATTTTCGTGTCAAATTCAACCATTAAAATTATTTTTTCAATATATCATTTTCAGACTTTCGTGGGCCCCTAAAATGTTCGTGGGCCCTAGGCACAGTGCCTACTGTGCCTAGTGCATAAAACGGCCCTGGCCACCACCACTATCAATCTCATCCTCCTCATTTTAGTCATTTTAAATGGTGGAGTATGTTTTAGATTGGTTGCTGCGCATCAGTCTAACAGACGTCTTGATGGTACACCGCCGTAACACCGGTGTTATAATAACACACTACTTTATCTAAGCTTATTCACCGACTCTTGTGGATTTTCTCAGGTCTTGTTCGACACAATACCAATGACGCATCTTCTGTTTAAAGTTTCACTTTCATCAGAAATCTTTCTAGATAAGCATTTTACTCGAGCCATGCATGTCGTGCCTTCTCACGAGTTCGACCAACTTCAGATCCTCTTGAAACAGTCTTCCACTGCGCTTGTGCACTGTTGCCTTTGACTCTGTGCTGCATACATTTTGCAAACTGTCGTTATACTGGTTTAGATCTTTTACTTAGTCATAGATATATAGCCTAGACCTATACCGCTTTTGTAAACTACCTAAAATGAGCTATAATTAAGTGTTTTGATACATACTTACATAGATATACATATAGGCCTACATTCATACATACCTACATACATGCATACATACCTACCTACATACATACATAATTACATACATTCATGTACTTACATACATATACATGCATACATATGTATACATACTTGCATATAATATATATACATACATACAAAGTCATATACGGTACTCAAAATTATCCTCCACTCTCAGGCTATCGATAGGCGTATGTATAGACGTCTTTGTCGTCGTCTTGTGTCGTTCATCGCAACGTGATCGGCTTCGTCCAGTGGCGTAACTAGGGGTTCGTGCGCCCGGGGCAAGAAATTTACTGACTATTTTTCTTACTTCCGCCAAAAATTCTGATGACTTTTTTTTTTTGCTTTTCCGCCTTTTCTCCTGAAAAAGTGGTCAAATTGTCAAAAGCCTCATTTTGCGCGCCCCCTGCGCCCGCGCCCCTGCAAGACTCATGTATAATAGTTACTTTTTTGTGTCTATTCTTGCCTGATTTCTTTTAAAATTTTTTATAAAGCCTAATTGTGCGCCTCCCCTGCCCTGCGCCCGGGGGTTACGCCACTGGCTTCGTCTATACCGTCGATGGTGACGATTCCACAGAGAGTGAATCCACTCTCTCATTTCATTCACTTATACACTTCTCGCTCATTCCCCTCACCTTGTATACGGATTTGATTAAAATTAGCCTAATATACTTTTCTCCTCAAACCTGCATTTTACCAGCATTCCATATTTATTGGTCATAACTCCAATTTCCCAACCATAGCGCGACCGATTCTCTGTTCCTGCTCCTGCATTGCTCTCTCCAGCATTGTGCATCTCCTCATCGTTCCATACTTATTGGTAATAAACATTCCCCTTGCAGCCATAGCGTCCCTCAACCGCAGCCAAATCATCTCTCGTTATTTGCAGGAATACACCTCCACGTACAGCACCTGACAGATTCCCCTTTTTCCTCGCTGTCGTAGTGGTCCTCCCACGCACGAATCTCCCTTTCCGTATGTAGGCCTATAGAAGTTATATAAATTGCTTATTATACGGTTCATCTATAGTGTCCAAGTAGGCCCTATTTGTCCCCTTACTCTGCATATCTATTAAAACTTTACATGTCTTTCTTCAAATGCCATATCTCATAATATAATATTTTAAAATGCCCTACAATAACATAGCCATTTTAATTTTAGAATATATCTGCCTACTGTAGCTAGACTACTTTAAACTATTATTTTCGTAGTAGTAGTAGTAGTAGTAGTAGTAGTAGTAGTAGTAGTAGTAGTAGTAGTAGTAGTAGTAGTAGTAGTAGCAGCAGCAGCAGCAGCAGCAGAGGCAGCAGCAGTTAAACAGCAGCAGCAATAGTAGGCTAGCAGTAGCAGTAGTAGTAGTAATAAAACAACAACAGTAAAAATAACAACCTATAAATGTAATAAATATCTTGTTATACACTGTGTCCTGAAAAAAAGGGACCCCTTATGGTAATACGAAAAAAAACTAGTAAATGTTCATCGATTTTTTAAAATTTCAAGACCATTTTAATCCTGACATAATTATCAACAAATTTGTAATTTATGAACGGCCCAGTTAAAAAGATTACGTCATAATGACGTTTTGAAATTGTAAAAACAACAAGGTTAGAAAATTGCGTTCAGCCACGAAGACACAATTGAATACAAGCTTGTGTTGAGGCAGAAGGCGGACACTTTGAGCACGCCTTGTAGTCTAATATTATTCAAATATAAAAATTAAATTAAACTAAAATTTATAATTGATAAATGACAGTTTAAAATAATAATGAAAATTTTAGATGATTTTTGTGCCGTCCTTGACACTTGAATTTTGATGAAAATGACGTCATTATGACGTCATTATTAAATAACAAAAACTTTTATACTTTAACCAGTATTTAGCAAATTATGTCAGGATTAAAATGGTCTTGGAATTTTAAAATCGATGAACATTTACTAGTTTATTTTCATTACCAAAAGGGGTCCCTTTTTCAGGACACAGTGTAAATGCTAGTACTGTTCAAGTTGCCACTTATTTTGGAAAATGCTGGCAATTTTCTTGAAATCGGACCTCGTATTTTCGGAAACTGTCAGCGTTGTTATGCCTGAAATGCCAATTATCTGTCCGTCGTATATATATATAAAATATAGCCGGCCAGTGAATTGAAGAAGGGATTTACCGCATATCTTGGCATTTGCCATTAATTTGCCTGATCTGTCTGGATTGGACGATTTTCCTTTCGCTGCAGAGGAATAGCTATCCATCTTATCGTCCGACATCTGCCTTTCTGACGGTTCTCGCCGACGAGTGTGGATTAGTCGCGGACCGGATGCTTTTCAAGCAGACAGCAACCCAGCCACACCAATCATTTTCTATAGCGCTTCGGTAGTGTTTTTCTGCGGCCTGTCTCTAAGGGTCTTTCACTCGCTGCTATATATAATATATATGTTATATATATATATATATATATATATATATATATTATATACTATTGTATTGTATTGTATTTGAACCTTGTTATAGCGCCTCTACCAGATTTCCTATTCAGAGGCGCTCCCGACTACTGCTGTAGTCGGAGTTTCACTGCATGAGCAATTGCGAGTGAAGGACTTGCCCAGGGTCCCTACGCGACGGCTTTGAGGTGGATTCGAACCCGCAACCCTCCAGCTGCAAGGCACCGAACATACCCCCAAACCACCGCGCCCCAGTATATTGTGTTGTGTTGTGTGTTGTATTGTACTCCACGTTTATAATGCGACCGAGCCACTCGCAGTGAATTGAAGCACCAACCCACTCGGCCACTCAGGATCCTTAATCTATACATATATATAATGTTTGCATTTTCTAGTATTTTGCTGGTAGGCTATATAATAATAATAATTCTTCCTTTATTGAAACAAATTTGACACATCGCAACCGGTACAGTTTAGTTATGCAGTTGAAACAATTGCAAATGACAGAAGACATAAATCTTAACTACTAACAGAACATAGGACACTAAATTAATTGTATAGGCTATATATACACTGTGTCCGGAAAAATTCCGACCCTCACAGATGTGGTTAAAAAAACTATAGTAGATAATAATCGATTTAAAAAAATACAAAAGCATTTTCATCTTGACATACTTACAAACGAAATTCTTTGTAATGTATTAACGGCCCCGTTTAAACTTACGTCATAGTGACGTATTTGAGTTTTATATTTTGTAAACAAAGTTGCAAGAAAATGGCGTTTAGCGAGGAAGACAAAATTGTTATAAAATGTTTACGCCAAAACAAGAAATATGGAGCCAAGAAGTTTCTGAAAAAATTTCCGAACAAGGGTTGGACATTAGGTGGACTAAAGTACCTTATACGAAAAATTGATCTAACCGAATCGTGTAAGCGTCGCAAGGGTAGCGGTAGACCGAGAGTTGCACGGACAACTGAAAATATCGAAAAAGTTGAGGATCTCGTTTTAAGTCAAGAAGATCGACCTCAATCACATCTAACGCTAAGAGAAATCGCTCGAGAGACTGGAATTTCAAAAACTTCAGTGCACGAAATTGTCAAAAATGACCTTCATCTAAAGTGTTTAAAGAAAAGACGAGCGACTGAATTAACAGAAGCCAACAAGGAAGCACGGCTCGAGCGTTCAAGGATTTTGTTAGATCGCTATCCTGATGAAATGGTAAACTTTATTTGGTTTACAGACGAAAAGTTGTTTACCATCGCCACACCAAAGAACAGTCAAAATGATCGTCTGTACGTTGCCACCGGAACTCGGAAGAAAAACATCCCAGCTAATCGTTTGCTTAGTACTCGCCCAACATTCAGCCAGTCAGTAATGGTTTCAGTTGGTGTATCTGCTCTTGGTAAAACAGACATACATTTCATAGAACCTGGCGTTAAAATAAATGGAGCTTACTATCGAGATTCTTTGTTGTTGGAAAAATTATTACCTGATATCAGGCAATATTCAGATTACTACACATTTCAACAAGATGGTGCTCCAGCTCACCGAGCACGTGAAACTGTCGAACTGCTGATAAAGGAGACTCCAGATTTTATACCTCCAAATCTTTGGCCTCCAAACAGTCCGGACTTAAATCCTGTTGATTATAAAATTTGGGGAATAATGCAGGAGAAGGTATACAAGACAAAGGTCAGAAACATTGAAGAACTCCGTGAGCGAATTGTTAATGCTTGGGATGAATTTGATCAACTGGTCGTCGATGCTGCCGTTAGTCAGTGGCGTGTGCGTCTCGTAGCTTGTGTTGAAGCCAATGGCGGACATTTTGAACATAAATTATAGTTCACTAATATTTCAGGATTAAATTGTTTTTGGAATTTTAAAAATTGATGACAATTTACTAGTTCTCTCATTCGTATCTCAGGGGGTATTTTTCCGGACACAGTATATATATATATATATATATATATATATATATATATATATATATAATATTAATTTGTCTTTTCATCAACACAGTTTCAAGTTAATCTAGTTACAGTTTCTGTAGCGCATACACAATCTCACTATAGCCTAGTGTTTTGCCTTAATTTCTCTACAGTTTGCCAAATGCCAAGTTTCCATAGGCCTAGTGTTTGTGTATTTTGTCTGTTTAAAGTTCTTCTCTGGTTTATCTAATCTGTTCCATTTGTGTATCGCTTTGTTACTTTGTCTATTGGCAAGAAAGGCGTATAAATTTTCCTTTAATTCGAAAGAACTGATCTTTACCATGGCCATTTTTATCTCTAAACTCAAGCCGGAAACATGACCGGAGTTCCTCTCGAATCTCGATCCACTCTTGTTTAGTTTTTCTTGTAATGATTTTTTTAGCATTCTATAGTCTCGTTGGCTCTCTAGTGGTTTTTTCCCGCTGATAGGGTTTCGATTTGTTTGCAGGCGAATAGCTCTTACTCATTAATCTCGTTCCGCGCAGAGAAAATTGCTAAAAACCGATTCTCGACGAAGATCGTTTGATCAGCGCAGGAACGCAATCCAATTTTGTCAGTTCCTGTGTAGGCGAAAATGTTTCTGGTTCAAACGATTTGGCCTAAGGTGATTACACCGCCTTCGCTGGTCCATCAGGGTCACGTTTTAGCAAAGTAAATTGACTTACAGTTTCGTTGATGGGACGCCATCTTGAAGCGTCCTGCGCGTGCCGTGTTCCTTTTACGCAATTGCGTGTGATGTCGTGATTTGGTAGATGTTATGTAGCGCTACTCTCATCTGTCTAAATTTGTTTTTTGGTTGTATCTCTTTCTGTGTCTATTTCGGTCGGTTGCTGTAGGTGCGGATCTCGTGTCGTGGATGATGAAATGTCTCGATACAGATGATACCAGTGAGTCTCAGTTACAGTAATAAGCTTAATGTCTAGACTATTTTTGTCCGTGATGCATATAGGCCTATTCTATTTATTGTTGTTGTTGTTGCTACTGCTGCTGTTGTTGCTGTTGTTGTCATTATTATTATTATTATTATTATTATTATTATTATTATTATTATTATTATTATTATTATTATTATTATTATTATTATTATTATTATTATGCTATTATTATATATGGTTCGCTAAGGTTAATCAATCACCTCCGAGGAGGTAAAACAGGGAGGTGACCTGACCGACGCCCTAGGCGGACCCGACCTGGGTTGATTAACCAAAGACCTCCGTACCCAAGTACTGTTAGTAACCTCCCTGCGGGGAGGCGAACGAACAGGTACGGCAGGCGAAACCAGAAAGGCAATGGCAAACCACCTCTGTACATTTGCCAAGAAAACTGTCATGGAAAGCAATGACGGTCGCCACAAGGTGACAAGGTGATTATTATTATTATTATTATTATTATTATTATTATTATTATTATTATTATTATTATTATTATTATTATTATTATTATTTTTTTTTTATTCAAGCAGATATGATCCCTCACGATTCAAAAATGTCCGGCGAAAATAAATGCACCTGGAAAGACTAGGCCTACATCATCTCAAGAAAATTCATTAGTTTCAATTTTTATCTGAGGTATAGCCTATAAGCCTATGATCTTTTAGGATAACAGAAATTAAGGACAGCCTATAATATATGATATGGCAAGTCCATGTCTAGTTATTTACAACGATGATAATTATAATTATCATTATTACTGTTGGTGTTGGTATTATTATTATTTTCATGTTCTTGCTCTTATAATATTTAGACGTAGTATAGTCATAATCATCAGTAGGCCTGTATCATCGTTGTCTTAATCATCATGTTAGTCATAACGCTGTTAATACCACTTGCATTGCATTATTAGCCTACAGTCTTCGTCTACAGAGCATCATTAGACTATCGTAATTGTAATCGAAAAATCCGACTTTCTTAAGCACCATTTAAAAGCTAAGCGCAGGATACCAGCTGCGTCAAGAAGAAAAGAGGGGTCATGTATATATGGATTAGTTGGAGAACTTGAGATGATTAGTGACTGGGGGTCGGGAAAGAGTGAGATAGGAGGATGATCGAGTGGAGCGGGGTGGCTGGATGGTGAAGGGTTCGCGAAGGTAGGCTACTTTGGCTAGGGTATTGTATGGAGTCATAGGTTAGGTCTTGCTAATCAGTCATTGTGTGGCAGGAGTCATTCTAGAAGTCATTTTACAGCATTCTGTGCTTTAGAATCTTTTGAACGTTAGTTGATGTGCTAAATCGAACGCTTCGTCTTGAAGATCTAAAGAATCTGTTGAGTTTTAGAATCTTGGTTTAGAATTCCGCTTTTAGATGACTCTCTTCTCCTGTTTGTCTCTTATCAAGGTAGAAAATGATGACTTTGCTTTCTAGTGAAATGTCTGTTCTTGATGACACTTTACATTATTTAGGCGTAGAAGTAGAACGTAGAGCGTATCTCTGTTTAGGTTTCTGAAAACGGCGCTATATAAATTTCCAATAATCTGACTGTGTATCTTGATAATCTTAATAATCTGATGGGGTTTAGAATAATTTCAGCTTTAGATGACTCTCTTCATCTGATTTGTCATCTCTATAATGTTAAGAATCGCTTGTGTTAAGATGACTCTCTTTATTTTCATAACCTTAAGAATCTTTTGGATCTTACTTGACGCACGTCATTTGATTTGTCATCTTGATGACCTTGAGAATCTTTTTGACAGTTCATCTGATTTGTTATCTTCGTTACCTGAAGAATCGCTTGGGCTTTGGATGACTGTCTCGATCTGACTTTTCTTCTTCATAACTTTTCGAATTTCTTTGGATTTAGATGGTGCACTTTATGTTGCACCGTCTTGATATATTTAAGAATCATTTGGCTGTTAGGATATGATCTTCATACGATTGCTAAACTTAAGAATCTTTTGAGTTTTAGATGATGCGCTTCATCTGACTTTGACATCTTGATTACCTAAAGAATCACTTGAGTTTAAAATGATTGTTTTGATCTGGGTTTTCTTCTTCATAACCTTAAGAATCTTCGTTGGGTTTTAGATGACGCACTTCATCTGGCTCATCTTATTGCGACTCACGGTTACATCTTCCCAATTGATGACCACATCCTTGCTGTCAAAAACGACAACACGTATTACAGGTTCCAGGTACTTTCTCTATTAACTATTACTACAATTTATCAGTATTACTGTTCTGCCCAAAATACATGCAGTGATGATGATGATGATGATGACGACGACGATGATGATGACGTCGACGACAACGATAACAATGACGACGACGATGACAACAACGATTGTGATTAATGATGACAAAGAATATGGTTGATGATGCTGATGATGGTCGAAACAGAACAATTGAAGTTCACCAACTAGACAATCTGCCACCAAGACAGTGTCAATTGCAGACGATACACCGTGATTCGAACCGGGATATGCAGGTGAAATACCGTCACTTTGTCACTCGGACACTAGCTGTTCAAGAAGACCAGCAGCGGCAGGTCTTAGATAATGAAGTCCCATTCAGAGATCAGAGGAGAGAGACCCTGGGCGTCTGCAGGGCGGACAGGATAAGGCTGACAACAGAACCGGATGGCAATTTCTAACGAAGGTTGGGCGTTGACCAGATGAGCGGAGGTCGGAATGGAATGTGATGCTGATGATGATGACTTACTAAGAAATGCCAATGATATGATGAGGAAGCTGGAAGAGGCTTAGGCAGGACATTTTGTCTATGTGATGTAAAGGATGGATGAGTTGGTCTTTCAATTGGATAGAAACAGAGTTCAACTTGAAAGTACTTCAATAGACTTACAGCATAGTAATCAACGTATTATCGTCTGTGGCTATTTAGCTTCAACTGGAATCTTCAACGTTCGGGTCTTTCTTCTGCTTTCAACTGACTCGATTTACTTTTCTTTATGTTTTATGTATATAAAATGTTTGTATATATATATATATATATATATATATGCATACATACATTCATACATACATACATTTATATGTGTAAGAATGACTAGGCCTCAGTCTGTTCATTGGTGCATTTTCACAGCACTGACCAGACGGTATTTCACTGTTTGTCTGTCCGTCTGGCTTCCTGTCTGTCTGTTTGTCTGTTTCTCTCTGTTTCTCTCTTTCTCATTTTCCCTTCTTTATGAGCAGCACATCAGTGCCTCTAAATATGTATTCATGCACATTGTATGTGTGTACTATAATTGCACTGTATGTATGTATGTATGTATGTATGTATGTATGTATGTATGTATGTATGTATGTATGTATGTATGTATGTATGTATGTATGTATGTATGTATGTATGTATGTATGTATGTATGTATGTATGTATGTATGTATGTATGTATGTATGTATGTATGTATGTATGTATGTATGTATGTATGTATGTATGTATGTATGTATGTATGTATGTATGTATGTATGCATGTGTGTTGGTGTGCACGTATGTATGATGTATGCATGTATGTTAAACACGTTTGTTTGTATGTACAATGTACACGTATGTATGACTTGTATGTATGCATGTATGTATGTACATGTATATATATATATTTAGTTTTCCATAATTTTTTTTTAAATTTTGCTTTCCCATAATTTTTTTAAACTTCGGAATACTCAGTTGTGTTGCTCCACATCAAATGGGAACTATATATAGGCAGATTACCCGAGATTACCGAATTTATCGTCACAATGTCATGGTTCCTGAGTTTGGAAAGCCAGTGAAAAGAACATAGAGCAGGTGTACAAGAGAGTATCCGAGTGGCCACTTCGGCCATGCCACTCCTAAGCTGAAATGAGGAATGGCGGGAAAGTCACTTGGGATCCGCTGTCGTATTTAGGGTCTTCTAAGTATCGCTAGATTGAGTTAAGGCGATGGACTATGGGTGAGGTCCTTGGCAGCACGGCATTTGCTTTTGGAGATAACTGAATGGACAAGAGGATGGACAGAGGGTCACGGTAGCTGACCACTCGGAGGAAACGACGTTGGATTTATCGTCGAGTGGCATCTGCCTATCTGGTTATTTATCTAGCGCCTTTTATGGAAAGAGCTCGGAGATGTAATCATGATATTCATTACATGTTGTTGGAGTTCAGGGTTAATGCCCGATAGAATCGTATGTGCGTGTGTGGGTGTGTATGCCTGTGTGCGTGTGTGCGTGTGTGCGTGTGCAAGAGAGAGAGAGAGAGAGAGAGAGAGAGAGAGAGAGAGAGAGAGAGAGACAGAGACAGAGAGAGAGACAGAGACAGACGAGAGAGACAGAGACAGACAGACAGAGACAGAGAGAGCGAGCGAGAGCAAGAGAGAGAGAGAAAGACAGACAGACAGACAGACAGAGACAAACAGAAATACAGACAGACAGAGAAAGAGATGCAGAAAGAGACAAACACAAATACAGGACGAAGTAGAGACAGAGAGAAGGACACACAGACAGAAAGTGAAGGGAGGAAGGAGAGAGAATAAGAGAAGTGAAAGAGAAGGTAATAAAAGGACACAGAGGGACTGAGAGAAATATATATATATATGAGAGAGGCAGGCAGACGCACAGCCATACAGACAAACATACAGACACGAGGAAACAGAAAGTCGGTCGGTCGATAATAGCGGGGTTGTCTGCATGCAAGGGGTTATAAGAGTTGTGGGATTGGAGTGGGGCGAATGGGGTTGAAGAAGAGCGACTGAGGACAATCTATTATCGTCTCTGCTGAATCAGTTGCGCAATTTCTTCCTTCTTCTTCTTCTTCTTCAGACTCCTTGCTTCTGGCCGACCGTCTGCGTCGAACCGGACAACATCGACTACGGTAAGAAACGTCATGGACTTCTATCGAATAGTAATTGTGGCTGATGCTCAGGGTCTGTCTTCGCTAGAAGCGGCAGAGTCTTAGTGTTGGCCTTTAAATAATGACTGAAAATCGTACTATGTAGTCTCTATGTGTGCATACATGCATAGATACATTTGTACATATACACATACATACATGTACGCACTGTAACGCACATACATGCATAAGTGTGTGCACACGTACGTATGTACACGTACTTGTGCACGTACTTAAACACACACATTATATATATTATATATATATATATATAATTATATATACAAAGAATTTTCCCTGATTGTCTGCAAACGGAACGGTTTCGCATTCACTGTTGCTTGGAAGGAGTCCGTGGAATGAGTTACGTGCATGGTTAGAGGTCAGTGGAATGGACAGCTGGTCATAAATGATCGGACTGACCTCTAGTGGACATTGACGAATCGATGCTTCGTAATGAGTTACGACAGCAGCGGGGGCCGAGTGAAGATCGTGCTCATGAGGCTGAAGCAGGAGAGGCGTTTAATTGGGCAGCCACCACCGGTTGCTATGGTAACACGATCTGCTATTGAAATGGGAGGACGGTAAGTGACGTGATTTAAGCAACTGTCTGATTCCCTGTTTGGGTTAACGCTTTATTCTGATTGGTCGCTGTTTTGTGTTTCATTGGTCGAACCTGGTTTCTTATTTAGGACGATCTGAATTTTGATTGGTCACTCGGCATTTGATTTGAACGGCTGGCTTTTGATTGGATCTATGAATTTTGATTTGAAGGTCTAGATTTTGATTGGATCCTCTGAAATTTGATCAAATGTTCTGGATTTTACCGGTCAGTCTGGATTTTGATGTGGTCGGTCGGGATTTTGGTTGGTGAATCTGGGTTTTTAATCAGATGCTCTGTATTTTGGTTGAATGCAATGGATTGATTGGTCGGCTTGGGGTTTGAAGGGTGGGTCTGAATATTGATTGGTTGCTGTGCTTGGATTTGTATGGATCACAATCTGCACAGGCCCTTTCGCGTTCCGGTCTCGTGTTCTGTATGGCTTTGCGGGGTGCCTGGTCAGCCGAAGGCGGTTGCCCCACTCACAAGAAGGACTGGGAGATGTCTCTCTTTGAATCCGTGCGCGTCATTGAAATGGGGAAGGATCGCTGCGTTGTAAGGATTGTGGTTACAGATTCATTCATTCATTCATTCAGAAGATTTATATAGCACCCCTTCAAGGTCACTACTCAGAAGCGGACAGATATAGGCATTCAGCAGTTTATAGTCAACTATAGGCTACACCGATACATATATATATAGTACAGCACAACTAAATACATGTAGCCTACTAAATTATGCAAAATAATTTACTCTGACGTGGTATATAATGTATATGTATACATTAGTTCGGATGTCCAATGCCATTTCAGTGTTTCACAGTGTCCTTTGTATATGCATGCATAATGTCAAATGATCAATCAACTGAGAAGAGTGAATAGACATACGTAGGTTTAAGCTTATGTTTGGCCTATTCATTAAGCTTCAGCTAATGAATAGACCTAACTCAAATGTTCATCATTTATGACTTCGCCATAACTCCAGTTCACACACCATCACAATATGGTCATACACATGTACAAATTAAACTGCCTATAGATAAGCCTACGAGTAAATATATACACACAAATGAATAATCTAAACAATACTCTGCTATAGGCTGAATATCTAAGCTGAACTATATATAAGACATCGACTTTACCTCTCCATATTGCAATATATACCCTACCTTATCCTACCACGGGTCTTGCCCCCCCAGTTATTTCCTTAACCCGATCTAGGTTCAACTGGCCTTGACCAAACCCCGCTGTTCCGTTCTGGATCCGCCACTGATAGGCAGCTGTTGCAAGCCACTGAAATGGCGCCAAGGCTAGTGCTTTCATGTCGTTTCTCCCATTTCCTGATGTTCCTAATCAACGTCTGCTGTTTACGATGCAACAAGAAAGCAATTCCGTTTGAAACGAAGACGCATTTAATGACGAGTCTTTCCACGCATCTAAGCGACTTTTTCGAGTAGTCTTCCTAATCTTGATTGATGGCCGCGCGCGATTTACCATAATTTTCCTTAAATACGAAAAAGAAATCCCGAAACGAGCATCGGCTTTGATGTCTTCCAGGTCTGCTGTGATTACGAACCGGGTGTATGCGAAGCGGAGTTAGTTCGCCATATAGTTTTGCTTACAGTCTATCTCAATACTTTTCCGAGCACGACCTCAGTTTATTTATTTAGAAAGTAGCCTAAATTCAGTTCAGACGTGGCACAGCATGAGCACATTTGGCGCTGATTATTATTCTTTTATTGCTAGGACGGATGATCTCCGTGACCCTCCTCCACAAAAGGCTCATTATTTTTTAAATGTGAATATTACGGTTTTTGGCAGTTATGATATGCTCTGTGTTCTCCACTTTTCTTCTTCTTTTATGCCATTCGCTTTCATATAAATTGTTACTCTGCCATGGTAAGCCGACATGTTTTATCTATAAAGAGCACCGTGTGCATCCCACGACTTTGCTCGCTCTTGTGCCACATCGAAACCGAGTGTACTCCGATTATGCTCGGAATAGTTGTAGAGAGAAATGGTCAAATGCCCAGGGACCCGGCGACTTTTAGGGGCCCGGGCTGGGCCCGCAATGAACTTGTGAAAAATATTATAAACTCAAGCAACTTAAAAGTCTTCAACGATCTGTTATGAAGCAAGAGAGACTGAATGGTCTTACAACTCTTGCAATCGATTATGATCTGGCAAAATCATTGAACTACGAAAATATTATAAACGATTTTGCTGCAGCTAAATCCAGAAAAGTTGCCTTTTGATTAGCATAACTTTGAAATTTAAATTTTTTAAATTAACAACTAAATAAAATCATAATTATATAAATATAATATCGTACAGTCGTACCCGCACTTTTTCCATTTCATTTGTTTAATTTTGTCATTAAGCCAAAAGATAGTTTAGAGGCCTGTGACAGCTCTGTCTAGGGACCCGGAATTTCTGTCGCCGCCTCTGGTTCAGCCATAAGAACTCCCTCGACTGACGGGGTGAGGCCTCCCTATAGAGAACCGGAAATTTGTTCCGTTTTGTTTGTCGAGAGTAATATGGCCTTCGCTCCGTTCACGTCCAGTTTGTTTTGTGTGAGCGGTTGACAGTTTGGCCATGTCCTTTGTCACGAGATCCGTCTATTTATTGCATCTGCCTTTCACCTGGGACGCGGTCGGGCGCTTCATAAATCTCAAATGACAGACTGCAATTGAAAGACTGGATTGCCAACTGATGGACTGAAATGGTGACACACGTATTGTTGAATAACACCAGGTGGTCTGATGGTGATGCGGCGTTCGTCTTTATCCTCCGCTGCGGGGGTTCGAATCCCGGTGCATTCGGACGAAATTGACAACTCGAGCCGTGTGGACTTAATTAAAGAAAGGTCGCCCGGTTCCCAGTTGTTAGCCAACTGTTGCCTTGTTGTTAGCCAACTGTTGCCTTGTTGTTAGCCAACTGTTGCGTTGTTGCCCGCTCTTGTTGTGTTCACACTTCAACATCTCTGCGGACATAATTTTGTTGATAGATGTAGGAGCCTACACTGCCAGCCAACTAGCCAAGAGGTTCCATTTTACCCTAATGAACCCTTATTGTGGATACAAAGGGCCATCAAATGGTATTGTGTATGCTAGCGTGGTATGTAATAGGCCTAAGTAAGTGAGGTCACCTCATGCTTAGCTGACCTAATCTTACTATGCCATCATATCTACATAATTTAACATTTTACCTTACCTTATGTTATCTTACCCTGCCTCATAACTAGCCCTGTCTTATTTTATCCTTACCGTTTCCTATCTTCCTTAGAGTAGCATGACTTACCCAATCATACCTTACATTACTCTATCATCATAAGAACATAATGAACATTATATATACAACCATGATTCAAACCGAATGTAATAAAGTGTCACTGCATGCTAACTGGAAACGAAAGGTGGAAAACAAGCAGGCAGAGATCAAAACATATAGACAGAACTGCTTTCAGTTTTGCAGTTCTACATAAATGGATTTTTTAAAGTTTTGCTTTACATCTTCAGCCGTCTACTTATGCAAGCGAACGATGCAGAACAAGCAGAGACTCGAGTTGGCCGACTACGAAGCGGAGAACTTGGCTCGTCTGCAGAAAACCTTCGCACGTAAATGGGAGTTCGTCTTTATGCAGGCTGAGGCTCAAGCCAAGTACGTATCCATGCTTTATCATAACAATATTTAAGAGATATCGGATGGTACTTTACACATCCGCTCCGAGTCTACTCCGGATAGTAAAAAGTAAAATGTAGCTAAAAGTAGCGTATACACGCTTCTCTATAGCGATCGAATGGCCTCGACCTTGCACGATTTTCAGTGAATGGATTTATCAAAATTGAGATCCTTCACCAGCGCTGTTCGTTTGAATGGAAGTCACGGCATTTTAAGGTCCTCTTGTACGGACCGGGCTAGTAGTGGTTTCCAGCGTGTAACAACATCTTGTGACATTCTTGCCTGACTTTCCTGTATTCTTGTGTATGGTATATAATTGCGTGTCCACTTTGAGCTGCTTAAATAGGTCTGCACATCGACCTATATTGATATAGGTCGATGGTCGGCGAATGTGCGTTAATTATGTCTAGCCTATAATAGTCAGCGCATGTTCGGTGTGATTAAGTTTCACCAGGGTTTCTCTGAGATTTATAAAACACCACTTCAAGAAAAAACTCATCAGTGGCGCTCCCTACCGGGACCAGGGAAATTACTGTCAAATAATAACAGACCACATGTGCTTGCGAAACTGCAGTGAAAGTGACAATCTCTTGTCATCGTAAAGAATACTTCGTTGATTGAGCTCCACGATGGCGGGCACTCAATTTCATAACGGAAGGGAAATATATGTTGTTTAGTGTCTGCAATAGTTCTGCATTTCGTTCAATGTAATGCTGTAGCTTCGATGCAATGCTACCGGGTACACGTTTCACGTGTTGTGCGACACGTTTGCCTAATTGGTTACGTTTTGGTCTTGCAATACAGAAAGTTGGCCTGCTGGTCTGATCCTCCTGTGATGCGGCCACTGCATACGGGCCTTGAGCAAATCATTAATGTATAGCTACAGCTGCCTTAAACAGAATCGATGCTTACCTGAAATTATTCTGTAATTGCAATGTGTAAATATGCAGACAATGGTATTACTATGTTACAACAAACCAGAAAGTTTAGATCTGTTTGCATTTTTTTAAAGATTCCCACCTTAAGCTAAACTGTCTCACATATAGGCCTAAACGCTCGCTGGCACTTCTCTCTCAACCGACCGTATAATTCTGGTCGGGAGACCTGATTGTGAAGGATAGAGCAATTTCTTGAATGTGCCGTTAGCGTGACTTGGCGCTGTAGCCTATAATTAATATATAGCTTTTTAGCTTATATTAGTCGAACTTGGCTGAGAAGGCCTTACGTACGATAAGTGTTGTTGAAAATATTGACACTGGACACATGGTAGTAAATAGATTAAATTAATATTGAAAACATAAGTCAATTCTGTACAACAATTACAGCAAATCCTATCTACCTATAGTGGCGTATTTAATCTACAATAAATAGATTATTATGAGGCTTATCTGATTCCCCATTACAAGTGCACGTGGATCCCATGTCGAAGTTATCGTAGAAGAATTCTTGGATTGGTCACACGTAGTCGTAGATACTCGAGGTTCAATCGCTGGTCTCGAATACGTACATCACTTCTCCGTCTTTGAAAGTCAAGGTAGCGTAGAAATATCCGAATCCACACGTAGGAAGATAGTCTCACGCTTTAAATTCCTCACAACTAACCGTCCACTTGGCTCGCAGTTGGCTCCGAATGACGATCGCTCCCAAACAACCTCGCAACAGTAACTCCAGTTGAATGTTAGTCTTTCCAAGCTTACGCCGGAACGAATGACTTAGCAATCACACTGTTTTACTCCGTTACACATCCACTTTCTCTCAACAGTAACTACAGCAGAATGACAGTCTTTCCTATCTTACGCAGGAACGATTGACTTCGAATCTCGCCGTCTTACTTCATCGAATAATGTCGTGGCAACGCTTCACTACCACCGACGCTCGCAAGATTAAAGTTCGCTCGAACTCCACTTCGATCGAAACACTTTAAATCCTGGATTCACCGTGATCGCTCCTAATAAAGTCGATCCACGTATATCTCCGCAACTCAAACGATGCTGCTGTTTCCTTCCTTTCTCGGCAATTCTTTTCACCACTCCCTTCACTTGAACTTACAACGTCTCAACTGTCATTACCGGTCTTTAACCGTCCCTGTGTTTCTATCCACCTAGCGTCATTGGTCGCTTAGCAACATAGCACATCACGTGACATTTAAATTACGTTTAAAAGCCTCTTACCTAGTCTAATATTATATTTATGTACCGCCACTACATCTTTTATATATCGCCACTGTAATTGACTAGCTTATACTAGTATTATATTAATTAATTAGTTAAACATGGCATTTGATAAGATTTAATCGCTACAGGCGCCGTGCTGTTTCTGTTTGAAATAGTTATTCTAACTCCTCGTGTCCTCACCTGGGAACCGCTAGATTGCATGATCTAGTCGTAATACCTCGTAATTCTGTCGTTTAATGTCAAAGGAACTCGTCAAAGTCCTGAGTTTATCAATATGACGCATTGCTGAATATGCACTTCAAGTTACACATTTAAAATTTTTTTATTGAATCATTTGAATGGTATTTTATTTTCGATTTTGATGACTTGGAACTTGAAAACGCTTGCGTCACAGGGTTGCCAAATTTAGGAAGTGCATGGTTGCCAAATAACGGAAGAAAGTAGCCCAAAAGTCTCGAGATGAACAGTTACAAGAAGACGTTACTAAATTTTTCCTAGGTACATTAATATACATACTTTGCTGGTTTCGTCAGTCACGCCACAAGACACGTGATGAAACCATTGACGAAAAATGTAGATGACAGGTTGCTTACAATGCTTAGTGCTTACCGTAGACTAGTCTGCACTCCGTAGGCCTAGAGCATGAAAAGTAGCCCAACGAAAAATGTAGATGGCAGATTGCAGATATCGTAGACTAGTCCGTACTCCGTTAAGCATGTATTTATTATTAAGTAAGCAATTCACGCTTTTCGAGATGACCTGGCAACCCTGTTGCGTCGGGTCGGGCTATTACTTTATATGTACGGCTCTATGCATATGATCGCTATTATAGCGGCTCTGTGGCTGATCAGTTTCACGGTGTACCGTGATGCTGGCCTAACTAAATCTTGGAAGGACATAAGCGCCACACAAATGCTCCGCTGGGAGTAACTCAAATTACTCAATGTCGCATTATACGTGGCATTTTCCTTTCATAGCCAGTCTAATTGCAAACTGAAACTGACATTTATTGAAGGCTGCATGTAATGAATAACGAATGGCTTGTTTGTTACATTGGCGTTGTGTGCCACGGTTCATCCACGACTGTGGGCTACATTCTCTGACAGCAGTTGACGAGGCCAAATAAAACGCGTCAGGGTTATAATGGCACGTGGACTATCCCTTCTTAAGAACGTCTCTTAAGCGATGGCAGTTATTCCTAGCTTATTTATTTATTATTTAACAGTATGATTGCTGTAGTCGTGTAAGCTCCTCGGTCAAAAGATGACTTACCATCAGAAGCACGCCTTTGAGTATCGCTGTTGATAGACACTTTTGCATAGGCTAATGCAATGGGTTTCCAACTTCGGATACATAGGTGAACGGCATACGAATAACCATTCTGCCAATTACATGTAGGTCTTTTGTTTTCGTTTGACAGAGTCGATAAGAAACGTGATAAACTCGATCGGAAGATACTCGACAGTCAGGAGAGAGCCTACTGGGATGTTCACCGACCAGCGGTTAGTTGCTTTCATTTACAATACAATACAATACAATACAATACAATACAATACAATACAACTGCCTTTGATATCGTCCTTCTTCCTAAGGTGGCCCCAAGCTCAGAAGTGCACACGCCTGTATGTATGTACACTGTGTCCGGAAAAAAGGGACCCTTTTGGTAATATGAAAATAAACTAGTAAATGTTCATCGATTTTTAAAATTCCAAGACCATTTTAATCCTGATATAATTTGCTAAATACTGGTTAAAGTATGAAAGTTTTTATTTAATAATGACGTCATAATGACGTCATTTTCATCAAAATTCAAGTGTCAAGGACGGCACAAAAATCATCTAAAAGTTTCAATATTATTTTAAACTGTCATTTATCAATTATAAAGTTTAGTTTAATTTAATTTTTACATTTCAATAATATTAGACTACAAGGCGTGCTCAAAGTGTCCACCTTCTGCCTCAACACAAGCTTCAAGACGAGCGCGCCACAGGCCAATAGCAGCAGCGATAACCAGCTGATCAAATTCATCCCAGGCATTAACAATACGCGCACGGAGTTCTTCAATGTCTCTGATCTTTGTCCTGTAAACCTTCTATTGCATTAGTCCCCAAATCTTGTAATCAACGGGATTAAAGTTCGGGCTGTTTGGCAGTCAAAGATTAGGAGGCATGAAATCCAGAGTATCCTTTGTCTGCAGTTCAACAGTTTCACGAGCTCAGTGAGCTGGAGCGCCATCTTGTTGGAATGTGTAATAATCCGAATATACCCTGGATATCAGACAACAATTTTTCCGACAGCAAACAATCACGGGAAAAAGTTCCACTTATTTTCCCGCCTGGTTCTGTTAAATGGATTTCCGTTTTACGACGATCCGATCATCCGACGCACCAATTTTTGTCATACTTAAATTTTGATGCGAATGACGTCATTATGACGTAATTATTTGATGACAGGAAATTTTACATTTTAACCATTAACAAATTATGTCAGGATTAAAATGGTTTTGGAATTTTAAAAATCGATGAATATTTACTAGTTTATTTTCATGATAACAAAAGGGGTCCCTTTTTTCCGGACACAGTGTATAATGTATACGTATGCGTGTATATTGTGTGTATGTATGCATGCATTTAGTTGTATATGTATGTATGTATGTATGTATGTATGTATGTATGTATATGTATACACCTTGACATTTGTGTGTCGCCCTTGTTAACCCTTACGAAGGCACTATATTATGAAACAAAGGTTTATCTTTCTTTGTCTTGCATCATCAATCAGTCTGTAGAAACGAGTGCAAACAAGCGCCGTGATCCATCGCAGAGAGATTTTCTCCTCGCGAGACACGGACTCTTTTTATACTTAGAAGGAAATGCAGACGGAAGAAAGGAAAGGAAGAGGTCGAGTGTCTGGTTGATTACACTTGAAATATATCCTTAAGAGGGCTGCAGGTGGTCCACTGCTGTTTCAGCCTGGATGTGTCAACACAACGGAAGCTGACATTAAGAAGACCTGTCGAACGTCACGAAAAGTCAAGACGTCCATCTACAAGGTATACACCGACTGAGATCATCGTCAGTGACTAGCATCTTCATCATCCACATCATCATCATCCACATCATCATCATCCACATCATCATCATCAGCAGCAGCAGCATCAGCATCATAATCATCGTTGTCGTCTCAACTATAAAACCCTCACAACGAGCACTCCTGCTGACATTCAAATAGATTGAAATAGTAGCCTATAGGCCTACTCTCGCAGTCTCGCGGCTTACATTCCGCCACGTACATTTAGTCTGCGATCTTCGAGTATCTTTTGGTGGAGCCTCGATGTAGCTCTGTCATTGTCTCTCGTGCATTCCACGTTGCTGCCCTAAGGAATGGAATCGCCGACCAATGTCTGTTCGATGCTCGAACTCTAGCTCTTCCTTTAAGAAACGCCTTAAAACTCACTACATGTATGATGTAGCTTATTTCTCATTGTCTTTAAAGAATTTGTTTATCTAAGAGCTCTCCACCTGGCGACTGACTAACCGTCAGTCCAATCATGAACCTTCCTTGTATGGAATTATCACAATTATATGGGGTCTTTCTTTATGGGCCATTACAGTCGGATACGGTTAAATTATTACATCGAAAGTTGAAAGAACAGTGATTAGTCACTAGTGGCGTAACGAATGGTTCAGCGCCCGGGGGCAAGAGTTGATAGCTGCGACCCTTTAAAATTTTTGTTCACTTTTAAGTTTTAATCGTTCTTGTCATAGTACTGTACCACTGAAAGCTAATTGTGCGCCCCCCCTTTGTGCTGCGTCCGGGGGCGGTTGCCCCCTCTGCCCCCTTCGTTACGCCACTGGCAGTGATGTCAGTGGCTCCGAGCGTACAACTAGTTTGGAGTCGCCTCCTCTCCGCAGAGTTAGGCTACAAATATCCAAACCGTGACCGCCACAGATATTTATGTATGTATTTGAACAGTTTATAGCGCCCATACACATTACAAATATCTTTAATTAAATAAGTGTTGAATAAGCTTAGACCTACTTTTCTTTCTATTTCAGCCGCATTACAATGTCTTTAGTGGCTCCATCTGTCCAAATATCACTGACTACGGATTACACGATGACCATTTAGACGGACTGAAATCCAAGGTAGGCTAATCCGCAGTTCTGTTAGCATTTTTAATTAAAAAATTTATATAATATGCATTAAAATCATTATTGTGTATGATCATTTATTATTGTTTTCGATATTCCTAAAGAATTATCTGGAATTAATTATAACTTGGACAGTACGGAATAACAAAAGATCAAATACTAATAAATCATGAGAGATGCTTATACCACGGGGAGGCCACTGGCGAGTGTAGTATAGTAGGGAACCAGTGTCAAGACAGTGAAGGAGTGTTAATGGCGGACTTGGCGGAGTCGAACAATAGATGTTTACAGCAAGCTAAATATCAGATTGTATTTCAGTAATAAAGTATGTAAACTTAAAATACAACATTTGGCGACGAGGATAAACTTATGAAGAACTATCAGAATGACTGAATTTGGGCCAATACCCCAATTTGCTCCTTTTCAACCCGATGTCGACCCAGCGTCAACGGCACTCCGGTGGAAGAAATGGACCGACCGATTCGAGAACCTAATGACGGCGCTCAACATCACTGATGACAAACGCAAACGTGCACTCCTCCTACACTTGGCAGGCGAAGCTGTGTACGACATATTCGATGGTTTGGTCGTTGAAACGCCTTCTGACGATTCCGATTCCGGTGAGAACAATGTCTATACTCTGGCCAAACGCGCACTAGATGAACATTTCAGTCCAAAGAAGAACGTTGAGTTTGAGATATTTAACTTTCGCCTGGCTAGACAGCATTCGGACGAAACCACAGATGCTTATCATGCGAGACTTCGCACACTGGCTAAATACTGTGACTTTTCAAACGTCGATGCAGAACTAAAGTCTCACATAATTCAAACATGCACTTTAACGAGACTGCGAAGGCGTGCTCTTGCAGATTCAGAAATGACACTGAAAGTTCTGTTAGACACAGCTCGGGCAATGGAGACCTCTGAACGACAGTCAAAGGTTATTGAAATGGGTTTTGCTGAGCCTGAAACTGACAAACATATGGTCGCTCGAGTGGCTAAACAACCATATCAGTCAAAACAATCCATGCATCAGCATACAGCAAAGCAGACAAAACCTTCTACACAGGTTTGTCGTAACTGTGGTCTTTTGTACCCACACCAAGGTGGAAAAATGCAATGTCCAGCATGGGGAAAAACATGTTTTGCGTGCAATAAACAGAACCATTTTCAGAGACAATGCCACGGTACCAATAAATCTCAAAGACCAGTGTCAAGAAGCAAGACATACACGGCACAGAATGCGACACACTCAAGAAGACAAGTTCATCAAATAGGCACAGAAGTACAGAAACCCATGAAAAGAGATGCAGCAGTGGAAGAATATGCCTTTGTTCTAGAAGAACAGAGACTGAAGAAATTACCATATGTTCAAGTGGTTATCAATGAGTTTCCAGTCGAAATGCTGGTAGACACAGGTGCTAGTGTCAACATTCTAGATGAAAAGACGTTCCGAGGGTTTCCTGAACACATGAATCTTCATCGATCGCAGACCACAATACATTCGTATGCAGCAACAGCACCGATAAGGATTATAGGTCACTTTGAAACTCTAGTAAGACACAAACAGAACGTTGTGAATGCTGTATTCCATGTGGCCAAAGGAGATAAAGGATCATTGCTTAGCTATGGGACTGCATCAGAATTAGGCTTGATTGAACTGAACCTCAATGTTATCAAATCATCACAACCAGTAACGATCGAACGCCTGGAAAAAGATCATCCGCAGCTTTTTGAAGGAATTGGCAAACTGAAGAACTTCAGAGTAAAACTTCACATTGATGAGAGTGTGAAACCATCTGCACAACAACATAGAAGAATACCATTCCACATACGCAAGAAAGTGGAACAAGAGCTGAACCTTCTTCTTGAGAAAGACATCATTGAACGCATCGAAGGACCAACACCTTGGATGTCACCAATCGTAACACCAGTAAAGCCTAAAGAACCGGACAAGGTACGCATTTGTGTTGACATGAGACAAGCGAATAAAGCTATTCTTCGTGAGAGGCATGTAACCCCTACCCTGGAGGACATCGTCAGCGACCTGAATGGAGCAAAGAAATTCTCAAAGTTAGATCTCAGGGCCGGTTACCATCAACTAGAACTGGATCCAGCCAGCCGTTACATAACAACGTTTTCAACTCACATTGGTTTATTTCGCTACAAGAGACTGAATTTCGGAATTTCCTCAGCCAGCGAGGTATTTCAGAACACCATAGCACAGGTACTAGAAGGCATACCTGGGGTTATGAACATAAGTGACGACATAATTGTACATGGCCGTACAACAGCAGAACATGATCAAAGCTTACGTGCTGTTATCAGTCGTTTATTGGATCGAGGCCTAACACTCAACAAGAACAAGTGTGAATTGAACAAAACAACACTTACCTTCTTCGGGCATGTATTCTCAGAACGAGGAGTTGGTATAGATCCTGATAAAGTTGACGCACTGATGAAAATGACACCACCAACAAATGCAACAGAGGTTAGAAGCTTGCTTGGAATGATCAACTACAGTTCAAGATTCATCAAAGACTATGCAACAAAAACTGAACCTCTAAGAGAGTTAACCAAAGCAAACGTATCGTTCACATGGGGTCCTGTTGAACAGCAAGCATTTGAAGAAATCAAGGCATGCTTGTGCCAGAATGCAGTAACAGCATATTACGACCCAAATAAACAGTCACATGTTACAGTAGATGCAAGCCATGTGGGACTCAGTGCAATTCTTGCTCAGGAAGATAATCAAGGTCATAAACAAGTTGTCACATACGTTAGTAGATCACTGACGGAAGTAGAGAAGCGTTACTCACAGACTGAACGTGAGGCTCTCGCATGCGTTTGGGCATGTGAGCGTTTACACCGATATCTGTATGGCTGTTCATTTGACTTGATGACCGATCACAAACCGCTTGAAGCTATATATGGCAATCCTCGATGCAAGTTATCTGCCAGAATGGAAAGATGGAGTATCAGATTGCAGCCGTATGATTTCAGAATCATCCACAAACCTGGAAAAGATAATCCTGCTGACTACATGTCTCGTCATCCAGTGATTGACCAAGGAAGCAAAGATGACAGATCACATAAAGTCTCAGAAGAATACATTAACTTCATAATCTCCAATTCAGTTCCTAAAGCTATGACATTAGAACAGATTGAAGAAGCAACTGTGTCTGATGTTATTCTGCAGAAGATTTTTAAATGCATCAAATCCAACAACTGGAAAGAAGCCCATGATTCACAAGATCTTCGTCAGTTCTATCATATCAGAGATGAACTATGCTCATCAGATGATGGAAAGATACTACTGAGAGGTACACGAATCGTTATACCACAAAGTCTACAGAAGGAAGTCATCCGATTATCACACGAGGGTCATCAAGGAATCACGAAGACAAAGAAACTCCTACGACAGAAAGTCTGGTTTCCTGGTATTGACAAAGCAGCAGAAGACGCTGTCAAGAAATGCCTATCGTGTCAGATAGCCACACCAGAAACCTCTTCAGAGCCATTGCAGATGACTCCACTACCAGAAGGCCCTTGGCAGAACTTATCAGTCGATTTCTGTGGTCCTCTACCGAGTGGTGAATACTTACTTGTCATAATCGATGACTATTCAAGGTATCCAGTCGTTGAAATCGTCACCACAACATCTGCCAATGCAGTCATTCCTGCTTTTGACAGAGTATTCTCTATGTTCGGCATACCAATGACAGTAAAGAGTGACAATGGTTCTCCATTTAACAGTGAACAATTCAGAAAATTTGCTCAGTACTCGGGTTTTAAGCATCAACGCATTACACCGTATTGGCCAAGAGCAAATGGTGAAGCAGAACGATTTATGAGAACTTTGAAGAAATCACTCCAGATAGCACATGTGGAGAAGAAGAACTGGAAACAAGAGATGTACACCTTTCTTCACGCATACAGGTCAACACCACATACCACTACGGACAAAGCACCAGCTGAAATCCTTCTAAGATATCCATTCAGAGGCCGCATTCCAGAAGTATCTAAATCTGTTCATGATGAAGAATTAAGAACACGAGACACTATTGCAAAGCAGAAAATAAAAGAGTACAGAGACTGTCGAAACCACACAAACAAAGAACTAAGAATCGGAGATACTGTTCTAGTGAAAAAACTTGGAGGAAATAAAATATCTGGGTACTATGACAGTATTCCGTTGACCATAACAAAAATTAAAGGAACAATGATCACAGCTGAAAGACAAGGCTACTCTGTGACAAGAAACTCAACATTTTTCAAGAAGGTGGAGAATGTCGATCAAAGAAGCGTGTTGAGGGAAGATGAGGATGAAGACGCAGACGATTACATCCCAATTCGAACACCAATACCGAGAGTAGCAACGCCAACACAAACTGTCACACAGCCTTGCACGACACTGCCAACTCAAGGACATGGTACTGTTCAGACGCGACGTTATCCACAGCGCATGAACAGGAAGCCACCAAGACGATTTACCCCACAATGAACAGGATTGATGTTCTGATGGACTGTATAAATAGGAACTCTGATAGGCCAGTTACAGACACTACAGAAGTCCAATATACAGTCAATGTAGAAGTTAGCTTTTAAAGAAGGGGGGATGTAGTATAGTAGGGAACCAGTGTCAAGACAGTGAAGGAGTGTTAATGGCGGACTTGGCGGAGTCGAACAATAGATGTTTACAGCAAGCTAAATATCAGATTGTATTTCAGTAATAAAGTATGTAAACTTAAAATACAACAGCGAGTCCAGAAGCCTCCGCCTCTCGACATAGAAAAGGTTGTTCTATGTTATTCTTGGTGTGACGATCAGGGACGAACTCCGTACAACCTCCCATGTCGATGAAGTTCTTGCTACATGTTCGGTTGACTCGATCCATGCTCTGAGGGTGCTCAGAGCGCGGGTTATATTACCAATTTACCACCAAATGCACTTCAAGAAGTCGCCAGAGGGACAACTATAAACCGCATTCTGCACGCCGCGTCTGCCGCGTGGGGCTTCACCGGCGCAGACGACCGTCACAGGATGGAGCGGTTTCAGAAGAAAATACAGAGTCGGCTATCTGTCAACAGAGACCAGATTGGAGAGACAGAGGGAAGACTTCAGCAGGCGGTGATCTGGAACTAGAGTCATGTACTCCGAGACTTATTTCCAGAGGAAGTCCAGAAACATTACAATTTTCGCCCTAGGCTAAATGTCTATACTTTAAGCTCTCTGTCAAAGACGATAAGAACTATATTAAGAGTACTATATAAAAAAATAGTATCAACGGCCCTAGAACTAAGATAGTAACTTATAAAATTTAACCTGATTCCGTTCTCACCCTACTTGTAGGCCTACCTGGATGCGGTTTGACATACAGAATGGTCAATAAACGATGATATATATAGCTCGGCTGCTCGTCTCATTGGCAGTGTTTCCGTTAGAGTCCAAAAAGAGGACGTATATATATACGCCCGGACCAGGAATTATTTGGACGTGGCTCATTGCTTTCGGCTATCATAACCAACAAATTTGGACGTTTTGGACGCTTTTTACGGACGTAAAAACGGCCATTTGGGCGTTAACGGAAACACTGCTCATTGGACGACTTCCTACGTTCTCTCCTTTCTCTGCATACATACGTGATGTGTTGCACTGGCTGCCTATCTCTCAGCGGATCTCATACCGCACTGCTGCTGTAGTTTCTCGCTGCGTTCTTGGCTGTGCTCCATCTTACTTGCGTGATCTTTGCCGCCCAGTGTCCGACGTTGCAGCGCGTCGGGCACTTCGTTCTACGACGAGGGGTGAGCTCATAGTTCCACGGGCATGCTTGGCTATTAAGCAGCGCCGTGCTTTTTCGGTTGTGGGACCTTCCACCTGGAATGACCTCCCGCTTAAGCTCCGCTCTTTACTTGTGAGCCAACCGGCAGGGTTCTACAAGTCCCTCAAGTCTTTTTTTCTTTAGTCGTGGCTGGGCCGGGAGCGCTTCTGAGTAGCTTCTTGAAGAGGCGCTATATAAATGCTCTGAATGAATGAATGAATATAGGCATACACACACTAATTACAGGAAAGAGACACATAATTATGGAACGGCCCCTAATCGTGAGGTTTTGGTAGAGAGAAAGTGATGCGGAAAGCAACTGCATTGAAGCTTTGAATTGTCAATGCTTCCAGGCGTTGTACATCTCTAGTACATCACCAGACCAGTGACAGTGCTGAGGCTCTGTCCCAGCGCCACGAATCCCACGATGAAGGCCAGTCTACTGTTATTTATAAGACCCAAGGTTTCGAAGGCCAAGGGACAATTTTAAAGTTCTAAGCAGCCATGACTGTAGGCCTATTTCGCGTTTTTGCGAATAGCTGCCGTTTCAGCTGCAGCACCCGCAGTCGCTGAAGTGCTATGTAGGTACTAGGAATCCGCCAGGGTATTAGGCACCATAGCGTGCCAAAAGGGGCCAGACTGGGGCCTCGTCCCGCACGTCACCGTATTAGGCCAGTGCAAGCCTGAGCCGTCTGGTCTCTTGCCGTCAGTAACTGCTATAAAGAGGCCAGCTGGTTCCTTCCTGGTAGCCAGCGCGGATCATACTTCGGCAAATCAGATAATTTAGAGTGGCATGTCGAGACGAGCGGTCGAGGGCCGAGGTTGCGTACAGTCATGAGCCGTGATCGGAGAGCCGCAGCTGCACCTAATGGTACGGTTCGCAGAGAGTGGTGCCAAGAAGGAGGCCAACAGCGATTCTCAATGCGTCGTCATCGAGCCTCAAACCGAAAGCTGTAGGCCTAATTGGTAATGCGTAGCCTACAGCCAATCGCGGTCAGCAGGTGGGGCAGAAACTTTTATGAAGCGTGTTTGATGGAAAGGATCTGAAAGCAACGTGTTCAGCTTACGAACAACACTTTTGATTAATGGCTTGTTCAAGTAAGATCGCTTATGGATAAAACTGCAGCTGTCTGGGTGCTGCATTAAACTCTGCCTGCCAGCGGGCGAACATGGCCGCATACCATGATTTATTAGTAATGAGTGTCCCCCCCCCCAGCATGGAACCGCGGACTGGAGTGATTGGGTTCCCGCAGCTGAAACCAAAAAGGCGGGAAGTGCAAACGAGGCTACCAAACGATGGGTTCTGATGGGAAGTCGAGCGTAGAACCACGGACTATCTGAGGATTTATTATTATTATTGTTATTGTTAGGCCTATTGTTATTATTATTATTAGACTATTATTATTATTATTAATTTTATTGTTATTATTATTATTATTATATTATTATTATTATTATTATTATTATTAGGCCTATTGGTTAGGCTAATTCACCAATTGTTTGCGAAACTTATTTCGTAAGATTCGTTTTTGCTAACTTTCTAGATTGAATGTTTGCATCGATTGCTCGATCGACGGAGGATTAAAATTTCAAAGGTGGCCGAAAGGTGAGACGATGAATCTTGCATGCAGTTATATATAAGAGAATCATAGCCTACTCTTGGTCTTGATGAAATGCTGAGGTATGTAGGCCTACGATTGAACAGAGAATGGCAATCTTTTCAACTGCTAGGGCCTACCATTCAGAGTTTTACAATAGGGTCTAGTGTTGATAGCGCGTGTAAGGTCATCAGTGTTTTGTACAGACGTTGAATCTTTTACTTGTTGCAAGTTGATTGTAAAAGCGAATGAAAACTTCTAGGAAAGGCAGGTTACATAAATTAGGGCCTATATATGTAGCCTAAGCCTACATTGCTTTAGTTGCGTCTTATCTTATGTGAGTCAAGAAGATTATGATGCCCGAATGCCACCTAGAAATGTGCCTGAAAGGGCAGGTGTGGTGGATGGGCTTAATAAAATAATAAGCGATTGTTCTAACTAACTTTATTCTTGCTATTTCCTTTGTTGTTCCAGCTACCTGTCGTACTTTGCACAGTATGCGGAATTCGATGCGTTTGTTATGCTACCAGATCCGTCGAATCCATGGATCTCGGACAACACGGAATTCTGGGAACAGGAAACTACCCTGTGAGCAAAAAAACGAAACATAATTTTTCCAGTAATTGGCTTGTTTTTTTATTAAGCAGTGCAACGGCGGTCGGTGAGTGACACTGATTAGCAGACTTGTATACGAGACATATAACTCGAGACCGAGACCGAGACAGTGGGGTCCAAGACCGAGACAGTGGGGTCCGAGACCGAGACTAGACGAGGCACCAGGTCCGAGACAGTTCGAGACAGTTCAAAACGAGTGAAATGCACATTGCACCCAAGTCCAGAAACAATTTTTCTCAACTTTTGAAGTCTAATACAAGTCACTGAAATCAGCCGATCACCTGAATTGTATAAACTAAAAAGAAATTATATATTTCAGCCATTCTGAATCTTCTAAATGATTCTAATATTTAAACCAACAAAATTCCATATAGGCCCTAGGCCTATTAGCGATTTAGCGACATAAGTCACATCACTCACCTTGAGAAACTATAGATGTTGTTCCAAGCGTTTAGCTTAATATGTTGGCATCACACAAACGACGAACGGCATGTCATTTATTTTGATTTTCATTGATTTCAAACTGAGAGAATGCAAATTTCACGATTTCAGGTTCTTTTGAGACATTTTAAGATATTTGGAAATTTTTGGACTGAAAGTGCAAACTTAAGACTGCTTTTTTCAATAGGGCCTACTCTTAAATCTTAATAGCCTAAATGTCCATAAAGTACGTCACGCTTTTTTGACCATTTTACCCTCTCCCCTGTCAAGCAAACTGTCACAAAATCCTGACCCCCCTAAAGTACGTCACACTTCAACATAGAAATAATAATACCTCCGAAAGCAAGGCTAATACATAAACAAGGCTTCGCAACAGCATTATTACTACAGCGCTCCTAGCGAGAGGAATCGTGAAAAACACATTCAGAGAGATATGCATTTCATGCTATTTTGACATAAAACTAATTAAAATGTTTCAGAAAATTTTGAAAATTATTTTTTAAAGCTATGAAATTCTACTAAAAAATAAAAAATAAATTATAAATAAAAAAAAAAAATAAATAAATGTGTGACGTCACACATGGCCTGACCTCTCCCCCTGTCACAAACTGTCACACTTTCTTAAACCCCCTCCCCTGGAGCGTGACGTACTTTATGGACGGCCCCTTAACGAAAACTGTGCCATATATAACTTCCTGTCTGTTTGGCACTTCCGATTAACTAGTTATCCGTTCGGCACAAGACAATTTTATAGCGCAATACTGTACGAAGTTCCGAACAAAATACAGCTTGTATGGAGAACTTTGGAGACCACTTCTACACGAGAACAAGACTTGCGCTTTGAGACAGTTTCCAAAATGACAAGACTTTCGCTTCGAGACAGTTTCCAAAACGTCAAGAAACGATCTCGAGACCAAGACAGTGGGGTCCGAGACCGAGACATCAAAACCTGTCTCGAGACGACGTCTCGAGACCGAGACAGTGTCTCGAGACAATCCAACTCTGCTGATTAGTAGTTAGGCCTATAACCGTGTTTTACGAGTGCATCATTGATAGGACCATCCTCAAACTTTGGTGAAGTATATGGATTCCAGACCAGAGACTCAAAATAGAGTGCAAGTAATAGTTAAGGAGAGGTTTCATCAGTCGGATATGTGACGTAATGTATCTTTGTAGTGTACTGTGAGGGAATCTTTTGGAGGGTCGTAAAAGGTGCTATATACATGTAAATACATACATACATTAGGTTACAGACTTTAAAATACTGTGGCTTACAGTGTTTGTTGGTTTGGCTGTTTTCAGTGTTGTGCATTGAACCATCGATTGATGCTTAGGCCTAGTCTTAGTTACAGGCACAACAGGAAATTAATTAACGGAATTTTGGTAATAAGTAAAACTTTAATAATTTGTTATTCACACAAAATAAACGTTTTGTGGTTTGCTTGTTATGACCTGTTTAACAGAAAAGACATATCACAGCGCCAGGTCAATCGTTGGAGTTTTTCCATACAGGAACTGCTGAAGGACAGCTCTGGAAGAGAACACTTCATGCAATTTCTGGAAAAGGAATTCAGTGCAGAAAACCTCAAGTAAACATTCAGGAATTTCATAAACAAATTGTCATACCCAGATTTGTACATTACGATTCATTGGACATGGTCCACTTTCAAGTTGTTGATTTTTCTGTTTTATATGCATAGGATCAAGTTGGTTGCTTTTGATCTAAGGTGTCAGATTGTTTAGCATCAAGTAGGTGAAGTGGGTTGGATTTGATCTGTTTATGTGTCAAATTGCTTAATTTAAGTAATGTGAACTATTTGGATTATGTGAATGTGCCATGCATCTTATGTCAAAAGGTCAAGTGCATGGAGTGGTTGACTTGAACTAGTGCTGTATAAGTATTAAATTACAATTACCTTTGGAAATTTTCTAACCTTTCAGCTACAAAATTGAGAAGAAGCAATGAGAAGGCTCTCCGTGAAGCTTGCCTGGCCTGAAATGCATTTGAAATGAGAATATTTTATGTTAGATGGCTAGGCAGCATGAGCATGAAATTGTGCAATTACCAAGACTTACAATATCCTCTGTGGCAAGTAAGAGGGATAGATTCATAATGACAGGAATAATGACTGACACAGTATTGTTGGTGTTTGTAAACACATCAGTAAGCAACCATGGGAAACCATCCTTTAGGCCAATTTTAACTCCAACCTTAGGGTGCCACTCCCCATTTCACATGAAACATACGGATTCGAAGCCTGGACATCGAAGTGCGAGTCAGTCATTCACCCTAGTGCATCTGCAAATGATGTATTTTGCAATATTTGGAGATCAATAGAGAATTCGAGTCAGAGAATTCGAGTACTCGTGCATTATGTTACATTACGTTACACTGGGTTAATTTTGTGTTATGCCAGATTCTGGGAGGCTTGTCAGTCGCTGAAGCAGGTTCCACTGAGGCAGGTGGAAGAGACCGTTCGCAACATATACAGGTACCAAGTAATGTTTTGGTGCAGACATGACTGTAGTCATGGATATCATGTGTCTAAATAATGAGGCTTTGTAGTTGTAAGCTGAGCAAGAAATTATTGTGGCCTATACAATTATGTAAACAAAGCTGTCTTGCAGTTTACTATGTTTTCTGTCAAAGTCTGGATTGTCCCTTGATTTTTCTTATGTTACCGTTATATTAGATACCTTTTAATAAATTAATTTCTCATTGAAATATCTTTTTATAGTATTACCTTATTAATTACTTTTCTTTTAAATGACCTTCCTTTGCATAATTACCATTTTAGTGAGCACCTGGCTCCTGGTGCTGTGGAACCAGTGAACGTTGACAGCCGTGTGGCAGAAATCGTTCGTAATCGCATGGAAGGACAGATTGACCGATACTGTCTTGATGAGGCAGAGGTGAGAAGTGAGAACAGAGTTGACCAGTAGAGAAGGAAAAGTAGTAAATGCATCTCAGCATTATAGTTTTCAGTTTCATCTGTTGACCCTATCACACACAGGTAGGGAGAAACAGGTGGCTGGGATTAGTATCGATTGACTTTCCCTATTATTATTATTAATTAAATTTGTGACGTGCATGATTACATCGAAATGTGAATCTGAGGCGTGGAAAATGTGAATCATATAGACGCCATGGTCCCTCCTATCTGAGTTAGGAAGGGAGCATGGCTGGAGTGGCCTTCTTTGCACATCTTCTGGTTGTACTTAGCACTGGATTTCTCAACTCGGATTGAGGATGGCTTGACCATGTTGATCCGCCTCTGTCTCCTTCAATAAGTGGCTTTGGTAGGGGAACCTGCTGAAGACACTTTGATAAACCCTAATTTCTGCAGATCAGTGAACATGTGTTATATAAATTATATTTTTAAGTATCTATAAACTTCATATAGCACCATTAAATGTCACAAAATCACTGCCTAACTGAACTAAACAATTGCCTTTGAGAATAGCTGATTCAATTACAGCTGCATTCTACACTTTTCCTGTTTAGGATCACATATTCAAGCTTATGAAGAACGACAGCTACAACCGATACTTAAGGTCTGACACATACAAGGAACTGCTCGGACGGCTCAAAAAGAAGGTCAGTGGCAAAAGCTTTGTCTCGTCCTTAGCCATCTTCACTCCCAAGGTTGGCCACAATTGATTGGTGTGCACTGTGAGAGATGCTTCATAAATATATACATACAATTATACTGTGTCAGATTAACTGTCCAAGTGTGTATGTCATCTGCTGTCCCCTGTAACTGACTTGTAGGAAATCCTGCTCATGTTGTTCTGACATCAGCTGATGCCATTCTTGGTCTTCCACGTATCAGTGGTCTGGCTGTGCCCTGAATTATTTATGTGTTTTCCAGCAGATTATGAAATTACAATATTTTCATCTGTGGCTACACCTTCTATTGTATAATATTAGTCAATTTATATAGCACTCCTACCTGAATAAACTACAATACTACATGTACATGTACTGAGGAGCAATTCTGGAATATGACCTGTGCGGAAATTTGCTTTGGGTTGCTTTTTTGACATATGCACGTAAGTTTAAAGCTTCCAAGCACCAAAACAATTTGGTAAAATGTATATTTGCATAGTTCTATTGGTAACACCACATTAAACTGCAAATTTTAGATCTTTTTAGCGCCTCTTTGAAGTTCTGAAAGATGTAGCATAAAATGTGACATACATGGTTATGTACATACATACACATACAGACGTAAGAGCTTACGTCCATTTTACCCCTTGAATCTGCCAGTAGAATCTTTATCAAATGATTAAAATAATTGAATAAAATCTAATGACTTCTATTGAACCATTATTGTATTGCATACAGCATCAATCAGTGGCCTCTTCAAGCAAAACCACAGTAAAAAATCACAAATCTGTTTGGAGAAGCCCAGAGTCGAAATGTAATGGGTCAAGTAGACCAGGCTTCTTAATATTGTTAACTGTGCCAGAAGAGGGTGCAATGTAGGGGTATGTTCGGTGCCTTGCAGCCGGAAGGTTGCGGGTTTGAATCCACCTCAAAGTAGGGAGCGCCTCTGAGTAGGGATCTTGAAGGGGCGCTTATAAGAAATTGTTAACTGTGCCATACATACACATACAATGTCAGGCATTTGAGTAAAATTGATTTGGCTTTCTTTCAGAGTAAAAAGCGCTTCACAAGCGAAGTCCGTCGCCTGCGAGAGTTGGCAGGAACAAAGGGTCAGCAGCTTTCCATAAATCCGACCGAAACAAGATCGGACTAAAGGACTGGACAAGATCAGACTAGACGATTAGAAGATAAGAGACTAGAAGACTTAACGACGGCTGGCGTCTGTTGAAAGATCTGCGACATCCGTCAAAATGAAAAACTGTTATGCAAATCCAGACTTCATTCAAGCAACACCATTCCAGTTTCCCAAGGAACTGTTTACAAGTCACAATTCCCGTCGCCACGTGCGAGCACGACAAGACCCGCCACCTCTGAATGTGGGGGTTGAAATTCCTGTCCAAGGACCATCACCATCCAGTTTCATTGACTTCTTTGTGGAGGTTTCAGCCTGGAACTGTTATGCTTATTAAATATAAAAATGTCCGAGGGGAAGGAAGTCACCGAAATGCAGACAAGGAGAAGAGCGCTTTGCCTGATGCAGAAATCCACATTTACCTTTGCTAAATACAGACAGTGAAGTTGGTGTTTAAAGTGCAGCTTGTGCCTTAAACACCAACTTTAGTCACACATCAGAGTCTGTACTGTACTGTACTGGATCTGAACTGCAGTCGCTAAACTGGACACGGCTATATCAAATGATCTACTCTGTTGCACATTTAGCCCTGCAAGGTTAACAGTGTAGTCTAATCCATGTCTTAGTACTCTGCTCAGTGCATAAGTATGCAAACGGAGACAGTTGTGTATTGACAAATGTGGACATGGTGAAGCAGGGATGCAAAGTAGGTCACTTCTTGACAACTGAATGAGTTGGCAAACTGAATTTCTTTTATCGAAAACCCCTAATATCGTTACTACTCGCATACTATTTAAGAGACAGAGATCCTGCTTATGAATGTTTAATAATCTCTGGAATATATCCCAGAGAGGAAACGCCATATATGACTAGCTTTACGACTGTGAATGAAATACACAGGAAACCTGTTTTATACTGCTCTAATCATAAAGCAACTTCTAGTGTAAAAAAAGTGTATATGTAACTTGTTCCAGAAATGGACCCCAAAATCAACTCCGCTAACAGGACATCATTATAATGGTACCTTGTTATGACATAATACACACTGTAAGGCATACCAAGACGAAATTACAAAAGGCTGGCATCAGAACTGTTACAGACCAATGTAGCATTCATTCAATACTTGATAAATCGTTTGTCACATCAAGTTTCAGACATCAGTTTGGCTGAATTCAGTTTGGCATCTGTTCCTTTTAACCATTGATGTGAGGTATACTACAGGTTGTAATAGGTCACGTCCACTCATTCATTCGATAAATTTATATTGAGCCGCATTCAAGGTATCTACTCGGAAAAACATTCCAGCATTGGAATCAGTAAAGAACAGGTTTTTGTGTATCAACAGATGTTTCTAGACTGGAACTCTGTCACAACCTTACATTTAGGAACCCTATCAATAAATTAGGGGAAAGTACCACAAGACGCACCCTATGCCCAAGACGCACCCCCCATATAATATCCAGACTGGCTGAAACAGGAACGCAGCACCCTACTTACATAATAAGTAGATCATGTGTCCATATGTTATTATTAATCGGTGTCCTTTGTTCGGAGAGGAAAGCGGTTTCTGAATCAAAAGTATGTTTTCGGCATGTTTGAACTTTGCGAGTGATAATTCAACAAGGCTTTTCCACAATATTAATGAGCAGTTTGGGAATAATCTTTCCTTGTGTTTCCCAACCTCTTTATCAACTGCAAATATGGTAGAGTATATTTTAGTAACATCTAAGGTGAACCAAAATAAATTGTCTTTAGAGGGGAGACCCGTCGGAGCCCAAGACGCACCATGTCCCGTATACCCAAAACGCACCGGGTTCGTTTTGGGTACGCAAGTATGGAATATCGGCAATTAACACGACTATGTTCAGTTGAAATAGAATCAACTGGGTAATTACCAATATCTATGGTCTGAGATGACTTTTATTTGTTTTATTGGTTTTCAAATCATCGGAAAGGATTATAAGCAAAAGACAAGCAGAGGATCGTATGGAGAGGGAACACTCAAGCATGCATTAGCGGCCCTCAAGGATGGGCAGTCCTACCACATGTTAAGCAAGATTTTGGAATTCCGAGAAGAACTTAACAGAGACATTTTTAAGGGACATGTGCTTCAACTCGGTTGCCCAATTCTGGGAAGATCTAGAGTTACTCTGAGCGAGAAATTTGAAATGACCTTTTTAATATGTAGTTGCTCGACATTTGACTGACATGCAATTTTGCTTAGGCCCGAACTGCTGCTTTAAACTTGTCGCTTTATCGTATCAATGCCAAAACAAATGTTTTAGTACTGTATGTCTACATGTTTTACCCATATTGGACAATAGGGCTCAAATGGTACTTGGCATGCTGGTACAGCATTAAACCGTATTGTCCCAAGACGCACCCAGAGGGGTGCTTCTTGAGGTCACCCTGTTCCCAAGAGGCACCATCCTTGACATCAGATAAATTGAAGCATTTAGCTGTTACAGCACAATATTTGTTTTATTTGACAGTGCACATGCTTTGAACAATAAAAAATCATACTAAGTGCATATTTTGTATTTTCATAATGGTATAAATTATGACGCTACAAGCTAGAAACGAAAAGGGGGTGCGTCTTGTGGCACTCTCCCCTAAGTGTGTGTGCACGTACGTATACACGTACTTGTGCACGTACTTAACCCATATATGCCTAAGTGTGAATTTGCATGTTATGCTGATATGAGTTGTTCTTCATACAAGTCTTATTGAGATATTAAATCACTCTTGAAAATATTTTCACGATTAGTAGTATTTTTTGTTATATAAAAAGTGATCCTTTATAAAGGATCATAGGCATACAACAGAACTTTTACTTCGGCAAAAAAAACATTCTGCCTCAACATATATACATATACATATATGTAAATTTATGTATATGTTAGAGCCCCTAATCCTTGATGTCGACTATGTGTGAGTATATATATATATATATATGTATATATACATATATATGTATGTATGTGTGTATATATATATGTATATATATGTGTTTATGTATATATATGTATTTATACATATATACATACATAAATATATAAATATATGTAAATTTATGTATATGTTAGAGCCCCTAATCCTAGATATCGACTATGTGTGAGTATATATATGTATATATACATATATATGTGTATATATATGTATGTATATAACTATATATGTATTTATACATATACATACATAAATATATGCATATATGTAAATTTATGTATATGTTAGAGCCCCTAATCCTTGATGTCGACTATGTGTGAGTATATATATGTATATATACATATATGTATGTATGTGTATATATATATATGTATATATGTGTTTATGTATATATGTATTTATACATATATACATACATAAATATATAAATATATGTAAATTTATGTATATGTTAGAGCCCCTAATCCTAGATATCGACTATGTGTGAGTATATATATATGTATATATACATATATATGTGTATATATATGTATGTATATATGTATTTATACATATACATACATAAATATATGCATATATGTAAATTTATGTATATGTTAGAGCCCCTAATCCTTGATGTCGACTATGTGTGAGTATATATATATATATGTATATATACATATATATGTATGTATTTGTATATATATATATGTATATATGTGTTTATGTATATATGTATTTATACATATATACATACATAAATATATACACATATGTAAATGTATGTATATGTTAGAGCCTCTAATCCTAGATATCGACTATGTGTTGGTATATATATATGTATATATACATATATATGTATGTATGTGTGTATATATATGTGTGTATATATGTGTTTATGTATACATATGTATTTATACATATATATATATATACATACATAAATATATACATATATGTAAATTTATGTATATGTTAGATCCCCTAATCCTAGATATCGACTATGTGTTAGTATATATATATATATGTATATATACATATATATGTACGTATGTGTATATATATATATGTATGTATATATGTATATATACATATACATACATAAATATATACATAAATGTAAATTTATGTGTATGTTAGAGCCCCTAATCTTCATGTCGACTATGTGTGAGTATATATATGTAAATATACATATATATGTATGTATGTGTGTATATATATGTATGTATATATGTATTTATGTATATATATATATATATATATGTATCTATACATATATACATACATAAAGTGTACCTGAAATACAAGACCAATCAAAGTGGTTTCAGTAGTATGTTTGTTGAAAACTACACATGTTATACATTATGTTAATTTTTAGGTACGTCGTGTTCCTACGATCCTTTATAAAGGATCGACAATAAAAACATTTTATTCATAAACCAATCATGCCCCGCGCACGGGCAATAAACATACTGACTAAGAACACTAATTAGTAATATACTAATCAATAAAATACTGGTTTTCAAAGAAACAAATAAATTTATGAGCTAACATTTTTCGGGATTCCATAAAATGCAAATAAACTTCAAAACGTATCTATATTTCATACGAAATGAAAAAATTTAAGTAAAACTTAAAAACGGACGTTAACAATAGATACAAGACACGTCATGTTTGTTGCCGCATAGACATTATATTGCAAGATTACAGATTTGCAATTAATTAAACATAGATACTTTATAAAGGATCGTAGGCTTATATGGGTTAATAGGAAATAACGATAATACAATATATATATATTATTATATATATATATATATATATATATACAAAGAATTTTCCCTGATTGTCTGCAAATGGAACGGTTTCGCATTCACTGTTGCTTGGAAGGAGTCCGTGGAATGAGTTACGTGCATGGTTAGAGGTCAGTTGAATGGACAGCTGGTCATAAATGAATGGACTGACCTCTAGTGGACATTGACGAATCGATGCTTCGTAATGAGTTACGACAGCAGCGGGGGCCGAGTGAAGATCGTGCTCATGAGGCCGAAGCAGGAGAGGCGTTTAATTGGGCAGCCACCACCGGTTGCTATGGCAACACGATCTGGTATTGAAATGGGAGGACAGTAAGTGACGTGATTTAAGCAACTGTCTGATTCCCTGGTTGGGTTAACGCTTCATTCTGATTGGTCGCTGTTTTGTGTTTCATTGGTCGATCCTGGTTTCTTATTTAGGACGATCTGAATTTTGATTGGTCACTCGGCATTTGATTTGAAAGTCTGGCTTTTGATTGGATCTATGGATTTTGATTTGAAGGTCTAGATTTTGATTGTATCCTCTTAAATTTGATCAAATGTTCTGGATTTTACTGGTCAGTCTGGATTTTGATCTGGTCGGTCGGGATTTTGGTTGGTGAATCTGGGTTTTTAATTAGATGCTCTGTATATTGATTGATTGCAATGGATTGATTGGTCGGTTTGGGGTTTGAAGGGTGGGTCTGAATATTGATTGGTTGCTGCGCTTGGATTTGCATGGATCACAATCTGCACAGGCCCTTTCGCGTTCCTGTCTCATGTTCTGTATGGCTTTGCGGGTTGTCTGGTCAGCCTAGGGCGGTTGCCCGACTCACAAGAACGACTGGGAGATGTCTCTCTTTGAATCCGTGCGGCGCGTCATTGAAATGGGGAAGGATCGCTGCGTTGTAAGGATTGAGGTTACAGATTCATTCATTCATTCATTCCGAAGATTTATATAGCGCTCCTTCAAGGTTACTACTCCGGAGCAGACAGATATATGCACTCAGCAGTTTAAAGCTGTGACTATAGTCAACTATAGGCAACACCGATACATAATACAGCGATACTAAATACATCTAGCCTACTAAATTATGCAAAATAATTTACTCTGACATTGTGTATATGTACATTAGTTAGTTCGGATGTCCAATGCCATTTCAGTGTTTCACAGTGTCCTTGTATATGCATGCATATGTCAACTGATCAATCAACTGAGAAGAGTGAATAGACAAACGTAGGCTTAGGCTACGTTAGGCCTATTCATTAAGCTTAAGCTAATGAATAGGCCTAACTCAAATGTTCAACATTTATGACTTCGCTATAACTCCAGTACACACATCATCAAAATATGTCATACACATGTACAAATTAAACGCCTATATAAGCCTACGAGTAAATATATACACACAAATGAATAATCTAAACAATACTCTGCTATAGGCTGAATATCTAAGCTGAACTATATATAAGACATCGACTTTACCTCTCCATATTGCAATATATACCCTACCTTATCCTACCACGGGTCTTGCCCCCCCAGTTATTTCCTTAACCCGATCTAGGCTCAACTGGCCTTGACCGCACCCCGCTGTTCCGTTCTGGATCCGCCACTGATAGGCAGCTATTGCAAGCCACTGAAATGGCGCCAAGGTTAGTGCTTTCATGTCGTTTCTCCCATTTCCTGATGTTCCTAATCAACGTCTGCTGTTTACGATGCAAAAAGAAAGCAATTCCGTTTGAAACGAAGACGCATTTAATGACGAGTCTTTCCACGCAGCTAAGCGACTTTCTCGAGTAGTCTTCCTAATCTTGATTGATGGCCGCGCGCGATTTACCATAATTTTTCTTAAATACGAAAAAGAAATCCCGAAACGAGCATCGGCTTTGATGTCTTCCAGGTCTGCTGTGATTACGAACCGGGTGTATGCGAAGCGGAGTTAGTTCGCCATAGGAGTTTTGCTTACAGTCTATCTCAATACTTTTCCGAGCACGACCTCAGTTTATTTATTTAGACAGTTAACTCAGTTCAGACGTGGCACAGCATGAGCACATTTTGCGCTGATTATTCTTTTATTGCTAGGACGGATGATCTCCGTGACCCTCCTCCACAAAAGGCTCATTATTTTTAAAATGTGAATATTACGGTTTTTGGCAGTTATGATGTGCTCTGTGTTCTCCATTTTTCTTCTTCTTTTATGCCATTCGCTTTCATATAAAATTGTTACTCTGCCATGGTAAGCCGACATGTTTTATCTATAAAGAGCACCGTGTGCATCCCACGACTTTGCTCGCTTTTGTGCCACATCGAAACCGAGTGTATACTCCGATCATGCTCGGAATAGTTGTAGAGAGAAATTATCAAATGCCTATAGGGACCCGGCGACTTTTAGGGGCCCGGGGCTGGGCCCACAAGGAACTTATGAAAAATGTTATAAACTCAAGCAACTTAAAAGTCTTCAACGATCTGTTATGAAGCAAGACAGACTGAATGGTCTTACAATTCTTGCAATCGAATTCGAATATGATCTGCCAAAATCATTGAACTACGAGGATATTATGACCGAGTTTGCTGCAGCTAAATCCAAAAAAGTTGCCTTTTGATTAGCATAACTTTGAAAATTAAATTTTTTAAATTAACAGCTGACTAAAATCATAGTTGTATAATTATATAAATATAATATCGTACAGTCGTACCCGCTTTTTCGTCATTTCATTTTTTTTCCATAAAGCCTAAAGATAGTTTAGAGGCCTATGACAGCTCTGTCTAGGGACCCGGGATTTCTGTCGCCGCTTCTGGTTCAGCCACAAGAACTCCCTCGACAGACCGAGCTCCGACGGGTGAGGCCTCCCTATAGAGAACCGGAAATTTGTTCCGTTTTGTTTGTCGAGAGTAGCCTAATATGGCCTTCGCTCCGTTCACATCCAGTTTGTTTTGTGTGAGCGGTTGACAGTTTGGCCATGTCCTTTGTCACGAGATCCGTCTATTTATTGCATCTGCCGTTCACCTGGGACGCGGTCGGGCGCTTAATAAATCTCAAATGACAGACTGCAATTGAAAGACTGGATTGCCGGCTGATGGACTGAAATGGTGACACACGTATTGTTGAATAACACCAGGTGGTCTGATGATGATGCGGCGCTCGTCTTTATCCTCCGCTGCGGGGGTTCGAATCCCGGTGCATCGGACGAAATTGACAACTCGAGCCGTGTGGACTTAATTAAAGAAAGGTCGCCCGGTTCCCAGTTGTTAGCCAACTGTTGCCTTGTTGTTAGCCAACTGTTGCCTTGTTGTTAGCCAACTGTTGCCTTGTTGTTAGCCAACTGTTGCCTTGTTGTTATCCAACTGTTGCCTTGTTGTTAGCCAACTGTTGCCTTGTTGCCCGCTCTTGTTGTGTTCACACTTCAACATATCTGCGGACATAATTTTGTTGATAGATGTAGGAGCCTACACTGCCAGCCAACTAGCCAAGAGGTTCCATTTTACCTTAATGAACCCTTATTGTGGCTACAAAGGGCCATAAAATGTAGACGTTGACCTCATGCTTAGCTGACCTAATCTTACCTTATGTTATCTTACCCTGCCTCATAACTAGCCCTGTCTTATTTTATCCTGACCCTTTCCTATCTTCCTTAGAGTAGTATGACTTACCCAATCATACCTTACATTACTCTATCATCATAAGAACATAATGAACATTATACAACCATGATTCAAACCGAAGGTAATAAAGTGTCACTGCTAACTGGAAACGAAAGATGGAAAACAAGCAGGCAGAGATCAAGACAGAAAACTGCATAGGCAGAAAACTGCTTTCAGTTTTGCAGTTTTACATAAATGGATTTTTTAAAGTTTTGCTTTACATCTTCAGCCGTCTACTTATGCAAGCGCACGATGCAGAACAAGCAGAGACTCGAGTTGGCCGACTACGAAGCGGAGAACTTGGCTCGTCTGCAGAAAACCTTCGCTCGTAAATGGGAGTTCGTCTTTATGCAGGCTGAGGCTCAAGCCAAGTACGTATCCATGCTTTATCATAACAATATTTAAGAGATATCGGATGGTACTTTACACATCCGCTCCGAGTCTACTCCGGATAGTAAAAAGTAAAATGTAAATGTAGCCTACACGCTTCTCTGGCCTCGACCTTGCACGATTTTCAGTGAATGAATTTATCGAGTGAGATTCTTCACCACCGCTGCCCGTTTGAATGGGAGCCACGGCATTTAAGTCCCCTTGTACGGACCGGGCGGTTCCGCGACAACTCGTATACCGACATTTCGTCTAACGACATTTCGTCTACAAGTGTATCTGTATCCATTACGGCTAATCAACAGAGGCCTCTTTCTTATAGTTTCGCTAAAACGTGCTATAGATCTATATTCTCAGGAATCCAGCATCTAATTACTGACAAGATTATTTTCATCAATCCAGCTTCTATTGAATGGAAACCTATTTTCATCCATGCATCCAGGTTGATCTCCAGCTTCTATTTACGGGGAAAATTATTTCGATCAATTCAGCTTCTATATTTCAACACAGGAATGTTTTCATCAATCCCACTTCCACAGTTTTTTTTTTCATCAATCCAGCTTCCATTTTAAAGTGACAATATCAAATAACTTTGTAGACGAAATGTCGTTCGACGAAATGTCTGTAGACGAAGTGTCGTAGACGAAATGTCATTCGACGAGTTGTCGTGACACCGGACCGGGCTAGTAGTGGTTTCCAGCGTGTAACAACATCTTGTGACATTCTTGCCTGACTTTCCTGTATTCTTGTGTATGGTATATAATTGCGTGTCCACTTTGAGCTGCTTAAATAGGTCTGCACATCGACCTATATTGATATAGGTCGATGGTCTGCACAATCGGCGAATGTGCGTTAATTATGTCTATAGTCAGCGCATTTTCGGTGTGATTAAGTTTCACCCAGGGTTTCTCTGAGAATTGTAATTGTAATCTGACATTTACAATACACCACTTCAAGAAAAACTCATCAGACATCAGTGGCGCTCCCTACCGGGACCAGGGAAATTACTGTCAAATAATAACAGACCACATGTGCTTGCGAAACTGCAGTGAAAGTGACAATCTCTTAACATCGCAAAGAATACTTCGTTGATTGATGAGAGCTCCACGATGGCGGGCACTCAATTTCATAACGGAAGGGAAAGATATGTTGTTTAGTGTCTGCAATAGTTCTGCATTTCGTTCAATGTAATGCTGTAGCTTCGATGCAATGCTATCGGGTACACGTTTTACGTGTTGTGCGACACGTTGGCCTAATGGGGGACTCTGTGAGCAGTTCCTTTAAGCGGCGATAGGCGTCGCCAGTATGTGATGTGGTCTAAGCAGTACTTCCGTAAAGTCACTTTAGCGTAAATAAACCATAGACATCATATATTAAATGTAAGATGTCTAGGAAATAAACCTACCGCACAACAGAGCACACAATGTTACCTAGAGTAGCTAAACCAAATCCCATCCTGGCGCCACCTATAGCAGCCATTTTTACAGAGTCCCCCATTGCTTACGTTTGGGTCTTGCAATACAGAAAGTTGGCCTGCTGGTCTGATCCTCCTGTGATGCGGCCACTGCATATATACGGGCCTTGAGCAAATCATTAATGTGTAGTTATAACTGCCTTAAACACAATCGATGCTTACCTGAAATTATTCTGTAATTGCAATTTGTAAATATGCAGACAATGGTATCACTATATTACAACAAACCAGAAAGTTTAGATCTGTTTGCATTTTTTAAAGTTTCCCACATTGAGCTAAACTGTCTCATCTAGGCTATAGGCCTAAACGCTCGCTGGCACTTCTCTCTCAACCGACCGTATAATTCTAGTCGGGAGACCTGATTGTGAGGGATAGAGCAATTTCTTGAATGTGCCGTTAGCGTGACTTGGCTGTTCTGTTTCTGTTTGAAATATTTATTCTAAAGTCTCCTCGTGTCCTCACCTGGGAACCGCTAGATTGCATGATCTAGTCGTAATACCTCGTAATTCTGTCGTTTAATGTCAAAGGAACTCGTCAAAGTCCTGAGTTTATCAATATAACGCGTTGCTGAATATGCACTTCAAGTTACACATTTTAAATTTTTTTATTGAATCATTTGAATGGTATTTTATTTTCGATTTTGATGACTTGGAACTTGAAAACGGTTGCGTCACAGGGTTGCCAAATTTAGGAAGCCGCGCGTCGGGTCGGAATATTATTTTATATGTACGGCTCTATGATCGCTATAGCGGCTCTGTGGCGGATCAGTTTCACGGTGTACCGTGATGCTGGCCTAACTAAATCTGGGAAGGACATCAGCGCCACACAAATGCTCCGCTGGGAGTAACTCAAATTACTCAATGTCGCATTATAGGTGGCATTTTTCTTTCATAGCCAGTCTAATTGCAAGCGGAAACTGACGTTTATTGAAGGCTGCATGTAATGAATAACGAAAAGCTTGTTTGTTACATTGGCGTTGTGTGTGACAATAATATTCATCCACGACAATGGGCTACATTCTCTGACAGCAGTTGACGAGACCAAATAAAACGCGTCTGGGTTATAATGGCACGTGGACTATCCCTTCTTGACAACCTCTCTTAAGCTATGGCAGTTATTCCTAGCTTACTTATTTAACAGTATGATTGCTGTAGTCGTGTAAGCTCCTCGGTCAAAAGATTACTTACCATCAGAAGCACGCCTTTGAGTATCGCTGTTGATAGACACTTTTGCATAATGCAATGGGTTTCCAACTTCGGATACATAGGTGAACGGCATACGAATAACCATTCTGCCAATTACATGTAGGTCTTTTGTTTTCGCTTGACAGAGTCGATAAGAAACGTGATAAACTCGATCGGAAGATACTCGACAGTCAGGAGAGAGCCTACTGGGATGTTCACCGACCAGCGGTTAGTTGCTTTCATTTACAATACAATACAATGCAAGTGCCTTTGATATCGCCCTTCTTCCTAAGGTGGCCCCAAGCTCAGAAGTGCACACGCCTGTATGTATGTATAATGTATGTATGCGTGTATATTGTGTGTATGTATGCATGCATGCATTTAGATGTATATGCATGTGTATATATATATGTATGTATGTATGTATATGTATACACCTTGACATTGGTATGTCGCCCTTGTTAACCCTTACGAAGGCACTATAAGTCTTATTATGAAACAAAGGTTTATCTTTCTTTGCCTTGCATCATCAATCAGTGCGAACAAGCGCCGTGATCCATCGCAGAGAGATTTTCTCCTCGCGAGACACGGACTCTTTTTATACTTAGAAGGAAATGCAGACGGAAGAAAGGGAAGGAAGAGGTCGAGTGTCTGGTTGATTACACTTGAAATATATCCTTAAGAGGGCTGCAGTTGGTCCACTGCTGTTTCAGCCTGGATGTGTCAACACAACGGAAGCTGACATTAAGAAGACCTGTCGAACGTCACGAAAAGTCAAGACGTCCATCTACAAGGTATACACCGACGGAGATCATCGTCACTGACTCTAGCATCTTCATCATTATCCACAGCATCATCAACAGCATAATCATCATCATCATCCACATCATCATCCACATCCACATCCACATCATCATCAGCAGCAGCAGCAGCAGCAGCGTCATCACTATCATCATTTACTCTGCTTGGTCAGCTGCATTGGCTTCCTGTAGAATTCAGAATAAGATGTAAACTGGTTTGTCTTACGTAAGTAGAACGCGGTGGTGTATAATGGGACATGGTGGTGTAGCGGTATGTTCTGTGCCTTGTAACCGGGAGGCCGCAGGTTCGACGAATCTACCTCAAGCCACTGCGTACTACTGTGCGTAGCGACCCTGGACAAGTTGCTCACCCATAATTGTCTGTGAGGAGGCAACGGAAACCACCTCACTCATCTCATCCCCGTGTGGCATAAAAGCCAAAGGACCTGCCTTCGGGCAGAGAACTCATCATCATCATCATCATCATCATCATCATCATCATCATCATCATCATCATCATCATCATCATCGTCGTCGTCTCAATTATAAAACCCTCACAACGAGCACTGCTGCTGACATTCAAATAGATTGAAATAGTAGCCTATAGGCCTACTCTCGCGGCTTACATTCCGCCACGTACATTTAGTCTGCGATTTTCGAGTATCTTTTGGTTGAGCCTCGATGTAGCTCTGTCATTGGCTCCATGTGGCTGCCCCAAGGAATGGAATCGCCTACCAATGTCTGTTCGATGCTCGAACTAGCTCTAGCTCTTCCTTTAAGAAACGCCTCAAAACGCCACAGATATTTATGTGTGTATTTGAACAGTTTATAGCGCCCATACACATTACATATATCTTTAATTAAATAAGTGTTGAATAGGCCTACTTTCTCTTTTCTATTTCAGCCGCATTACAATGTCTTTAGTGGCTCCATCTGTCCAAATATCACTGACTATGGATTACACGATGACCATTTAGACGGACTGAAATCCAAGGTAGGCTAATCCGCAGTTCTGTTAGCATTTCTAATTAAAAATTTATATAATTTGCATTAAAACCATTATTGTGTAGGCTATGACAATTTATTATTGTTTCTATATTCCAGAAGAATTATCTGGAATTAACTAAAACTTGGACAGTACGGAATAACCAATGATCGTGCAAATACTAATAGTAAATCACGAGAGATGCTTATACCACGTGGAGGCCACTGGGGGGGGGGTTCCAGAAGCCTCCACCTCTCGACATAGAAAGGGTTAACTGTTCTATGGTTATTCTTGGTGTGACGATCATGGACGAACTCCGTACAACCTCCCATGTCGATGAAGTTCTTGCTACATGTTCGGTTGACTCGATCCATGCTCTCAGGGTGCTCAGAGCGCGGGTTATATTACCACCAAATGACTTCAAGAAGTCGCCAGGGAGACTTACTATCAACCGCATTCTGCACGCCGCGTCTGCCTGGTGGGGCTTCACCAGCGCAGACGACCGTCACAGGATGGAGGGGTTTCAGAAGAAAATACAGAGTCGGCTATCTGTCAACAGAGACCAGGTTAGAGAGACAGAGAGACGATTTCAGCAGGCGGTGATCTGGAACAAGAGTTATGTACTCCGAGACTTTTTTCCGGAGGAAGTCCAGAAACTCTACAATTTTCGCCCTAGGCTACATGACGACTTTAAGCTCCCTGTCAAAGACGATAAGAATTATATAATTATTAAGAATAGGCTACTATATAAAAAATAGTATCAACGGCCCTAGAACTAAGATAGTAACTTATAAACATTTAGCCTGATTCCGTTCTCACCCTACTTGTAGGCCTACCTGGGTGCGGTTTGACATACAGAATGGTCAATAAACGATGATATATATATGTGGCGGACAGGCCACAATGCAGAATGAATGATCTATAAATAGCTCAATAATATTGATTTTCTGTTATACGGTGTCGCGCCTCGGAGTCGCTAGGTGGAGTGGCCGCGTGTTACATGCGCTCGATTCGAGTTATAATAAAAATAATATAAATTATACGGTTGCTTATTTTTGCCATTTTAACGTTTTAATCTATTAATTAAATAAAAGTACATCTTCCCACGTCCTATAGTTGATGACTAAAGATAGGCATCGCCTAAATTAAGCCTTAGAAGCTCTATCTCTTAGACACCTACCTTTTGTTAAGAACTTTGGTAAGGACGCATTTATAAGCGTTGAGAGCTACAGCATACATGGTCGATAGATGAATATCGGCTGCCTCACGGTGTTTTGCCTATAATGTAGAGCAGTGGTCCTACTGCTCTGCACATGCAGAGTCAATGGTGGTTTGTACCCTCTGCTAATAGCGACACGGTTCTTTAGTGTCGTTGGTTCAGGAAAGTTACGGACGCCTCCGCGTCCAAAATAAGACAAGACTAATCTGTGCGCTCCCGGGTGACAGCCGCTCACACGGTCTGCCCATTGCCGGCTTCCGCTGATCTGACGGGGTAGGGCCCATCACGTTGTTGATCGCGAGCCGGTCCGTGGCAGGCTAACCGGGGATAGACCGATCGTGAGAATAAGGGCTCACAGGTCTATAACGGGGAAGGTGTCACCCCGTTGGTGTCGATCGGAAAGTACGCGGAGATACCGACAGGTCTGTAACGAAAAATCAAAGCCCGATTTCGCGTAAAGTGCGGAGATCGGGGAGAGACGGGAAAACCAGTTAACGGCGAGTGAAAAATCAAAGCCCGATTTCGCGTAAAGTGCGGAGATCGGGGAGAGACGGGAAACCAGTTAACGGCGAGTGAGGAATCAGAGTCCGGTTTCCGCGTAAAGTTCGGAGTACGTGAGTTACGGGAAAACCAGTTAACGGCGAGTGAAAATCAAAGCCCGATTTCGCGTAAAGTGCGGAGTCGGGGAGAGACGCAGGAAATCAGTTAACGGCGAGTGAGTAAATACGGGGAAAATTCCCCGCTGGCCCGGTTCGATCAAATACGGGGAGGGTGACCCCGTTGGTGACAGATAAATACGGGGAAAGCTCCCCGGAGTTACCGTTCGATAAATGCTGCACACCAGTGTGGTAAAGTACGGGGAAGATGGTGACCCCGTTGATACCGTTCGTAAACAATTGCGGATCTACCCGCATATTCTTTTCAACTTGCGGGTCTTCCGCACCTTTTCTACTTACGGGGTGTACCAAAAAATCTCATTTCGCGGTTTCCCCGCGGATTATCTTTCTTCGCGTACCTAACGTCGTTCATAGTTACTTCCGCGGTTTCCCCGTGGAATATCTTTCTTTTTGTACTTACTCCCGCGGTTTCCCCGCGGATTATTTTTCTTTGCGTATCTAGCGTCGTTCATAGTAACTTTCGCGGTTTTCTTGCGGATAATCTTTCTTTGCGTACTTTACGTCGGTTGTACTTATTACCGCGGTTTCCCCGCGGTAAATATCTACTTGCGGGACTGGCCGCATTATCTTTATTCGCGGTTTTCCCGCGGTTTCTTTACTTGCGGAACTAACCGCATATCTCTCTGTTCGGGTAACTACCCGACAGATCTGACCGTGGTTCGTTCAGGTGTGAGAGACAGTACAATTCCCTAACAGGGAAGTAAATACACAGGTCTGTGAGAAACAAAGGGGTAACGTTAGTGACACTTGCTCCTGATTCCGGCAACGGAATCGAGTCCGAGGATTCGGAAACGAATCCTGTGAGTCCGTGCGCTCCCGGGCACAACCGTAACGCTCGCTATCTGATTCGGAAAGTTTGATTCAAGGATACCTGAGGCGGAGTAAGGGCCCACTCTCGTTGGCAGGTCCCGGATCAGATTGTTTGGGATAGCGGGAAGAAAGGTTGTGTAAGACTTAAGCCGGGGAAGGGTGTACTCGCGAGACACAGCGAGTCAACGCCCTTGGTGACGAGTACAAAACCCCAGGTGGGTAGATTAACGCAGACCAAGAGAGTTACCGATACGTGGAAGTCCGGGTACTCCGGTACCCAGATCAAGATCAACGCAGACCAAGAAAGTGATCGATACGTGTACGTTCGGGTAGTCGGATACCCGAGTAGATATATTTGCTTGTCGCAACACACAGCTCTGAGAACTGACTGAAGTGCGAGGCTGGGCCCCCTCGTGCGTAGGTCGGAACGAAGTTCTGTGTGTAGATAGCGAAGGTTAGAGAGAGGACCTTCGCTATCAGAGTCCGTAGGTACCTTACCAGTGTTTCTTTCTTTCGAAGCAGAATTCTTACTGTGTTGGTCGTTCTTTGCCTTCACAGTTTGTGAGATCCTACCGGTGTCTGTCTTGTTCTTTCGAAGCAGAATTTATCACTGTGTTGGTCGTTCTTTGCCAACACAGATACGAGTGTTTCTTTTTCGTTTGAAGTAGAATTTATCAGTGTTGATCGTTCTTTGCCGACGCAGAGACGGGTAAGGGAACTTACTCCGTCAATTGTGGTGCATGACAATATACGTGGGAGGCCGCATGCCAAACACGGAAATGGACAGAGAAACACATGACGGTAGGAAGACGCATTGCCCCATGGACAAATGTATAGGACGAGTTGACGTAGAGATTTGTCCCCAGTATGGTCTAGGGCTAGAAGACGTAGAGAGCTGCTATCGGTAGTGTCTAGGCCGAGTTGACATAGCAAAGTGTTTCAAGTATTGTCTAGGACGACGCGATGTAGAGAGTTGTTACAAGTATTGTCTAGGGCGAAATGACGTAAAGACTTGTCATCAGTATTCCTGGTTCTCGGAACTTAGAGAACGTTTGGTGTCCCTTATTATTGGCGATGGTTTAAGAGTCACGAGATGTAGAATGGTGAGTCGAAGTTCAGATCAGGCAGAGAGGAAGAGGAAGCCCGTAGCAAAGAAGGTAAACACAAAGAGAAAGACTCGTGCTAGTAGAAGAACGAACCCTGTTCTGAGAGACGGCCATCCTCAGGACGTTGCCCATCCGGTGACCGTGGAAGAGGCAGAGTCTGACCGTGATAAAGCTGTATAGTTTACCTCTCTTGGAAAAGCGACTCATCCTAAACCTCCCCTGATAGGAACGGTCACCCTGGGTAGAGATGGAGAACAGCCATTTACATTGAAATAGACAAGGCAGTGACTCGGGCGGCTCCAGACGGATAGTGGGCTGGAGCCGACGCCGTCCCGTGAGCAGAGAGAGAGAGAGGAGAGAGAGAGAGAGAGAGAGAGAGAGAGAGAGAGAGAGAGAGAGAGAGAGAGCCACATATATAGAGGTAGCGGTGCTTCTAAGGGCATCTTCTTCTTTAAGTTCTCTGCCCTTCGGCAGGTTCCAACTTCCAATGACGCCACTCTTCTCTGTGGTATAGGCATACACACACTAATTACAGGAAAGAGACACATGATTATGGAACGGCCCCTAATCGTCAGGTTTTGGTAGAGAAAAAGTGATGCGGAAAGCAACTGCATTGAAGCTTTGAATTGTCAATGCTTCCAGGCGTTGTACATCTCTAGTACATCACCAGTGACAGTGCTGAGGCTCTGTCCCAGCGCCACGAATCCCACGATGAAGGCCAGTCTATCTTTATTTTTAAGACCCAAGGTTTCGAAGGCCAAGGGACAATTTTAAAGTGCTAAGCAGCTATTTCGCGTTTTTGCGAAAAGCTGCCGTTTCAGCTGCAGCACCCGCAGTCGCTGAAGTGCTATGTAGGAATCCGGCGCCAGGGTATTAGGCACCATAGCGTGCCAAAAGGGGCCAGACTGGGGCCTCGTCCCGCACGTCACCGTATTAGGCCAGTGCAAGCCCGGGCCGTCTGGTCTCTTGCCGTCAGTAACTGCTATAAAGAGGCCAGCTGGTTCCTTACTGGTAGCCAGCGCGGATCATACTTCGGCAAATCAGATAATTTAGAGTGGCATGTCGAGACGAGCGGTCGAGGGCCGAGGTTGCGTACAGTCATGAGCCGTGATCAGAGAGCCGCAGCTGCACCTAATGGTACGGTTCGCAGAGAGTGGTGCCAAGAAGGAGGCCAACAGCGATTCTCAATGCGTCGTCATCGAGCCTCAAACCGAAAGCTGTAATTGGTAATGCGTAGCCTACAGCCAATCGCGGGCAGCAGGTGGGGCAGAAACTTTTATGAAGCGTGTTTGATGGAAAGGATCTGAAAGCAACGTGTTCAGCTTACGAACAACACTTTTGATTAATGGCTTGTTCAAGTAAGATCGCTTATGGATAAAACTGCAGCTGTCTGGGTGCTGCATTAAACTCTGCCTGCCAGCGGGCGAACATGGCCGCATACCATGATTTATTAGTAATGAGTGTGCCCCCCAGCATGGAACTGCGGACTGGAGTGATTGGATTCCCGCAGCTGAAACCAAAAAGGCGGGAAGTGCAAACGAGGCTACCAAACGATGGGGTTCCTATGGGAAGTCGAGCGTAGAACCACTGACTATATATCTGAGGATTTATTATTATTATTATTACTATTGTTATTGTTAGGCCTATTGTTATTATTATTATTAGGCCTATTATTATTATTATTAATTTTATTATTATTATTTTTTATTATTATTATTATTATTATTATTATTATTATTATTATTATTATTATTATTATTATTATTATTGGTTAGGCTAATTCACCAATTGTTTGCGAAACTTATTTCGTAAGATTCGTTTTTGCTAACTTTCTAGATTGAATGTTTACATCGATTGCTCGATCGACGGAGGATTAAAATTTCAAAGGTGGCCGAAAGGTGAGACGATGAATCTTGCATGCAGTTATATATAAGAGAATCATAGCCTACTCTTGGTCTTGATGAAATGCTGAGGTATGTAGGCCTACAAGTGAACAGATAATGGCAATCTTTTCAACTGCTAGGGCCTACCCTTCAGAGTTTTAGAATAGGGTCTAGTATTGATAGCGCGTGTAGGGTCATCAGTGTTTTGTAGAGACGTTGAATCTTTTACTTAAGATTGTTGCAAGTTGATTGTAAAAGCGAATGAAAACTTCTAGGAAAGGCAGGTTACATAAATTAGGGCCTATATGCGGCTATGCCTCTGTAAGACTACATTGCTTTAGTTGCGTCTTATGTGAGTCAAGACGATTATGATGCCCGAATGCCACCTAGAAATGTGCCTGAAACTGGCTGAAAGGGCAGGTGTGGTGGATGGGCTTAATAAAAGATGACAGAAATTTCATACCTAGAATTCTTTATAAATTACGGTAGCATAGGCCTATACATAATCTAGTCTTGGCTTTTCAATGAACGGTAATGAACCTTCAGCAACTGTAGGCCTACCCTATAAAATTATATTAGATTTGTCTGACTTTCTACGTAACTCACTGCAGTTTGTCAGTCTGTTTTATTAAACGAAGATATATATAATAAAATAATAAGCGATTGTTCTAACTAACTTTATTCTTGCTATTTCCTTTGTTGTTCCAGCTACCTGTCGTACTTTGCACAGTATGCAGAGTTCGATGCGTTTGTTACGCTACCAGATCCGTCGAATCCATGGATCTCGGACAACACGGAATTCTGGGAACAAGAAACTACCCTGTGAGCCAAAAAAGACACCTTATTAATTTTCTACTCTCAGTAATAATTGGCGTATTTTTTTATTAAGCAGTGCAACGGCGGTCGGTGATTGACAGATTCATTAGTGGATATAACCGTCTTTTATGAGTGCATCGTTGATAGGACCATCGTCAAACTTTGGTGAAGTATATGGATTCCAGACCAGAGACTCAAAATATAGTGCAAGTATAGTGAAGGGAAAGGTTTCGCCAGTCGGGGATATAAGTAATGCATCTTTGTAGTGTACAGTGTGAAGGAATCTTTTGGAGGGTCGTAAAAGGTACTATATAAATGTCCGGATACATACATACAGACGTGCAAAGACTGTCTGCCAGTGTTTGTTGGTTTGGCTATTTTGAGTGTTGTGCATTGCACCACTGATTGATGCTTAGTCTTAGTTATATGCATTAAATACAATGCGCAAACATGAATTAATTAACGCAATTTTGGCTATAAGTAAAACTTTAATTATTTTTGATTTCATATCAAATAAATGTTTTGTGGTTTGCTTGTTGTGACCTGTTTAACAGAAAAGACATATCACAGCGCCAGGTCAATCGTTGGAGTTTTTCCATACAGGAACTGCTGAAGGACAGCTCTGGAAGAGAACACTTCATGCAGTTTCTGGAAAAGGAATTCAGTGCAGAAAACCTCAAGTAAACCTTCAGGAATTTCATAAACAAATTGTCATACCCAGATTTGTACATTACGATTCATTGGACATGGTCCACTTTCAAGTTGTTGATTTTTCTGTCTTATGTGCATAGGATCAAGTTTTTTGCTTTTGATCTAAGGTGTCAGATTGTTTAGCATCAAGTAGGTGAAGTGAGTTGAATTTGATCTGTTTATGTGTCAGATTGCTTAATTTAAGTAATGTGCCATGCATCTTATGTCAAAAGGTCAAGTGGATGGAGTGGTCGACTTGAACTAGTGCTGTATAAGTATTAAATTACATTACCTTTGGAAATTTTATAACCTTTCAGCTACAAAAATTGAGAAGAAGCAATGAGAAGGCTATCCGTGAAGCTTGCCTGGTCTGAAATGCATTTGAAATGGGAATATTTTATGTTAGATGGGTAGGCAGCATGAGCATGAAATTGTGCAATTACCAAGACTTACAATATCCTCTGTGGCAAGTAAGAGGGATAGATTCATGTTGGTGTTTGTAAACACACCAGTAAGCAACCATGGGAAATTAAGCTTGAGGCTAATTTTAACTCCAACGCCACTACCTCAGGGTGCCACTCCCCATTTCACATGAAACATTCGGATTCAAAGCCTGGACATCGAAGTGCGAGTCAGTCATTCACCCTAGTGCATCTGCAGATGATGTATTTTGCAATATTTGGAGATCAATAGAGAATTCGAGTACTCGTGAATTATGTTACACTGGGTTAATTTTGTGTTATGCCAGATTCTGGGAGGCTTGTCAGTCGCTGAAGCAGGTTCCACTGAGGCAGGTGGAAGAGACCGTTCGCAACATATACAGGTACCAAGGGGCCGTCCATAAATGACGTCACGCACCTGGGGGGGAGAGGGTCGGAAATTTGTGACGATGTGTGACATGGGGGTGGGGGTCTGAGTAGTGTGACGTCACACCAGGTCTATGTTATTAAATTTAACAATTAACAACAATTTAATTTTAATAATAACAGCACTAATTTTGAGGATTAAATTTTCGTTATTTTTATTAATTACTTTAGGGAACAACCGGGTAGACATTTTCTACCGGGTAGCAAATCCGAGTATTTGGATGTACTATTTGCCGGATCCGGGTACGAACCGAGTACCGTTTTTTACATGTAATAAAAAAAAAAGATCAGCATAAACATTATTTTTTTTACCTGTAATAATGAACCAATTAGATATATATACAAATACGACAGCGACTGTAAGTCTCTATTAGTGTATTTTGTGACTTTTTGTCAATAAAAAAATTGAAAGCTTCAAGTCGAAACAAAAGTTACAAAACTCAAATAAAAATGGAAATAAAATTAATTTAACTAAAAAGATAGAATGTTTATTTGTAAATTGTAACTATAATCTTGAGATTGATCGAATTCCAAAAATTGTAGGTATTTGCGTGGGTATTAGGCCTATTTGCCGAGGCGAATAGTTCCGAAAAACCCGATATCCGGCCGGGGCAAATGGCCGAAGCGATTTCCGGTTGTTCCCTAAATTACTTTAATGTATACGGGCACCATTATTAATAATTTTCTAATTATTTCAATATTTGGTCACCGTTAGATTTTAAAATATTCATGCTTTCGCTATTTGTTCCATGAAGGAGCATTTTGCTTCGCCATGGAAATTGGTTTTAGGGGGGTCAGAGCTTTGTGACGTCATTTTCAGAGGGGGGTCTTACTTTTCGCTGACGAAGTGTGACGAGGGGGGAGGCAGGTGGAAGAGACCGTTCGCAACATATACAGGTACCAAGTAATGTTTTGGTGCAGACATGACTGTAGTCATGGATATCATGTGTCTAAATAATGAGGCTTTGTAGTTGTAAGCTGAGCAAGAAATTATTGTGGCCTATACAATTATGTAAACAAAACTGTCTTGCAGTTTACTATGTTTTCTGTCGAAGTCTGGATTGGCCCTTGATTTTTCTTATGTTACCGTTATATTAGATACCTTTTAATAAATTAATTTCTCATTTAATTATCTTTTTATAGTATTACCTTATTATTAATTACTTTTCTTTGAAATGACCTTCCTTTGCATAATTACCATTTTAGTGAGCACCTGGCTCCTGGTGCTGTGGAACCAGTGAACGTTGACAGCCGTGTGGCAGAAATCGTTCGTAGTCGCATGGAAGGACAGATTGACCGATACTGTCTTGATGAGGCAGAGGTGAGAAGTGAGAACAGCGTTGACCAGTAGAGAAGGAAAAGTAGTAAATGCATCTCAGCATTATAGTTTTCAGTTTCATCTGTTGACCCTATCACACACAGGTAGGGAGAAACAGGTGGCTGGGATTAGTATCAATTGACTTTCCCTATTATTATTATTAATTAAATTTGTGACGTGCATGGTTTAACTGGTTACATCGAAATGTGAATCTGAGGCGTGGAAAATGTGAATCATATACACTCCATGGTCCCTCCTATCTGAGTTAGGAAGGGAGCATGGCTGGAGTGGCCTTCTTTGCACATCTTCTGGTTGTACTTAGCACTGGATTTCTCAACTCGGATTGAGGATGGCTTGACCATGTTGATCCGCCTCTGTCTCCTTCAATAAGTGGCCTTTGGTAGGGGAACCTGCTGAAGGCACTTTGATAAACCCTAATTTCTGCAGATCAGTGAACATGCGCTATATAAATTGTTTTTAAGTATCTATAAACTTCATATAGCACCATTAAATGTCACAAAATAGCTGCCTAACTGAACTAAACAATTGCCTTTGAGAATATCTGATTCAATTACAGCTGTACTCTACACTTTTCCCATTTTAGGACCACATATTCAAACTTATGAAGAACGACAGCTACAACCGATACTTACGATCTGACACATACAAGGAACTGCTCGGACGGCTCAAAAAGAAGGTCAGTGGCAAAATTTTTGTCAAGATTATAATAATAATAACAGTGACAATTTATATGGCGCCGTAACACAGCCATGCCGTTACAAGGGCGCCTCACAGTCAACTAACAGCAGGGTAGGCCTTACAGAACAAATAAGATTGTAGTTAGCCATCTTCACTCCAAGGTTGGCCACAATTGATTGGCGTGCACTGTGAGAGGTGCTTCATAAATATATAGATATAATACAACTGTGTCAGATTAGCTGTCCAACTGTATGTCATCTGTTGCCTTGGTAACTGACTTGTAGGAAATCCTGCTCATGTCGTTCTGACATCAGCTGATGCCATTCTTGGTCTTCCACGTATCAGTGGTCTGGCTGTGCCCTAAATTATTTATGTGTTTTCCAGCAGATTACAAAATTACAATATTTTCATCTGTGGCTACACCTTCTATTGTATAATATTAGTCAATTTATATAGCACTCCTACATGAATAAACTACAATACTACATGTACATGTACTGAGGAGCAATTCTGGAATATGACCTGTGCGGAAATTTGCTTTGGGTTGCTTTTTGCTTTGACAAATGCACGTAAGTTTAAAGCTTCCAAGCACCAAAACAATTTGGTAAAATGTATATTTGCATAGTTCTATTGGTAACACCACATTAAACTCCAAATTTTAGATCTTTTTAGCGCCTCTTTGAAGTTCTGAAAGATGTAGCATAAAATGTGACATACATGGTTATGTACATACACACACATACAGACGTAGGAGCATACGTCCATTTTACCCCTTGAATCTGCCAGTAGAATCTTTATCAAATGATTAAAATAATTGAATAAAATCCAATGACTTCTATTGAACCATTATTGTATTGCATACAGCATCAATCAATGGCCTCTTCAAGCAAAACCACAGTAAAAAATCACAAATCTGTTTGGAGAAGCCCAGAGTCGAAATGTAATGGGTCAAGTAGACCAGGCTTCTTAATTGTTAACTGTGCCGGAAGAGGGTGCAATGTCAGGCATTTGAGTAAAATTGATTTGGCTTTCTTTCAGAGTAAAAAGCGCTTCACAAGCGAAGTCCGTCGCCTGCGAGAGTTGGCAGGAACAAAGGGTCAGCAGCTTTCCATAAATCCGACCGAAACAAGATCGGACTAAAGGACTGGACAAGATCAGACTAGATGATTAGAAGATAAGAGACTAGAAGACTTAACGACGGCTGGCGTCTGTTGAAAGATCTGCAACACCCGTCAAAATGAAAAACTGTTATGCAAATCCAGACTTCATTCAAGCAACACCATTCCAGTTTCCCAAGGAACTGTTTACAAGTCACAATTCCCGTCGCCATGTGCGAACATGACAAGACCCGTCACCTCTGAATGTGGGGGTTGAAATTCCTGTCCAAGCACCATCACCATCCAGTTTCATTGACTTCTTTGTGGAGGTTTCAGCCTGGAACTGTTATGCTTATTAAATATAAAAATGTGCTAGGGGAGGAAGTCACCGAAATGCAGACAAGGAGAAGAGCGCTTTGCCTGATGCAGAAATCCACATTTACCTTTGCTAAATACAGACAGTGAAGTTGGTGTTTAAGGTACAGCTTGTGCCTTAAACACCAACTTTAGTCACACATCAGAGTCTGTACTGTACTGGATCTGAACTGCAGTCGCTAAACTGGACACGGCTATATCAAATGATCTACTCTGTTGCACATTTAGCCCTGTAAGGTTAACAGTGTAGTCTAATCCACGTCTTAGTGCTCTGCTCAGTGCATAAGTATGCAAAGGGAGACAGTTATGTATTGACAGGTGTGGACATGGTGAAGCAGGGATGCAAAGTAGGTCACTTCTTGACAACTGAATGAGTTGGCAAACTGAATTTCTTTTATCGAAAACCCCTAATATCGTTACTACTCGCATACTATTTAAGAGACAGAGAGATACTGCTTATGGATGTTTAATAATCTCTGGAATATATTCCAGAGACGAAACACCAAATATGACTAGCTTTACGACTGTGAATGAAATACACAGGAAACCGGTTTACAATGCTCTATATCATAAAGCAAATGCTAGTTGTACGTGTAACTTGTTCAGTAAATGGACCCTAAAATCAACTCCGCTAACAGGACATCATTATAATGCTACCCTGTTACGACACATCAAGACAATATTACAAGGAGGCTGGCATCAGAACAAACCAACGTAGCATTCATTCACTTGATCAATCGTTTGTCACATCAAGTTTCAGACATCAGCAGAGCTGAATTCAGTTTGGCATCGGTTCCTTTTAACCATTGATTTGAGGTATACTACAGGTTGTAATAGGTCAAGTCCACTCATTCATTCAATAAATTTATATTGAGCCCCATTCAAGGTATCTACTTGGAAAAGCATTCCAGCATGGAATCAGTATTAAGAACAGGTTTTTGTGTATCAACAGATGTTTCTAGACTGGAACTCTGTCACAACCTTACATTTAGGAACCCTATCAATAAACACAGTATAACAAGTGGTAGTTTCTAAAGCCAGTTACATTTTGGATCCACATCACAACAGAATTTATGCTATAACGAAATGTGTTGTAAGAAGGTTCTACTCCTTGGGTCATACAACCAGAGGAACTGATAGTCAAGGCCCTCATTCATATCGACACTTAAATCGGTGTCAGTTGTAATTTCTTCAACCCACCAAAACAATTCAAGATTACAATATGTCTCCAATTTTATTCATTCGACCTGGGCAGTATTTGACGATAATTTTATTTTATTTAATGTCTGTGTCACTGCCACTAGTCTGACTCACTACCACTGTCAAATTTATCGGCATCATCATCATCATCAGAATTGTCCTTTTTGTCCCAGTCTTTCATATTCGGTTTCATCATGAAATCATCTCGAAGAACATCCCAGATTTGTTCCTGTTCTTCCATTGGTTCTTCTTTGATTTCAACTTTAATCGACTCATCCTCATCTTTTTTCTACAAAGTTAAAACAGTTACAAAGTTAGTGTATGAAGTTTAAAAAAAATAAGAAACAGAGCAGTTCCTGAAAGCAAAACCTTAAGGAACAACCCTGGGTGTGACACATTAGTGACTCAATTTTTTGGCCTCGGCATAAAAAGCTGGTGGTCAGTCCTCTCTCTCACCGCCCGATCTTCCCAATGCCCGCAAATGGTCAGCTAACTCTTGACAGCCAAGTTTGCTAAGCGGCACTAGTGGTACAGAAACATTTGACCTAGTTAGGATTTTAAATCTCAACCACTGGGTTGATAGTCCGTCATGCTAACCACTCCACTATTGTGCACCCAATATAAAAACAAGTAAGCCAATGACTAATGTTGAAATAACAATACAATGACAGATAACTCACATTAAAATAAAAACTGCAGATGGAAATTCCAGTGTATGTAAAACCAGCCATCATAAAATTAAGCAAACACAAGTTAACATGTGAGCTTCTATGTTATTGGATTGTTTTGTAGTGATTTTCAAAAGACCTCTGAAAGATGCTGATATGCAGCTGCCGACAGTCCTAGAAATGTTTGTAAAATATGTACATGTATGATGCCAAATTAAATATGCAAAATGCCGATTTAAAATCTGAGTGAAAAAAACTCACTTTTTTCTTGTCTTTAAGTTTGTCAATGAACTCTCCTTTTGATACTGAACTTCTCACTTTCTCTCGTTTACTTTCGGTTGTACCGATCTTCTTCAGTTTTTCCTTGACCATCGTTTGGTGCTGAAGGACCGAGTTGAAGAGCTTTACAACTCCCCTACAGGTAAGACAGATAAAGTAACAGACTAAAACGATCTGGATTTATTCACACAGATTCCCCTTCAATCAATGTTCAAGATTGCTAATAAAGCTGACACTTTACTATTCAAAGCTGTTCTCTTAAATGAGAATCATTCACTCAGATGCCTCTTTCCCAACCAACATTCTACGCCCAATTTTCTAAGGGTCAGACCACATAACTTTAACCTTCCTGACAAAGACGAAATTTTATATCTTGCATGCTATTCCTGAACTCTTACTAAGCTATTACCTCATAGTATTGTATTTTCGTTTATTCAAAACTGGCTGTCAAAACGCAGCCAACGACAAAAGTGCGTAACTTATGGTTATAAGTAAAGAGCCTTGACAAGTTATTGATATGGATATTGTTCATATCTGTCCTGGATAATGTATTGTTAATGTGTTGGATTGTTATACACTATATGGGATGTGAGACCACACAGGGCAGCTAGTAAGTGTTTTTGTGCAGCATGCGCCTGTAGAAAGTTCTTGCTGTCCTTTGCTGGAATGACGAAAGGATGGGGGCCTAGGTCGGAGGTCATATCGACTTATCGGTCGCTAAAATGTGCCAGGTCGCTTAGACCTGGCACTTCTGACGTAAGACATGCCCGGGATCTTTTATGATGGCGTTGAACAGCACGCTTCATCAGTATCGGCTGGCCAGGCCATCGACAGTCGGGCGTTCCCCCGGCAGAAACCCCGCAATCCTCAGTCGCTGAGTGAAACGCTTAATTTATTACAATTTAGGTCTAAGTTGCTCCCATGTATTTTTACCAGGCTGGAGACGCATACATCATTCTCGCCATGGTGGTAGCACGCGTCACCACGTGCAGGGCCTGTGCTATACTATCTAGTTTTTTTTCTATGTACACCTACAGCGTTATGTCTGTTGTTAACACAATAAACAAATATATATGATGATGATAACACATTAATTTATTACAATTTAGGAATTAATAAGTTGCTTCTGGTTTATTTTTTAGAAATCTCCATGGATGTATGCATCATGCATGCAACATGTGTTATAATATGCATGTACAGTTGTACACGCATAGCATTTAAGTATATGGACATTTCAGTGCTATTTTACATAAAAGATTAGCTTTAAGATTCCAGAGGTATAACTTCTTAATCACTTAATTAACCCAACAGATATGTCTGATAAAGATGCAGTTTAACCCTTTAACGATGAGTGTGCACTAAAATGTATGGGAAACCATATGCAGCTCGTCGGTAAAGGGTTAAATAGGTTAGGATAAGGTTCCCCTCCTAAGTGTCTCAGACTATCTCAATTAAAATGCTCTAACACGACAATCTTCATTAACCAAAAACAATTTAAACCAGATTTAGTTTCTTCAGCAAAGTAAAATCTGGTTTAATCTGGTTTAGCTTGAAGTGATCACTGACAGAAACTATAACCAATGGGTTGGGATATCTTGTGTATTATGACATTACAGAATTACAGATTAGACCAGGGGTTCCCAATCTTTTCTATGCCCGCACCCCTGGGAAATGTTTGGGAACCCCTGGATTAGATAATCAAATTTTCTTACTTGGTTGCTATTCGTTTTAATTTGCGAGACTTTTCGATATCTATTTGGGAAAATGGAGGAGGAGCATGACACATTTCTTCCCAAAGCTTCTTCTTTAGCATTTGTTCTCTGTACTCTTGTGCTGATAAAGAGACGTCGTCTTCATCAACTCCAGCGTCTTTCGCTTTTGATGTGCTTTCAAAACTAACAATATCCTCTTCGGTGCCATCCTGAAGTTTAGAAATGGTATTTCAGTATCATTATTATTACGGAATATAATTTTATGCTTGCACACACAGAAAATTAAGCTGAGGAACAGAATGACAGATTCACAACATTAATTCACCAATGACCGTTTGGTTTTGTTGGCACAAAGCTGGCAGCAGCGTAATATTGAACACAAATCTTGTATGGTTAGTGCTTGGAAGGGTAACTAAGTAAATAACCATGTCTAGTAGTTAGTAAACAAGTACTGGTACATTGTATATTCGTTAAACAGCTTCTCCAGCTGTCAAACTGCAGGAGGTTACAATCATTGATTAGTACATTGAGTCATTCATCAATAAGCAAATGGCTGCTGAAACAAACATCACGAAGACTATTACACACATACAGCAGATTATTGATTCAACATTACTTAAAAGCATAATTGATTGACTCCAAGTAAATCGAGAATCCTTACTTAAAAGCATAATACACTATTTCATAGTAAATTGAAGAACAGCATGAGGCCGTAGACTGGGCCTCAAGGTCCCTTGTATGAAGAGGGTGTAGAAATAGAGTGGAGAAAGAAAGGCTGGTAGAGGTTCGATGATCACAAGGTACCGGCAAAAGGCAGAGGCCAAGTGCCACTTGGAACACCTGCCAATGATACTGTCGACGTTGAGGGTACACACTGGGAATTTAAAAGTGTCCTGTCAATGAACTGCATTAGTTGTGTTTAATGCTCACGAGAATGATCCTTAGCCCCATAGAATGCTTCTGCAGCATTTATGGATCAATAATAAAGTTGGGTAACAAATTTCAGAAATGTTCCAGTTTGCAAGTAAACATTACCTTTAAAAACAAATCTCATTTGGAACAGGAATTCTGATAACATTGCACTATCTGGGATACAGACCCCAAATTTAATGAAGTTGTCAAATATTCCTCCATTAAAATGCAGCCAATGCTGTAACATGGCATACCCCCACTGCTCCTTATAGCAACAGCATTATGCAGAGCTTCAAGTAACATATACAAAATTCCAGACCATTACACATGGTTTATTGTTTTTACTCACCGATGCTTTGAACTTTTTGTTTACAGGCAAATTTTTTCCAGTTGCTTTCTGTTTTTGTTTCTTCAGCAGCTCTTTATCAGATTTTGCATTTGCCAGAATTGGCACCTTTTTCTCTGCTACGGAGGACGATAATATTTTGGCCATAACATTGGCCAGACCTTTTGAAGCTGAACATGACGCATTGTCTGAAAGGATAAATGTACTGTTCTGGGGTAAAGCAAGTTAGCACAAATAACTGTAACGCTGGTAAATGAGGCAACACTTCTAAAAGTGGTAATGCTGTTTACTGTGGTAACACAGACAATATTGGTTACACTCAAGTAAACATAATTTTGTAAACTCCAAATTTAAAAGCTAAGCACAGGGCACAAAATTATTTAAAAGCTCTTTGCCATGTCAAAGAGGTTGTCCAGGTAGGTATACCAAATGAACAAAAAAAGCCAGAAGACCACGTAGAGAAGGACGTTTCATTTAGGTTGGAAGAAATGATAGTGCGTGAGCAGCAACATTGACGGAGGAAATGAGAATGCTCTGAATTCAGTATGGAGATCATTCCAGTCAAGGCGCGTCTGTAACTAATTTCCGTAAAAGCGCCCACCATATACATATTTCTCACCCAGGACCTCAGATCTTAGACCACAAATAAATTGTTAATAGATGTAATCTTAGTTATATTTAGTTGTGTGTGTGTGACTTTATAATTTGATCCTGCTATAGTTTAGGTAAAACTCGATTTAAGCGTATTTTATTATTTCCATGTAAAGTCAACTCCATTTTAGCATATTTTATTATTCCCTGTAGGCCCTATAGTCAACTCCATTTTAACATATTTTATGTTTAAAAAACATAAAACCTAAGAAACAATAATTTGGAATGATGAAAATAATTCTGTGCATAAATAGAAGTTAGATTGATGAAAAATAATTCTTTGAGCAAACAGAAGCTGGAGTGATGAAAATAATTCTTTGCATAAATAGAAATTGGATTAATGACCGTTTTCGGCATTACTATAGAATCGGGAGCGCTACTTTCGTATAGATAGTATATAATCTATTGTATCTTTTGGCGTACTGTCATTGGCTGGAATAAACAACTTCCGCGAATGCTTCACCCGAATAAATTTCTATGCCTTTCTTCCCTATTAAGCACCGTGGGACTGTTTTTATCTGCTTTTTAATGACGACGCTAACCCTAACCGACCCTCACGACGTAAAGTTTTATAGTCCATGTCAGTTATGTTGAGGTTATGCGTCATTGTCACGCTTCGTGAGGGTCGTTTATGGTCAGGGCTATGGTTAGTGTCGTCCTAAATATACCATAACTAGCGGTCCCTGAGTCTATAGTAATGTCCAGGTTTCATTAAAATCATTGAAATAAACACGTTAAAATGGAGCCGACCATCCATAATAATAAAGGATAAATCTTCGGCGGTGGAAAATTCCGCCTCAGAAGTAACATTTTCTACACAATTCTGCGGCGGAAGACCTTTAAGCATGCGCAACTGTCGGCGCATGCGCATTGTTCAAAATGCATCACTTTCTATAAATTGCCATCGTGAGGGTCGGTTAGGCGCTGTGACGGTCGTTTTTAGATAAATGTGAAAAAATTCCACCGCAGAAGTAAGTTTGGCATTCTATTAGTAAGTTTACGTGAGTTGCGTGGCAGCATATTTCGCCGCAGAAGCACCACGCAATAAAACACGTTTTACTTTTAATAATTTAAAAAAAAACAAGAATAAAATACGCTAAAATGGAGCTTTACCATGGTTTATTTCGAATATATATGCACTCGCTGTATACAACGCAATGCATGTGCGGTTGGGGTACGGGCCGACTCCCCGAAGGGAATTTCGGCCTGATCCCCGAAATTGATTTTCTAAGTCCGACCCGAATGAACATCATTAACAAATACATATTTGAATAGACAGCATATCGTATACATCAAGGCCACGCTAGGTCATGTTTACACTTGAACTTTGAATAGCTCGGCCGCTTTCTATAAAACTGTTTTCGGGAAATTGGGCTTTTGTCTGTTTTCAGCGTTTTCGGGGATTGGAGATTCGGGCTGACACCTGCGGTTGTCACATGCAATTAAAGACTACTTACTTACTTAAAAGCATCTGGGTGTACGCAAGAAACTACCTTCGTTACTGCTATCAAGCTCTTCAACTTCCATTTCACCGCTAGACGATTCAATTTCGTCTTCTGAATCGGTAGTTGTTATCATAACTTTCGCCATATTCAGAATTAATTCTATTTCTGTTAAAATTTATTCTCAAAATCAAACCACGTTTTCAACTCACATACGGAAACAGATCGTAAAAAAAGTAAGTATGTGAGTAAGCAAGATTGGCTGCATGCGTATATGGAAATTATACAGCGCCTTCACATGATTGTCTTGTAGGTATCCCCAAAACCGAAATAAAGAATATATGTGGGAAAAGATGGTCTTGCACCAAAGCAATCGAACAGGTGTCCACACGCTTCAAGCGTTAAGCCTGTATAAGTGAAAAAGTAGAGTGCTTTCTAAGCCTCTAACCATAATGTAAGAAATAGGAGCGTATTTCTTACATTGTGTGCTCTAACCTAGCCTTAGACATTTTCCGGTAACTGTCCAACATCGGAACGCAATCTGCTTTTCCTGGACCTTAAGCATGTTAAACATCTAATAGTAGTAGTAGTAGTAGTAGTAATAATAATAATAATAATAATAATAATAATAATAATAATAATAATAATAATAATAATAATAATAATAATAATAATAATAATAATAATAATAATAATAATAATATAATATTATTATTATTATTATTATTAATATTAATATTAATATTAATATTATTATTAATATTAATAATAATAATAATATTAATAATAAAAGAATGGGACCTCAGATGCACAGACAAGGCGTGAACAAGCCTGCTCGAGTCCACAAGCTGTCCACGCGATCGTACTCGTCTGCTAGCTTCACGAGCACCTCATTCGGAAGACTCGATGCTAGCTCCCTCAGTGACTATTCAGACTATATGTATATAGGTGGCCCTAACCAGCGGGACTCTGTTCCTTTCTGGGTTCCCTGTTGCGACCAACAGATCTGTGTTCTTTGTACAACGAAATGTTACTTTGTCAATGTTTGGAGCAATAAATTGATGGTAATGTTATGGTTATATATATATATAATATATATATACAGTGCTTTTTTCAGCTGGAGCAGTCCGGAACGGCGTTCCGGCACCTTTTTCAGCCATTAAAAATAATTTAGTAAATTAAATTTTTAATAAAAAATTATTTAAAATTTACTTAGATACTTTAACTTAATTTCAGTGCTTTCAGTGTTTATTGATATCGATTTATATGAAATAGAAATATTAGCATAAAATATTCCCCTATAATTGTTCTGAATTTTTTGAGTTCCGGAACCTTTTCGTTCAGAAAAAAAGCACTGTATATATATATATATATATGCATATATTGGGGTACAAACTATGTACAGTATATTTATTATGTATATATATGTATATAATACAGTATATGTATATATATATATGTGTGTGTGTGTGTGTGTGTGTGTGTGTGTGTGTGTGTGTGTGTGTGTGTGTGTGTGTGTGTGTGTGTGTGTGTGTGTGTGTGTGTGTGTGTGTGTGTGTGTGTGTGTGTGTGTGTGTGTGTGTGTGTGCCTAGCAGGACTGTGCCTAGCAGGACTCTGGTCCCTTTTGGATCTCCCAACTGTTTCCCTTCACTAAGTACTTAACCAATCTGTACCTAACTTTTTAATAATTGCCTTTCTCAGAAAAGCTGTACTCATGGACTGTAGCTGAAATTGTGAAACAATAAAAGACCGATTTTGATTTGATATATTATATATGTATAGATCTGAATTACAGTCAATCTAAATCAGGCTGTCTGTCTGTCAGTTTCTGTGTGTCTCTGTATGTCTGTCTGCGTCTGTCTGTCTGTCAAAAATTCCAGAAATTGGTTTGCTTTCAGTTTGCTACTGAAGCACTGTTGATCCATACCTTATGTTCATAGCAGCTTGAGATTTAAATAATACCTTTACACTGATAGATTTTGATCAGCACATTTTATGGCATTAAAACAAGTTCATGATTGTGCTTGAAATATCAATTGCATGTGACATAATTTGACAAAGCTTTTCTAACCAATCTACATGCAACAAATACAGCCTTCGGTGCAAGTAGGTCACTGTTATTTTAAACTATATCTGTGGATTCATGTAATATATTACTAATAAACTTTACAATATTGTACTGATTTCTTCAATAACATCAAGTGTGTCAGAATCACTTACATAAAAATGTTTAACTCACATGGGCATTGAACCACTTACTTACGGTCTTACAGCCTGATCTTCTGGATGTTGACCTGATTACGGCTTGGTTTTGGTGTCCCATCGATTGATACCTTGTGCATTAGACACCAGCACAATAGAATTTACTAATTACAATTACAAGTACTTAAAAAATGTTAACGCATAATTGGCAATGTCATACATTAATCGACTAGGTGGCATACAAGTGAAAGAGGGCACTGCTCTGACTTTTGGTTCGTGTTGTGTGAAAAGTGAAAGATTCATATATACACAATTTTAATTATGACATTGCCAGTGATCATGATTACCAATAAACAAGCTACCTGAAATAGCTCTGTAGGTCCACTTTCACTATAGCGCTACCTATTATGGGTGACAGTCGATTCCACATTCGATAGGTGGTGTCTAAGCTCCCAAAAATCACTGTAAAATATTCCGATTACATTACATTGTCACACTGTCCTTCCTCTCTGCAAAAGTTCGCTATTTGCAGTCTCTTATTTTATCTTCTCCCCATCCAACTCTGTCGGGCTGACAGTGGATCAGACCGCCAGAGGGCAGCACATATGCTGTCACTCGGACGTGAAGTTAGAAGTATTCGGCAAGACGTGGATCGCGATGGATCCTCTCCTCCATTTCCATGTACTTTCGCGGAGCCAGTTCCTTGTGTCTTAAACAGAAAAGTAAGTAAGAACAGGAGTAAGTGATCTGTGTTTTAACTAGCAAAATAAGTCAGCAGAGTAGCCATCTGTGACCTAATGCCAGCATATCACATCCATAAACACTTGATACATTCCATATGGGAGTATGGGTACTGGCAGAGCAAATATAAGTTTATGTGGACATTTATATAGCACCATCATTAGAACTTCTCTAAGGCACTCTGTCTGTCTGTCTGTCTGTCTGTCTGTCTGTCTGTCTGTCTGTCTGTCTTTCTGTCTGTCTCACTCTCGTGGCAAACCCAGCTCAATGAACTCAAGCCAAGGATGTGGCATCAAATGATGTCGGTGTTGGTTCAAATGAAAAGTCTAGATGTAGAGTAACACTACTTAAGTACATCATAAAAGTGTCCAAATGAAAAAATAAGAAAAAAATCAAAGTGGAGAATTCAGTTAAATATAAGCCAAATCAGAAAAGTGTTTCAACAACAACCTAGGATAATCCGGATCTAGTCCATTCTCTCACCAACAGCGAAGCAAACACACCACAGCACCACCTACTGTCACCTGAGTGTAATGAGCTATAATAAGAAAACTGCTTGCTAATTACATGTCTGCATGAAAAGAAGTGTAATCTTGTGGTTTACGGATGCTTTGACTAAAACCCAAACACGACAATTGCCATTGAACAACAGGACGATCATTCCTTACTAACTACAAGGCATGACAGGGAATTGGCAAATTTAGATGTGTACCGGGTTTTGAACCCAAGATGCAGAGGTGAAAGACTGACAAGTTACCACTTAGCAATCACATACTGTCCCACCTGCAGAGCCAATGATTAGAAAAGGTGAGTCATTACCTGTCCAAGCGAACCTCTAGAATGTGTATTCTGAACATGGCAGCGCTACACTTTGCGATGTATTCCTGTTCGTCGGCCTTCTGAATCGAGATCTGGTTCTGAAGATACCAGTTTTGAAGCTGCTGGAGCTCACGAGTCTCCTGCACAAAGAACCAAATAGAATGTGCAGATGAAAGCTGTCTAGAAGCCATACATTTAGTATGTACACAGAAATCCAGAAAAATTGGCCCCTCCCCCTCCCAGTATGCACGTGTACTTTTTTATCCCATCCCCGACCTGCACACATACGCTTGACGCACCCCGAATCCTATAGAATGGTCTATATTTAATCTATGCAGAAACAATCAAGGATTAATAATATTAACATGTTTAATAAAAACGAGTCCACTGGAGTGGTCTGTGGCATACAAGTAACACCTCTCCCAGAGTCCTAATTCTCCAAGTAGTTCTCGTCTGATAGCTGTTAAGTGGCTCATTTGAACAAGACCAATAATAGACAAATTATTATCGACTCTTCACCCCACCCTCTGTTTCCTAGACGTAGTTATATTATCAGTAGACTCCCATATGCAAGCACATGCATTTGGGTTACCCCTCCCCCTCCATGCGGTGAGGTAAGATCAGTTTAGGTAAAGAGAGGCAAGTTGAATTAAAATAAACTGAGATTAAGTAATAACTTTTTATCTGTCAATGGTATTTATCAACAGTAATCAAAACTAATCATCAGATACAAGGTGTGGGCCTTTGAGGATCTCTCAATTGAAGCAGAAATGCATTGGCATTACTCCAGCTACAGTTCTAATGAAGAGATCAGACAATTTCAAAATACCTCTTCATATCGACTTTGGATCAGATTCGCTTTATCGATCAAGCGCTGCTTCAGGTTATTCAGACAGTCTTCACGTAACTTATAAGCCTGGTGACGGGTCAGTTTCACGGGATTATCCATCTGGATTAGGAAAGGCGCAAGATAGTCCAACTCCTTCTCCTGTTTCTGCAGCTTCTCTTCCAGCTGTTGTTTCTCCTAGAAAACAAGAAGCACTCCAACAGTTAATATATAGAACTCTTGACTTAATATCAAAATGATGCACACTTGTATGTGTGGGATCATCTATGCCTTGGCAGATCCAAGAGAGCCATGCCTAAGGCCCATGCTATCCTGAGTTTAAGGGAGGAGACAAGGCCAGAGTGCCGTCCCCTGGATACATCCTAGCATTTATTTACAGCTGTTCTGGGAACCTATGAAAGGACTGTTGCTACGGCAAAGGGAAAGCATGCTCAGATACATACAATAATCCAACCTCTGTAGCAGTGTTATTATAGTTAAGGAAATTTGTTGTATTCAAGATTTTATTTAGTCTAAGTTCTAATTTTATTTTTCCCATTGCAATCAATTTAGTTTTAGTTCAATTTTTATTTTACAAATCATCTTAGTTTTAGTTCTCCTGTAAAAATCATTTACGTTTCAGCTATAGTTCTACTTTCAGTCCAACATCTATTTTAAAAGCTCAACAGCTAAAATCTAGAAAGGACTTAAATCAAAAAGAACTAAGTATGATAATTAAATAATAAATAACTAAATCTATAAACTTAGTCTCGGTTGGAGTTGGACCTTTCCCAAAGTGTAATTAATGGCCCTGATGATATTAACAGTTGCAATCTCTTTTCTTCTCCTTTTAGTTCTTGTGAACGAATAGCTAATTATTTTAGTTTAAGTTTTAGTTTTTGTTACGAAAATAACACTGATCTTTTCCAGTAGGACCTATGACAAAATCCTTTCAACTTTTGACAGACATGCAACTCCACTTTCTGAAACCACACAAAGTTTCTGGTAGGCAAAACACACTTTAAACAGTACCACCCTAATACATGAACGCTTTAATAAAGAATTAAGACATACATAACATGATATGACATGACATAGTATAACAGAAAAACAAAGTTTACCTCATTCTGAAGACATTCTTAATATGATAGAATCATCACTCAGTCTAACATAAGAAAAATGCTGTTACTTGTAATTCCACACACGACCATTTCTAATCACCTTCTCAGCATAATGCTCAGAGCTTCTCATTTGAAAATGGAAGGCGATTTGAAAATCGATCGCGCTGGATGAGTAGGCGATTGATGTGGGTCGAACATGATACCTTTTGTGTAGGCCTACAGCGTATTTTTGTATCGTATTCGTATAGCTGCATACTACATGGTTGTCCATTAACTGCTGAAGTATTATACGCGACACCTATTAACCGTCGAGAAGACTCCTCTGCTTGTCGATGCAATGTTTAATCGATCCTAGCCTGAACTTTCACAAGTAATGTAAATTAGGTAAATATAATAATGGTCTGGCTACAGGTTCCTCTTGGAGTCTAACTCATCGTGCGCGATCGATTTACCGATCGACCAGACCTCTGCTAGGCGATCGACCAAGGAGATCGATCGATCGATCGCCTCAAATGAGAAGCTCTGATAATGCTTACAATTTGCAGTCGATGTTGTTTTGCCTTCTCGTTGCGTTCTGTGTCGTAGATAGACACCTCCATTTTTCTACTTGATTCTTCCCCAATTCGATTTGTCAGTGTCTCCTCAATTTCTCGTTCTGTTGCACGCACGTGGTCACAGCTGGCTACCTCGTCCTTGAGCAGCTGGACCAACATCTCGTAAATCTCGACCTTCTTCTTGTCTTTGCCATTTGGGTCAGCCTGTATGCAGACAGGTCAGGAAATTAAGTGATGACAGAATTATGTAGAACAATAATGGAAGCTTAATAGTATATAACAGTGAGTAAAAATAATAAGAGTAACAATATGGAATGATCATGACAAGGATGATGATGATGATGATGACACTAATTCTTGTATTAATGATAGCAGTAATAACCAGAGTAGGATTAAGTGAAACACGAGAAGGAAGAGGATTAGGAGGAAGAGAAAGAACAGATTGGCCATTCCAGAACAATGCACCATGTACTCTAAACATTTTTCCAAATCCTTTCCAGCTACTACCCTGAAATCCCTCACAGCAGAAGAGCCACTGACACCTCACAAGACTTTGATATCCAGCGACTGAGCACCATCCGAAACACTCAGAAACAGCAGCAAAATGCATACTAGGTCAAAGGTCACATTAGAAGCCTGAATGAACCAAGATTATCGTGTAACATCCACACATGACCAAAACTAATTGATAATAGTAATAACAATATTGTTATTATTACAATCATATTCTTTAAATTAATCCCCATTAATTAAAAAATTCCTTTAGCTTAATATTTAACACTAGAAGCACCGAAGGGGTCAATCTGACCCCTTTTGGTTTTTAGCGGAACGCACCTCGGCCCCAGATCTAGCCCGGGTCCTGTAATTTTATGACTTTTCCTAACTTCGTAGGGTGTACCCTCTGCCAAAATTTGAACTCGGGGTGATTCATAATTTCTGAGATTTTTGGTGTTCTACCTTTAAGCACCAAGGGGTCAATCTGACCCCTGTATTAGTACTTTCATGTCAGGCTACGCATTTCTTGTTTTTCATTCAATAATATTATGGATCAAAGCTAATTACGTAATCAAATTTGAGAAGATAGGAGATCTGGTGAGAGGAGATCAGGTGAGAAGATAGGAGATCTGGTGAGAGAAGAGGATATATAGTTAGAGGAGAGGAGATCTGGTGAGAGGAAAGAAGATCTGGTCAGAGGAGAGAAGATAAGACGAGAGGATAGGAGATTCGGTGAGTGGATAGGAGATCTGGCGACAGGAGATGAGATCTGGTGAGAGAAGAAAAGATCTGGTGAGAGGAGATCAGGTGAGAGGATAGGATATCTGGTGAGAGAAGAGGAGATCTGGTGAGAGGGTAGGAGATCTGGCGATAGAATTAGAGATATGGCAAGAGGAGAGGGCATTTGGCAATGGGAAAGCAGATCTGGGGAGAGAAGAGGAGATCTGGTGAGAGGATAGGAGGTCTGGTGAGAGGAAACAAGATCTGGTCAGAGGAGAGATCTGGTGAGAGGATAGTAGATCTGGTGAGAGCATAGGAGATCAAGTGAGAGGATTGAAGATCTGTCGAGAAGGATGATTTGGTGAGAGGAGCGGAGATCTGGTTAGAGGAGAGGAGATCTGGTGAGAGGAGAACAGATCTGGTGAGAGAAGAGGATATTTGGTGAGAGGAGACGATATCTAGTGGGAGAAAGAAGAACTGGTCAGAGAAGAGATCTGATGAGAGGATAGGAGATCAGGTGAGAGGATGGGAAAACTGGCGAGAAGAAGGATGACTTGGTGAGAGGAGATCTGGTGAGAGGAGATGAGATCTGGTGAGTGGAGAGAGATCTGGTGAGAGAAGACGTATATCTGGTGAGAGGAGAGGAGATCTGGTGAGAGGAGAGGAGATCTGGTGATAAGATAAGAGACCTGATGAAAGGAGAGGAGATCTGGTGAGAAGATAGAAGATCTGGCGAGAGGAGAGAAGATCTGGTGAGAGGAGAGATCTGGTGAGAGGGTTGGAGATTTAATGAGAAGATAAGGTTAGGTCTGGTGAGAGGATAGGAAATCTGGTAAGAGGAAAGAAGATGTGGTTAGGAGATCAAGTGAGAGGAGATGAGATCTGGTGAGAGAAGAGGAGATCTGGGGAGAGAAGAGAGATCTGGTGAGAGGATAGGAGGTCTGGTAAGAGGAAAGAAGATGTGGTTAGAGGAGAGATCTGGTGAGAGGTTAGTAGATCTGGTGAGAGGAGAGGAGATCAAGTGAGAGGATAGAAGATCTGGCGAGAAGGATGATTTGGTGAGAGGAGCGGAGATCTGGTTATAGGAGAGGAGATTTTGTGAGATGAGATCTGGTGAGAGGAGAACAGATCTGGTGAGAGAAGAGGATATCTGGTGAGAGGAGAGGATATCTAGTGGGAGAAAGAAGATCTGGTCAGAGAAGAGATCTGGTGAGAGGATAGGAGATTTAGCGAGAAGATAGGGTGAGATCTGGTGAGAGGAGAGGAAATCTGGTGAGAGGATAGGAGATCTGGTGAGTGGATAGTAGATTTAGTGAGAGCGGAGGAGATCTGGTGAGAGGAGAGGATCTCCTATTATCCCATTCCAACTTACTTATTACACTTGTTTATGCTAATGTAATTCATGTTAATAAAGTTGGTAGTCAATTTAATTGAATTTGCAATTGACTTTGCATTAGAAATTATTTGGGGTCTAAATGACCCCTTCGGTGCTTCTAGGAAGTTCGATTTCTCGGTACTTCTAGTGTTAAATCCAGAGGGATCAGTTGTACAGTGGGCAAAAAACTTACTTGAAACATAACATGACTCTCCGGATTCCAATTAATTAAGGATCCCTTTCCATCTCCTGATTGTGGCTTGATGAATTCTCGTGTCGTTGCTGCTATCTGATTTCGCCCTCGATGATACGTTAAGTTAATCTTCTCCTCAAAGATGTCATAGACAACTTCAGCGACATCATCCTCTGCACGCTTCAGCTCATTGCGTGCATAACGCTCAATTATTTTCTAAAGTAAGCATTTTAATGGTTAATAAATAATCTTTATTAATGAAAAAACTTTTACCCTGGTACCATTTATTAGTCAAACAGATTATCAGTCAATCAAACAATTATTATTTTTTATTTATAAGTATGAGACAAAAGTTTCACACTTTATAAACAACAATGCATATAAAATTTTAAAAGTCAGACACAAAATGATAGTTAAAAGTAGCAGAATATTTGTAGATTGCCTTACTAAGTTCTATTACTATAAGTAACTAATGAAAGGCTTAGGAAAGTAATTGGATTCTACGAGACATTTACGTGAGTTATAGTAATGTAAGAGTAAAGGAACATGGGTTCTGACAAAAGAAACTGAGTTTAAGAGGATTGAAACTGGGTTCCAGATTGATCACACTGAGTTTCAGAATAATGGTGATCTACAGTTAAGATGTGCTGATGAGGATCCTGTCACAACAACAGACAGAGAGAAAGAGAGACAAGCAGACAGACATCTAAAGCAGAGTGAGAGAGTTACAGAAGAAAATGACAGACAGACTTTAAGACAGACTGACACAGAGGCGTAAACACAATAAGAAGATAGGAATACAGAAGAACCAGAACCTCAGACAAACAGAACAACATACAGAGACAGAGACAGAGACAGAGACAGAGACAGAGACACACACACACACACACACACACACACACACACACACGCATGCATACAGAAGAAGAAGGGGTAACAACAGAAACAAACAGAACCTCAATAGGTTTCTCGGCTGGCTTTGCCGTTGTGTTTGTCTCTGCTGGACCCAATTTCAGATTACGTCCTCCATACGCCACATGTCGGTGAACAAGGAAGTCGCCTCGGTTGACAAAATATTCGTCCATTTCCGTTGCAGTCTTCACTCTCTTGTGCAATCCGTCGACTCTGGCCAGATTGTAGTAGATCATGGTTCGCTCGCTCTCTGGTCCGGCTCCCCCAATATTTTTATAATGGTGTTCTGAAAGAGAAACAATTATCATGACTATGGTTGATATTGGTACTTTCTCACAGTACAATACACTACATACAAATGTAATACAATACAGTGCACTGAAGTGCACAATGAGCATCAGCATTTTTCTGTACAGTACAATGAGTACAGTACAATGAGCATCAGCATTTACCACACATTTTTAGTTTACATTTTAGATCTGTCAGTAAGAAGTTGGTAAAAAATGGTACCAGTTTTGTTCATAGCACACGACCTACGTACTTCAATAAAATCTAAAATAATTCGAAGTTTAACTATAAAAGTACTCCTGCGATTTAACTTCAGTAAAAGTACAAAATCATTGTTCCAAATTATCTTTTAAAGTTAATGTAAAAATTCCAAGAACTATTGTGATGGGTCCATATCATGACACTGAGACAACTGGTGGCAAGTCATGGACCCATCATGAGCCTAACGAACGTGACTACCAGAGATACACCTCTGCTAAATTAGGCAAAACCATTTATTCCAGAAATATCTTACTTCTGTACTTCAGTCCACTTACTTACTCACATCAACTGTGATAGCCTCCATGGTATAACAGTTTTACAACATGAATGAAGTTGATTGGAATTTGAACCCAGGTCATAATGGCAGAAAACATATGTGTTAGTTGTGTCAAAACATTCATCACTCTTCCTCAGATGGATATCATAGATAGATCACAATGGTCTCATGTTTCTCGCTGATCCCTTTCCAATGCCATATTTCTCTCTGTGACAAGATCAAAATTTGGTAAAACTTAACTTCACAAACTAATGTTGGTGGGTGCCATACAAAGTAAATATTCAGCACCTCTGAGATGCTTCAGTCGACCGGGTGAAAAGAATTCCACAACCCAGCCGGTCATTTGGTTGAAATGACGCTCTTTCAACTTGTCCGCTCGATGTGCAAAAAACTCTTGCACTTGACACAGTTTTGTCACTGCAGAAAAACAGAAAAACGTAATGTAAACGTACATTTATGTAGCACCTATTGCAGGAAAGTGCAAGACTTTGAACCATTTACTGACAGTAGCAACAGCTATAAGGTACTAACAACTGCATTTTCTTAACCTCAACATATTACGACAGGTGGCCAGTCTTTTCTCTATCTATCAGCCTTCCTTATTGACAGTGTGCAGTTCAGGTACTCATCTTTTATCCAAGTCCATTAGGCAGCATTAAAGTAAAAATACTCCAGTGTCCATTATGGAACATTAAAGGAAAAGTACTTCAATTTTGTACTCGGTGACAATACAGTACAATACAACCTGCATTTATAATGTGCCTTAATAAAACAAAGTCTTACTCAAAGGATGTGTTACAATGTAGTGATTAGTCAAAGTACTTAGAGAAAGGCTGAGTTTTAAGTTTAGATTTTAAAATAATTGATCGAAGACGTTCTTCGGATTGGTTCTGGTAAAGAGTTCCATTCACCTGGACCGGCTACTTCAAACATTTTTTATCCAAATTGTAGATTTCCTCTTTTGATTACAAAATACATTGGTTAAATACATTTATGTTGTAAAATAGTACGCTATTTGCAGCCCATAGCAAAATCCTAATTATGCTTTAACACTTTAACGACTAGAGTGTACGAATAGTGACTGAGAAACCAATGCAGCTCATCATAAAGGGTTAAATATCCAGAGCGCCAACAGAACAATGAAGAAAAAAATGTGCAAAAAATACTCGATTACATTCGAGATCTTCATAAATTGACAGTCGTGTGACAAGTCCATCGCTCAAGAGATACGGTGCAAACTTCTCCATTTTGGCTCTTTTGTAAAGTTTCGTCTTCTTGCCAAGTGGACATCTCTTCCGAAAGTCTGAAAATCACAAACATCAACCAGAGTTATTTACTAATCATTGTCACTATTTTTAAAACCTGCTTCAAAATGCTCTTCAATGATTTCAACCAAATATGCACTCCATTATTTAAAGAGATGGCTGCTAATGTTGCTGACCGTTTGGTGTTATGCAGATCGGACTGACCCAAGATGGCGGCAGGTCAAGATGTTTCTCGATATCCTCCTGATTCTGAAACAAAAGAACATAAGAACATAGGTCATCAACTATTTTGCTTCTTAGCATCACACTGGATTCCTTGGCTCAAGCTTTCCTGATTTTCACTTTGGCAATAATCGAGCTCTTACTAGGCATTGGCCCTCAAAGGTCATCAAAATTGCTTAAGAAATATCTATTTGATTTTTGGCCCAGGCCTCAACCTATGCAACTTTACAGCTACAAATTTTTACCCAAATCTATATAGCTAGGAACTACAGTAGATAAGCCTAAATATCATCAGTGTGAGGTCAAAAAGGGTGCTATACAAATTTTCAGATACATTACACATGTATGTATACAGACAAAAAAGGGTTGAGCTCCTCTCAAAATCTCTGCGAGGATACAGCACCCCAACCTCATCAACATAAAAACCCTGAAGTTACCACTTCCTCTTCTTCGAATCCTTCATTTCCTTCCTCAGATGGTAGGAGCAACTGTGGAGTTTCATTACTAGGAAACATGTATTCCCACTGTGTACAGTCTCCAAGGTCATATTTCAGCTTCTGGAAAAGAAACACAACACACAGAAATTATACAGACAATATTTAAATCCAGTATAAATAAAGCAAAACCTTGATAGTCTTTCGTATAAAGGATCTTTGGCTTAATCACAGCAGCTCCGTAATGTAGCATACCAGGTAATGTAATTTGTAATTATTTCTCCTACAGCCAAACATTATCATAGCCTTTTGAAGTATCTAGACAAAACTGTCTGGTAGCAACAGAGGGCAGTGAAAGCATTTCACACCAGACTGCAAGCATTGTCTGCCAGATTGGTGACATCCACCTAATACTACGTAATGTAATAATCTATGTAATAATAAGTAAGTATACTCTTTATTAACCAAATGCTAATCACACACTGCATATGTACTGACAATATGTAATGTACTAATAGCTTTAGACATATGCATGAATGGGTTCAGCATAGGAATATTATCTGGAGAAACCTAAAAAAACATAAGTGGCTGTTCAAATATAGGTCTATAGGACAAAATGGAAAAATAAGTGAATAAGGCAGAAAAGGAGTGATCTCAATAATATAGGAATGCAATAGAGTTTTCCAGAAGGACTATTTAACTCTGCCTAGAAAGGCTAGTATTACCACTAGAAAGATGTCGCCAATTGTACAGTATATAGATAATTTATGTAGTGCCATCATAACACACCGTGACTCCTTCCGAACAGTCCTGCATGTTGGCCCAGTAGTTACGGTGGTTCCAGACGGACTCGATGCCATGATAGTTGACGCTGTTTACCGAATGTGACAACCCAGTCAAAGGTTCAATGAAGAATGGTTCGGCAACCTCACGTCTTCCTTCAAGGACAAGGACCCATGAGTGGATGCGCAGACCGTGGAGTGAGTCAGGCGGAGGCTGCTCCAAAATCTGGAACAAATCATCACTATGCATGTTTTGTAAAACAAAAAAATCCATGTACAACTAGCAGACATTTGGATCTCAGCAAAACATTATCATCTTATTATTGTTCCAAAGCTCATACCTATTTTGTTACAAAATGAATAAATTATTTATCATTATTTTAATCACTATCATTATTGTAAATCTTTTTTAATCTCTCAGGATTACTAAAATTAGGGAGCAATTTTCTGGCATGAATATTCTTTGCTGATGGTTTTATGGGCCGAGGTAAACACGATCACTCCGGGACTTCAAGATTATTACAACTGTTAAAGGCCTGGAATGGTTGTTATTATTATCATTAGTATTAGTATTAGTAACAGTTTTATACCTATCCAATGTGCGCAGTCAGCATGTTAAAATCAGAGTTGGGTTTTCTTTTGGATTATCTCAGTTTTATCACAAACATTTTCACTTAAGCAATGGAAAGTTAAGTAAAGACAAGTTAAAAAGGTCAAGTTAGATACAATTAATAAAGATGAGGCAAATCAGGTGAATAAAAGTAAAGATAAATCAACATAAGGTGAAGTGAGGCAGAATGAGATAAGTTCATAATGGCATTTCTTAATAACCATCTGTTGTTCTTCTTCCTCCTTCTGTCTTTTAGCATCATCTGCTGCCAGCTGCTGCAGTCGCTTTGCTTCCTGCTTCCTCTCAAAACGACTTGTGAGGTCCTTCGGAGGACGAACCGCGTACTTCTTCATCGGCTTCTCAGCATCAGCTTTCTGATTCTGAAACACAGACATCTTGTTTCTTTGTAATTCGGGAGTTTAAAACCTGAAAAATCATTAATGCTAAAAAATAAGATGCATCATAAACGGAACTATCCTACTCACACAGAGCATCTCCATGCTAGTTCAGCAAAGGGTTTCTTCTGAGGAAAATCTGGTATCGATCCCCAATACCTACAGCCTTTGTTCTTATATTATTATCAGGATGGGACCAGTGTTTTTCTAAATATATCAAATGCATCACAAACCACGCATTTAAGACATTTAGCATACAGATAAGAAAAAAAGATAAAGTTATGGTACAATTTGAAGTTTACTTTATCAATTCAAAGTTTGTATTCCTAAAACAATATTTATTTAGTAAATAGTCAGAGATAATCATGGTGGTGATTAAGACAATACAGCACAAACAGTTTGGATTTTTGTCGACAAACTCACCTCCGATTTTGTTGCCACCAGTGGACAGATCTCTCGCGTTTCATCCATGAGGCAGACCTCCCTTGATGCGTAACCACTGACAACATATGCATCGTAGCCGGCACCAATCAGTAGAGACACTAGGAGGGTGCTATACTCAAAGCAGTTGCCTTTCTGCAGCTTCAGCACTGTAGTCGGTGACAACAAACGGCGTGGCTGCAAATTGACGAAAAGAATTGGCATTCGTAACTTCACATTATGTTACATTCAGTCTTTACAACTGCAATCATTAAAATTATGCAATCTATCATCTCTATAGATGGAAAGATCAAGCCATAAAGGGGAAAAAACGACTGGTGGTCCAATCTCATGTGCCAAGTCAATAACACTTTGTACCAAACACTCGCCTCTGATTTGTTTTAAACTTTAGATCTGTAAGTGATGCTATATAGATCTCTAATTGCCAGTGATGTAGTACTCGAGTCCGGCCTAGGACTCGAGTCCGACTCGAGTCCGATTTTTTGTGGACTCGGACTCGGACTCGGCTGGTCACGACTCGGACTTGGACTCGGACTCGAAGGCCCTGGACTCGAATTTGACTCGGTGACTCGGTTTCCGAGTCACAATTTTGTCTCACGATAAAAAAAACGACTTGTATAATACTTCCTTACTAACGAGTCCCAAATAGGTAGGCCCTATTCTAAACTAAGAGCGCATTAGATATCAAAGAGCTCGCCGTAGGCCGTAGGTGGAGGGTTGGCGTTCAGAGGGCATCGGGTGATCATACACCACCCTGTCAGAGACGATATTCTTCGGCTCCCGCACTCATCGGAGTTAATGAGTGTATCAGACGCGCCCAAAAGGCCTGTTAGGCAGAATTTCTGGAGTTTGCAGCCGCTGGAAATTCTTCACCGCGATAACCCCCCAAGTAATGGCTAGGCAGAATAAAGCGCCCCGAAGATCAAGGCCATCGAAGGGAGATTTGACCCGTTTATAGCGCTTATGACCTATCGGAATACCCCATTCGCGCAGCTGGGCCAGCCGAATGGCAATCGAACATTAAGCGATTTTGCAGCCCTCTGCGCACGAACCGTAGGAGCCGTAGGCCTAGCATGTAGGCCTATCTAGAAACAGATGTGTTGGCAGCAAAGCAGTATTAAAATACCTTAGTCTAATCTCATTGTTAAGAAATCAGTTTTCAAAGCGTAATTCTTCAATTATTCTTGTAATTAAAATTATGGCTGAGGTCCCAAACCCAAAACTTGCAGCGGACAAGCTACATTATATTACATCACCGCTCTTCAAAAGTAATCTTAAGACTTTATTAGTTTAAGATTTAGTATGATTAGACATTCCTGTTATGCGCTTTTGTGCAAGATTCTTTTTGTTTAGGCGCGTTGTAAATCGCAGTTCAATAATAATATAATAATAATAATAATAATAATAATAATAATAATAATAATAATAATAAATAATAATAATAATAATTCTTCCTGCATAAATGTGCTGGTATTTTTCTATACCATTAAATTGCGTGTTTAAGTGAATTTTGGCGTTGAAGGACTCGGACTCGGACTTGGACTCGATCCTTTGGGACTCGGACTCGGACTCGAGCAACTCTGGACTCGGACTCGACTCGGACTCGGCTTAGGTGGACTCGGACTTGACTCGGACTCGGCTAAGGTGGACTCGACTACATCACTGCTAATTGCAATAACAAATATTGGATGCCTCTTGAGTTTGGTTCAAGGGACTGCTTTTGTTCTTCTACCTCCCTGACCTTTCTTGATCCTGAACTGAACCTGACCTTATCTGCCCCATTGATTTGCATTTCAATGAGTGCCTGTGAATTATCTAGTTCCCAAGACCACTCAGCCAAAATATCATCACTGGCCAATCCAACGTCATGAAACCCAAAACGTTTGCCCTGGAACACAGATCCTAAGTTGTGTACTATATGTGCGCCTAATGCTCAGTGTATGACATATTCCAAAATATCTGTATTCTTCTTGCAGGCACATGTATATTGACTCAATTATAATTTTGTCCGAGTAGTAATAAAATCATTTTAAATCGTCACTCAATACAACTTGTAATGTAAGTCACGTTAATGCAATTCAAATTAATATGATGAAGTGACATGTCAATCTTCTAAGTTCCTCAGCATCACACAAAACTGCATCAGATAGACCAGCTTTTTTGCAGACACTATAATTGTCACATCAGAACTAAAATAATAGTTTAAAATAAGTGTTAACAATAAAATTAGAAGTTTTTAAAAACTAGCTACCATACATAACAACTAAGTCAGCAGTTATAACTCATACAAGTTTACAGACCAGTTCATGAGGCGGATCGATCGAAACAAAGTTCAAGTAGTCAGCGACGAATTCCGCAGCTCCACTCCAATGGTACAGCTCATGGAATTCAAGTTCAGTTGGTCGAATGGTTGTGCACACAAATTTCTAGAACAACATATGATAAAATCTGTGAACCTTTACAGTGCTATTCACATAGCGCATTCCGCATCAATTCATAAGAATTAGCTGCTGGTCTATGTTACATTTGAACTACTTATTACATTACAAACAATGCATTATCAGAAGTAAGGGTGAAGGAACACTAGGGAGCTAGTAGGGAGGAATTGCCCTAGATGTCTCTGTCACCAAGCATTATAATTTGACACTGGTCTAAGCTGGAATGTAAACAGCAAGTCTGTCCAAGACTTTGGTATTTGTCCATGGCTGGTTCAAACGCCTATGAAAAATTATCACAATGGGGCACGAGACCATTCTTCACATACTACATGTATCATTGTATCAGCCTTATTACTCCTTGGTAGCTCTAGTGGTCATTACAGATTGAGAGCACTACAGCAGCTAAACTACCGTTCTCATTTACTACACTAAAACTGGTGAAGACATTCTGATATCACATTAAAATACATTACAGTTCATGTTACTAAATCATAAATACTGTTCAATAAAAATTGTTAATTTCGGATGAGACTGAATGGATGCTACCTCGACACCAAGTTCGTTGACTGGACTCAGGAAAAGCGGTTTTCGGTCACGATACAGATGAACATACTGGCGATGAAAGTTTTCAGCAAAAGAAATTATGAGTTTCTCTTTGTTTATGTTCTGCTGGTAGCTTTCAGGAAAATCAGCAGAGTCAAAAACCTCAGTGGGCTCACTACAAGGTGGAGAAGAACAGATTTCAAAACTTATGATAGAAGACAGAATTATAATTATAATTGCATGTTGCAAATACACATAAAATATATATTTCAGAAATTATTTACACATTTATAGCATGCTTTTACCTGCAAGTGTATATAATTATGCATGTTTATATACTGACAGATACACACCCTGCCAGAGACAGACAGAAACATGATATATTGACGAAAATATACAGGCAGTGACGTGGAGTATACTTACATCTTCATCTTAGGTAGTGTTATGGTGAATCGGCCTAGCTCAGTCTGTAGCTGCTGGGCCCCTGGGCTCAGTCTCACCGGGGTTCGGACCCTCTCTTCGTCGCCGCCACCGTCGTCATCCCCGTGCAGACTGGTGCCTCCGGATTTGGTCTCATCGCCGATTAGCGTCGGTGACGGAGACCTAACAATACTCGTGTGCACGCTTTTATCATCGTCGATTTCCGTCCTATCTTCCCTCGATTTCGCTCCATCTCTTGGAGAGAATTCGCTGGAATCACCCACCTGCGGCATCTTACTTTAGGATACTTCTTGCATGCACGCACGTACGCAATACGCCGTTTGTTTTATATCCGCGCACCAACAAGTAAGTTTCTCAACGACTGAGTGATGAATTATACAACTGCACGTAGCTATAGTAGGCTTAACTTTCTGCAGATATTTTTGTTTAGATATTTGCTATTCACTGAGATGTACTTGTGTGAAATTGTGCTCGAAAGTCGAGATTCACAGCATCGTAGTGTCGCCTAGCAACCGCTCTACTTTTGGCGGTTGGTTGCTCTTTGCGTACAGGTTGTCAAGTAAGTAAGGTGTCAGTCTACAGAGCGAGCCGATGTTACTTTCAGTTCATGTGAGTAGTTCCCTCTGAGAGGTGCTATATAAATCTCCTAAAGGAATATGTTGTAATAAGTTTTCATCCAAATTATTTGTGGATGTTGTCCAAAAGCACCAACACCGAAGTAAAAATGTTCAAGAAGCCCATACGTTTTCATAACGCTTGACAAGAGTGGTATTTATCAGGGGTGCAAAAAACCAAACTTTTTTCAAAATGAAAAGTTGGTTTTTGGTTTTTGTTTTATTTGTTTTTTTTTTTGGTTTTTTGTTTTTGTTTTTGAGATTTTCCTAATTCGGATAATAAAGCTCATAAAAATGGCAGAATACCGTTCAAATTAATCAGATGCATATAAATGAAATTAACTAGAACAGTAGATCTGTAGAATGTCATAAAACGAAGTTAACCCTCGGGCTACCAAGGGGGTGGTGGTTGCCACCCCTAGGAGAATAAGAAAAGAGAGAAGAAAAAAGGCAAATAGAGCAGAAGAACCATCTCTTTAGTTGAAGCCATGCATGAGACGTGTTAGTCAAGTGAGCATGAATTAAGTGTCAGTGACTTCTGGGTAGTGGATGTTTTGTGTCTGGTGTTGTTTTTAGTCGGCGCAAGAGGTTAGCCTCCGTTGGCCCCATCTAAAAACAGCCTTCCTTCATTTTCCTAACGTCAACTGAATGTTCGCTTCGCCAACCATGATTATTACGACGTTCTTCCGTTAACGACTATGACGATGACGATGCTAGCCATTCTTTGCGCCTGCTCTTGCCTATGATTCATTAATCAATCAATCAATCAATCAATCAATCAATCAATCAATCAATCAATCAATCAATCAATCGATATATCACTCGATCGATTCGATTAGTCGAATTGAACGATTGAATCGGTCTGTAAGGCAACGAAGCAACCGAGCAATCGCTTTAGGTCTTGTATACGCGAGATTCGTTTTAGAAGGATAGGCCTATAATTTATGCAACGTATGTATGGATTATTATATGCATGTCTGTGTGTCTGTGTGCATGTGTATGTGTGTATTTATATATGTGTGTGTATGTATGTATGTAGGTATGCATGTGTGTCTCCTCGATCCCTTGGTAACCCCAATGTTACTACGTTTTACTGCCATAATTAGGCCTATTGTACGATGTTGGTTCAGGAAATAAACTGATTTGATTGATTGCTTGATTTGATTGATGTATATATGTATGTATGTACGTATATATGTATGTATGTATGTATGTATGTATGTATGTATGCTTAATGTATGTATGTATGTATGTAACTATGTATGTATGTATGTATGTATGTATGTATGTATGTATGTATGTATGTATGTATGTATGTATGTATGTATGTATGTATGTATGTATGCTTATGTATGTACTCGTATGTATGTAACTATGTATGTATGTATGTATGTATGTATGTATGTATGTATTGTATTGTATTGTATTGCATTGCATTGTATTGTGTTTTTCCATTTCTAGAGCGCTTCTCACAGCATGAACCTTTCAGAAGCGCTCCCAGTGCGAGAGACCTCGAGAGAAAAGGCGAGATTTGAGTTAAGAGAAGATGAAGAAACGTTACTGGAGCGACCGGTGGGGGAAGACCACTCCATAGAGAGGGGTCTATCATGCATGCAGGCAAAGGATCTGGATTGGGCTACGGGGAACAAAGAGGTCAAGCCGGTCACAGGATCGAAGAGGACAGAGCGAAGTGTCAGCGAGGGGTCGAAGAATTAGATATACTTCGGGGGCAAGACCCAATTGACCCTTGAGTAATAAAGTTAAATTGGGGTAAGAGGGTAGAATAAAGAATAAAAGATAAAGAATAAAGAATAAAGAATAGAAAGATAAAGAATAAAGAAATAAAGATAAAAATTAAAATTAAAGAATAAAGAATTAAAAATTAGAAGAATTAAAATTAAAAATTAAGAGATAAAGAAGAGAATTAAGAATTAAAGATAAAGAGATAAAGAGATAAAGAATTAAGAATAGAAATAAAGAGATAAATTATAAAGAATAGAAGAGAAATTAAAAATAAAGAATTAATAATTAAAGAATTAAAGAAATAAAATTAAAATTAAAATTAATGAATAGAAAAGATAAAGATAAAGGTAAAGAATTGCGAGAACGAGAAATTAAAAATTGAATAAATGTGAATTAGGTATAAGGAATAAAGAATAAAGAATGAAATAAAAGAATAAAAAGAATGAAGCAGAGAAACATAAAGCAAAAATGAAAACAGAAAACAGAAAAAGAAACAGAGACAGAAAACAGAAAACAAAAAGAAAGAGAAATTGAAAGAAGACAGAGAAGCAGAGAAGCAGAGGAAAGCAGAGAAACAGAGAAAACAGAAAGCAGAAAGCAGAAACAGAGGCGGAGGCGGAAAACGGAGGCGGAGGCGGAGGCGGAGGCGGAGGAAGAGGCGGAGGCGGAGGCGGAGGCGGAGGCGGAGGCGGAGGCGGAGGCAGGAGGCAGAGGCGGAGGAGGCGGAGGATGGAGGCAGGAGGCGGAGGCGGAGGCGGAGAGCGGAGGCGGAGGAAGAGGCGGTGGAAGAAGGCGTGGGAGGAAGGCGGATGCGGTGGTGGAAGCGGAGGCCTGTCCTTGTTCTTTTCCTTGTGTCTTCCCGACCTTCTCCATGTTCCTGTGCCTTTCCGTGTGCCTCTCCATTTTCTCTCCCCATCCTATCCTTTGCCTCTTCTTCTATCTCTCCCTCTCTCGCTTCGTTTGCTTCTCGCTTTTCCCGTTGTTATTTTCAGTACGTTGCTACACTCAAGATTCGAAGGAAAAAGAAACAAAGGCAGACCGAGACAACGCTGGATAGAGAATACAAATGAAGGCATAACATCACTTTTACTGACACTAAGGAGAGCATTATGGACTTGACAAAGGAACGAGGACAATGGAAGTCATTTATTCGTACCCATCGCCGCCAAATGGCTGGCGTCAGGAACTGATGATGATAATGATGACCTGCGAAAAAGGATTCGCACTTTGCCACTCCGACCAACTGGGTGCTCAAGATTCGCCGAGAGATGGCAGAAGTGGAACTGGCTCAAGATTTTCACCCAGAAAGAGGTAGGGAAGACTCCACTAACCTAACCTATGCATGCATGTATGTATGTAATGTGTGACTTTACAGCATTAATGGCAATTTATGCCATAATTAATAATAATAATAATAATAATAAATAATAATAATAATAATAATAATAATAATAATAATAATAATAATAATAATAATAATAATAATAATAATAATAATAATAATAATAATAATAATAATAATAATAATAATAACCTAATAGCAATTTTGTCTAAATCCTGAGGGATCCTTGATACCTTGGGTAAAAAATAATAATAATAAAAATAACAATAAGAGTAGTAGTGGTTGTTGTTGTTGTTGTTTTTGTTGTTGTTGTTGTTGTTGGTGGTGGTGGTGGTGGTGGTGGTGGTGGTGGTGGTGGTGGTGGTGGTGGTGGTGGCAGTAGTAGTAGTAGTACTATTAGTAGTATTAATAGTGTATATGTGTGTGTAAGTATAGTTCATGTATGTATTTATGTATGCATGCATGTTTGAGAGCCTTTGTTGCTTTATATAGCGCCTGTCGTTAGCGCTGCGTGTATAGGCCAACGTGGCCGACCATCAGTTGTTTTGTTGTGTCCATCAGACGTGTGTTGTCTTGATGTTTTGCCCACAGGACAGAGTTCATTCTCGATCTGACTGACAGTCGACCGCCACACCTCAATGCGCTGGAGGTTGTATCTGAGGGGTCGTCGGGTGCATGTATGGAGCACGTGGCGCCATCCAGCGAACGGAGCTTTCTGCGTCTGAAATAAACGGCTGATGGATTCTCAGTTGTGAACTGAAATGGTCTCACAAAATCAAACGTTGATTCGAGTCTGTTTACAAAATGCAAAATAATTTTGTGGATATTTGTATGCATATGTTATATTATGAACTTCTGCTTATTATGTTTCATGTAGTATCAAGTATGTATCTTTTGCATACAGTTTGTTCAGCAATTACATTTCATGTATCCATTTCACAGGTTTTTTGTCTGCTAGTTTCAATGGGGCAGTATTAGTCGCACTAAAACGCTGAAATATAGGCCTAACTGGAATCGAATCCATCGCCTATATGGTTTGTTGGTTAGCCTAAACGCGCTGCCTCCCAGACAAAAATGTCGCTGCAGCTCTAATTAGTATTTTCGCAGTTTCTCTGTGAGACAATCTCGATCTATCTCTCTGTTTGTCTGTCTGTCTGTCAGTCTATACAATAATACAATACAACTGTACTTTGATATTGCCCTCCTTCCAAAGCTCAGAGTTCACACACGACGATATCGCAGATACATATTGCAGGGCAATTGCGAGCGATCGAAGGTCTTGCATGGTAACGGAGTCACGGTGATATACAGTAACTGCATCGGGCGTGGCTCCAACCTGCAGTCCTTCTCTATCTATCTAAGAGAGAGAGAGAGAGAGAGAGAGAGAGAGAGAGAGAGAGAGAGAGAGAGAGAGACAGACAGACAGACAGACAGACAGACAGACAGACAGACAGACAGACACACACACACACACACAGACACACAGACACACAGAAAGACAGACAGACAGAGACACAGAAGACAGAGGGAAAGACAGAGAGGAGGGAGGGAGGGAGGGAGGGCAGAGGCAGAGGCAGAGGCAGAGGCAGAGGCAGAGGCAGAGGCAGAGGCAGAGGCAGAGGCAGAGGCAGAGGCAGAGGGAGGGAGGTAGGAAAGAGAGAGAGAGAAAAGGAGAGGAGAGAGAGAGAGAGAGAGAAAGAGACAGACAGACAGAGACAGAGACAGACAGACAGACATACAGAGACATACTACAGAGACATACCACAGACAGAGACAGAGACGAACGGAGACAGAGATCAATACAGACTCAGACGGAAGCCATATAATTATAAACCCGCGCACGGATTGTTTCGTGATGTTATTTACTATGCGCCGTCGATTTGTGATTAATTTCCAGAGGACGCTATATGCCGTCTTTTCAAGGGTATACCGAAGAACTTAGAGGGGGGGTGTGAAGACAAGGGAATTGTTTAAGCGAGTAGGCTACAGCAGACAGAAGTGGATAGAACAGTTGTTGCCTTGTTGGAAAGCAAGAGGACTTAAGCAGTGGGAGTGCTTTAAATGTTTACCCACCGTTGGGCCTTTTCGTGCTTTTTAACCAGAATATAGCCTAAGCGGGACCTTTCTTCAGAGGCGTATTTTTAATTATCAAGATCAAGGACCTAAATTATTATAGATTGAGATTCCTTGGGTCAATCTGCAATAGGCCTACTGTGATATATACTCTTTGCAATAAACATGTTAGCAAAGTTTGTTTTGTGCCATTCTCTCGTGAAAAATGAAGTCTGTATGCGCGATGTTGCGCAGTTTTGCCATAAATGGATTATCGGGAAACGGAGAACAAACTTTTCCATAATGCATTTCTTTCACCGATCGTCCCGGTCTTATTTCACGAGGACAGGCACCCTGACGGCTTTTCAATGTCACAATAGGCCTAACAACGGTATTATCGCTCACCGAACCCTGCCACCGAAACTACGATCTCTACAGTTAAATGAGCCAAAATTAATATGCACCACAAGGTACTGTCCTGCGGCCAACAAGGAGGAAAGGCTGACGATCGAAAGCGACTTGATTCAGAAATATTTGCACAATTTATTGGCGGAATATACCGACAGACGTTCGCCCGCTGGCAGGAATATGGCAGAACTGGAGGCTGTGGTGTCTAGGTTCATCTTGTATCAGCAGAAGAAAGAAGACATTTCAGAGCTAAATCGAATGATTACAGGTGCCTTGGAAATCTAAAAATTTTCATGAAAAATAGAGTCTTGTGCTTGAAGAAATGTTGATGTTGTGCTTGAAGAAATGTTGATGTTTTTAATCCACTGGTGCCCTTCTATGATCCGAGTTGTAAATTATGTAATTTGGGGGCGGCCAGGAAGGTAACTATAACAACCCAACCTTGTATCTGGAGACTGAAAAATTAAAAAGATGCTTGGTTGTCACCAAGTCAGTTGTCTTAAGCGACTGATTTTCTCATTTCATTATCATTTTGCATATGAAGCAAGTTTTCACACAGGTTTGCTATGTTGCTTAACACTTTAACAAAGAACGTGTACTAAAAATGACTGGGAAACCTATGCAGCTCATCGTTAAAGTACTAACCTAGTGTGTTCCTAGTGAAGATGCTCCTACTGATTTCTACAACACTTAGCTTCAGATATGGCAGAGGAGTTGAATCAAGGCTGTGGTGTACACTGTACTACTCTTGTAGTTGTAAAGAATTGTTCCTGTTAAGGAAAACACATACAGTAGACTGTATTATGACCTGTCATGTAGACATATTTTTGCTTGTGTTTAGGAGCATAATAATATTACATGGATTTAACTTATGAATGCTATTTTTTGTTGCGTGATAGAGTGCGGCAATGACAATGAAGTTATGGCGATGGCTAACGATGACATAGCAAAACTAAAGCAACTGACATCAGATTTAGAAGCTGAGGTAATCAGATGTGTCATAAAATGGCACTGTAGAAACTTGTTCTTTGTATTTATATTGTCCTTAAGAATAAGCATGAAGCCCAATAATAATGGTTTGTTGCAAGTTTTTGAAACAATGATTCATGACAAATTACTGTTAAACAGTATACTATAAAAGAAAATATTTTGTCTTTCAATCAGTGACTCATGAAGAAGACAGTAATAAGTGTTAATATATGTTTTACTTGATTTAGAAAAGCATGTTGCATAAAAATGAAAGCCATTGTTTGCCTTTAGACTGACCTCAGAACTTGACCTAAGTTGCTAATTCACTTTGGTGCACCATCAATTGATAACTCTTTTATTAAATTCCAGAACCACAGATGTTATTAGATTAGGTTATTCTGTGTGTGTGTGTATGCATGCAATCAATCAATCAATCAATTTTGTTTATTCACAACACCAAGCTGACAGGTCGCAACTTGTTACAGGTAACAGATAGGAAAAATTGTCTAAGCTCTGACAGTTAGTTATTAAATGGGTTGAGATAGCAAATATTATCTCTGCTCTAACAGTTAGTTACTAAAGAAGAATTAGGCTAGTGGCAGTGTTAGTTAGGGCAACGAGCGAGATAACAATAAGGTATATACTGGGGAATATTGCATTTAGTAGATGTAGATGTAGATGCATGTATTTGTTTGTATCATGGCATGTGTAACAAGCTGCGGCCATGTCAACTTGTGTCAGAATAAACTAATATTATTATTATTAAATGTTAACAGTGTCAAAATGTGGCTTTCTGGGGTCATCTGACAGATCTAAACAGATGCAGCTTTAAGTACACCAAAATATGTTGCTGTACCTTTCTACATGTCATGTACCTAAAAAAACTCTAGTGTCTCTAAAGAACCAATCATAAACCTTTCAATGTTGCTGTTTTATAGAAATCAGCTTAGATTCTAAGCGTGTCTTACTGTAGCTTGCCTCTTTACGTTTTATTTCCAGATCTTGTATCTTCTAACGCCAGTTGAAATGGCTGATCGCAGTGACATCATCCTTGAAGTGAGTGCTGGTGTTGGAGGACAGGAAGCCATGCTTTTCACTAAGGAGATTTTCGACATGTACTGTAACTATGCTGCCTTCAAACACTGGACGGTTCAGATAATCAACTGTGAAGACAGCGATGGTGGTGTGTGCATTGTAATTTTCTAATATTTTTCACGACACCACTGCCTAATAATATTTAATGTATTACTGTTATATCCAGTGTTTAATGATCCTTTAACAGCTGATGGGCCACTGATGTCAAGCTTAGCTAGCCCAGACTGGCTGTGCCATAATATACATGTGTTTAAGGTGTTTTAAATTCTCTTAAATAAATTGTTGTTAAACCCAGAGCCTTGTTTAACACCCTCTGCCCTCTTATGCTGAGACTTAGAAAATGGAGTTGCAGGTACTTCACGTGGATGTCTGCCTCTGTGAACTACCTGTTCTACCCATCATACCAGGTAATCCTTTCTTTGTCTGAACGACTGATTGCAGGTGGACTTCGCCATGCAACTGTTAGCATCAGTGGACAAGATGTATACCGGTATCTGAAGTTTGAAGGCGGAGTTCATCGCGTCCAGCGAGTTCCCAAGACCGAACGAAGTGGTAGAATTCACACGAGTACGATGACTGTGGCTATCATGGCTCAACCATCAGAGGTGAATGTTTTCACTGGATGATTTGGTAACTATAGCCTATAGGGTGTAATAATAATAATTATAAGACGATTTGTGTAGCACCATAGCACATCCAATGCCGAATGAACGGATGCTGCACAAAGGTTAAAAACTTCAAATGTCAATATCAGTCAGTCTGGGTATGGTAAGGTTGACATCAGTGACCCAGGCACAGAGACAGTAAGAGGTGTATTCAAATTTGTTGTCTTATCTATATCCATACATCTTGCCCAATTTTCAATCCTTTATTGTTATGCTGACATTGAAAATGTATGATGGGTGGGTTTGTTGTGGTCTGTTCTGTAGCACTCTGGGTCTATAATCCAATGATCGTGGGTTTGAATCTACTGAAGGACTCAGTGTAATGACCCTGGAGAAATTGCGTCCACACACTTCTCTCATGTCCGGATTCAGATTTGGTGACATTGTGCAGATATTAGGTACAATAAATAAATTTGTATAGCGCCTTTTAAGGGCCCCTACAAGGTGCTGTGATGGTAAGAGACACTTAGGTTTAGCCATTGGTTTGAAAAAATCAGATTTACTAGAACTAGTCTTCAAAGGTATGTGTATTTCTTTTTACTTATATTGTGCTTCCTAGAAACCTCTCAGAGTTGCTTCTCACTAGTGTAAACAATTTATGGAGAACAATGGTCACCTTGGTAGCCACTGGGTCTGTAGTTACATGTTCATGCTTTGCAGAGTGGATTCCATGTAATGACCTTTGACAAAATATTTGTTCGTGCTTGTCTCGTGCTTTAGATTCAGAGTTACTGACCTTGAGTGCATATTGAGTTCTATTATTAAGTTATAAAATATAAGTTAATTTTGAATATCTGGCAGATAGACATTGAAATCAACCAAAAAGACCTTCGGATAGACACTTTCAGAGCAGCAGGCAAAGGTGGCCAGCATGTCAATACTACCGACAGCGCTGTGCGAATAGTCCATCTGCCATCAGGTGTGTAATGTTTTTATATCCAGAATTAGGTTTTCTCTTACTTCAGTTTTTTTATATATTGGTAGTATTTTAGGTAATATATTTCACTGGAACATCTTCTTAATGCCACTTTTAAGAGTACCACATTATAGTTGATCTTATGTGAACACTTTTGTAGCATAATGCATAAGGTATCAATCGATGGTCAATTCTTAGAAAAACTGTTTTTTGAAATTCGTTGTCTATTGGACAGAAATTAGTCGGGATTCTGTGAGGCCAAGGAGACTGAAGGATGGGCTGTGGATGGTAAGCAGTCTAAAAGAGATGAGACTTCTACATGTCACAGAACTTGCAGAGTGGACAGAAACAGGTTAGCAAATTCCAGAGATGTGGGCAATCAAGAAAGACTGGGAACTCTGGGTCTCACCTGTGCTTACAAGGCTTATTGCTGGAATGTATTAGGATATACTTTTTGTAGCGTGATACTTGTTAAGGGTTCTAAAGGTAACAGCATTCGTAGGAGGAGGTTGCAGTGTGTATGATTCTAAAACTACTGTAACTATTGTGAAATATAGGAACAGTTGCCGAATGTCAGACAGAACGCTCTCAGATACGCAATCGAGAATCTGCAATGAAACTGCTTCGCTCACGGTTAGTTTATCTTTGGTGGAATCTTTCAACTCACACACAGCACATGGTGTTGGCCAATCTCATGTTATTATTCATCCCTTGAAATTGTTCATCATAAAGCACAATGCTTGTTTGAGCTATTAAAGTGCATTCCATTAAATGTATTGATACTGTATGTACATATCTCTGGGCTCTTTGCCATTTGGTGTCAGTTACATGCCTCACTATATTCCTCCATTAGCTTCTGTCCTGTGCACATCTATCTTGCACCCATCCCTGACTTTGTCTAGACATTGTGTATTTTTATCCATCTAGTTTAACTTGCGGAAATCTTGCTTGCTTGCTTGCTTGCTTGCTTGAGCCACAGGCTAAAAAGTCAAATCTTGCGACGACTAATGCGATCACTTACAATCATTCAATCGTCCTGAAACTTGGCAGATAGACTCGCCCACGCAGACACTTCATTCTATAAAAATTTCAGCTCCCCAAAAAGGCTAGCTTATAGAATCGGGACTCAAATTTTCGAATCGGGGAATTCCCTTTTCCCATACGCAGTGTTGCCATTGGCCAGCGTTGCCATTGGCCGCAACAAAAACGGCGCGCTGCCTGATTAAACGCACGCTATGGCGTAAAATGAACGCGGACTATTTTTAGAGTACACGTTATAGGATACTAGATGGATATAGTAAAAAGCTTTGTTTTTACGGGCTGTATTTTATTATCCATTTAGTTTAACTTATGGAAATCTTGCTTGCTTGCTTGCTTGCTTGAGCCACAGGCTAAAAAGTCAAATCTTGCGACGACTAATTCGATCACTTACAATCATTCAATCGTCATGAAACTTGGCAGATAGACTCGCCCTCGCAGACACTTCATTCTATAAAATTTCAGCTCCCCAAAAAGGCTAGCTTATAGAATCGGGGACTCAACTTTTCGAATCGGGAATCCCCTTTTCCGCCACGCAGCGTTGCCATTGGCCAAGCGTTGCCATTGCACTCACGCAACAGAAACGGGCGCGCTGCCTCATTAAACGGACGCTATGTCGTAAAATGAACGCGGACTATATATTTGTAGAGGTAACTGCTTCATAAGACCCATTATAGGATACTAGATGGATATAGTAAAAACTTTGTTTTTACGGGCTGTATTTTATATCCATCTAGTTTAACTTACGGAAATCTTGAATGCTTGAATATATGTATGTATGTTTGAGCCACAGGCTAAAAAGTCAAATCTTGCGACGACTCATTCGATCACTTACAATCATTCAATCGCCCTGAAACTTGGCAGATAGACTCGCCCTCGCAGACACTTCATTATATAAAAATTTCAGCTCCCCAAAAAAAAGGCTAGCTTATAGAATCGGGAATAAACTTTTCGAATCGGGGACTCAACTTTTCCGATACGCAGCGTTGCCATTGGCCGCAACAAAACGGGCGCGCTGCCTGATTAAACCACGCTATGACGTAAAATGAACGCGGACTATATATTTGTAGAGGTAACTGCTTCATAAGACGCATTATAGGATACTAGATGGATATAGTAAAAAACTTTGTTTTTACGGGCTGTATTTTATTTCTAACTCTGATCCTTGTGCAATCCGTCTTTCCAAATGCCACTGTTTGAGCTCTGTGTTGTTATTGATACTGCAAACCTGTCCAAAGTAATAAAGTTTCCTTTCCAGTATTTGCTGCACAATGTGTTTGGTATGCAACCCACCCACCCTGCAATCTGTCCATGTCTCTTCTGTACATAGCATCCTTGTTTCACTTGCATGCAACAGCGCACTGAACATACATGTTCTGATGAGTTTCAATTTGGTGTGCACAATGATCTTTACTCCTAATGTTTTTGATACCTGCCATTGCTCTCACTGCTTTCATCTGGGTCTTTACAGACTTACCACTTTCCTGATAGTTTCTCCCTACATCATAATGGACTGTGAGCTTCATAGTTTTGTCCACTGGTGCCACAAAACAGGTCTGGAGCAATTAGATCACCCTCTCTTACGCCACTGTCAACTCTAAACTAGTCCAATGCTTTGCTCTGAACTCACGCACAGCTTAAGGCTTTGGCTTATAAGGCATTCGTGAGATTGATAATCTCAGAGAAACTGCCAGAGTGCAGCCCTATCCACAGAGTCAAATAAATATGGCCCTCAAGTCAGTGTATTCGATCCACAGTGGCTGTTGGTTTATTCACCGGTTCTGGATGACAGTATTTAAGATGAAAATCTTGTCAGTTGTGGACCTGACGGAAGTAAGGGGCCATCCATTTAGTACGTAAGCAGAAATTCGGGAAAAATTCATCCCCTCCCTGTACACACGTGTACTTTTGCACCCCCCACCTGCGTACGTACGCTTGACACTTACCCTTCCCCCATTCTATAGAACAGTCTATATCCTGACTATCTATGTGAATATTTAAAAGTCTATATGCTGACTATCCATGTGAATATTTAAAAACTTATATAACGTGGTGAACTAGTCTACATAATAAGTGCCTCCACTGAACATCTGTTGTAATAATAATCTAGGCCACTGTGCTTACTAGTTTTTAAAGGCACCCTGGCAGCTCAAATCTTGGGCCAGAAGAAGTCTGTGCTTTAGGCCAGATTGAAGGATGTGTAATCCAGTCAGGTAACAGGCATACAAGTATGTGATACCTCTCCCACAGCCCTAATTTTTTATCCAGGGCTGTAGTAATTGTCTGATAGCTGAAATGTGATCCATTTAAAGGAAGGCTAATAATTTATAGACAAAGTATTATAGAGGTTTACCAGCCCGTTTCCTATGCATAGTTGAATTTTAGTGTATAAGTCTACCATTCTTATTTAGATTATATGAGAAAGAAATGGACAAACGAGTGCATCAACAGTCGATGACACGAAAGCTTCAGGTACACAAGTTCTTCACTATGCCAATGCCTTCTGTCAAATGCTAGGCCATCTTGTCCAGCTCATCCAACCATCCCTCTGGTGTCAGTACATGAATACCAATGTACAATGTGTATTAAGAAGGGTGTCCTCTTAGAGAGCTGAGGCTGTCTGTGCTAAAGTTTCCTTGAAGTAGGTCTATAGGAATGTCCGACTGCATTACATTTAGTGATGTGAGCGTGAAATATTTCATTTGAAATATTTCATTTCTGACAGTTTTTTTTTAAATATTTCAATGATGGAAGGCTAAAAAAACAACATGTTTTTTTTAAGTATTGGATGCACACAAATTGACACAATGTCTTGAGTTGGACCAGAACTTTTTGTAAAATTTTGTTCGCCGGATTATTATTGAGTCTAGTTGACATAGTATTTGTGATTTATAATTTGTCTTGTAAAGTCACTAAAGTGTTTCGAATTCTATACGATTGACTGTGTCCTAGGCTAGCAGAATTTAGCTAAAATCACATTTATTTCATTTATGACAAAACAAGTGATTAATAATAAATGTTAAGCATAACAATGAACAATAACATCTACTTTATTAGATCAAACTGTAATTTGTGACATTTGGTGAATAAAATATGTTTTTCAACATATAATGTAACTCTCATAAAAGTCATTCTTAAAAACAGGTAATTAGAAATAAATTGAGTATCTCGAGGATGGTCATCACTAACACAATAATGCATATAATATGTAATATGAGAGAAATAAATAAACTGTTATTATGGTTGTAATTAGTTGTAAAATGTAAAGAAAAAAATAATTTCAAATGTTTCAAAGAAAACTGAAATATTTCAAATAAAACTGAAATATTTCATTGAAATATTTCAACGCCAAAAAAACATGTTTTTTTACATCTCTAATTACATTACCACTACATACCAAACATTTTCTTTCTTACGTAGTCAGTAATGTTGTTGTAATTTTATAGCATCTTTTAAGAGCTGTTTCGTATGCATGGAAGGCTAAAAGTGCATGATAAGTTGGTTTTGTAGAAACAGTAGAAATGCAGATTGTTGCACCAATTTGTCCATGAAGAAGCGTTGCTGCATAAATCTTCATTTGTATTACTTTATCTTACAGTATGTTATATGTAATTTGCCAGGTGGGATCTGCAAATCGTAATGAGAAGATTCGTACATACAACTTCAAAGATGACCGTGTCTCTGATCACAGGATTGGGCAGAATGTGTTTGATGTGGAAGAACTGTTGTCTGGAGGAACAAAGTTGGATGACCTAATTCTGCTGCTGGAATCTGAATCCCGACAAGAAATTTTGACAGAAAAATTGCGAAACTCGTTGGTGGAATGAGAGCGTTTGTAGTTCAATGGCTCTCATTGCAAGCATACGACTGTCTGAATCAAGGAGAAAACAGAAATCAGCTCATAGGACTGTGATAAAGTGTAGTACATGTAAGTGAAAAGCTATGTTACATGGAAAAAGAAAATGCAAAATTGAAAGTGTTCTGATCAATGGGAAGGGAAATTTGATCCATTAGGAAAGTTTCCAGTTGTTCAACCTCAACACCACCCTGAGAATTACCAATGAAAGAAGCATTCACTAAGAGAACAATTTCTTTAGTTTACCCGGTACATTACTTAACCATAACATGAGTTAAAAGAGAAGGGTCTTTGAGCTGGTGGGCGTTTTGTAGAAATAGGGTGTCGTTTACAAAGGGCATCTGCAAAGGGCACCTACTTTCGACCGCTCCCCCAGTGGTCCGCATTTGACATCACCCCTTGTCTTCTCTGACCTGGCAGTTCAAGTATTACTGGTACATTGTTTACGTTTGCATTCCAGGGATAGCTAATTATAGGATGTAGACTGTGTTACTGGGGTGTCAGGATATGGGTCTGTGTACAGTAATGGTGCCTGTGCACTGGTCTCCAGCCAAAATATGACCAGATGAGAGAACCACTTTCTGTCCAATTCCCATCAGACTGTTGAAGCTTGATAGCCAGTGACACATACATGGCACGATACAGCTGTCCCATGTTGAGCAGCTCCCAGCTAAGTCCACTGATGATCCAACATAGGACAGGCTTATTGAAGTTGGTGTTTGAAGAACAAACTGTGTTGAAATATCTTATGTAAGTGTAAGTAAGTAAGTGTGTTCTTTAATAAACGCTGGCAACCACACAGCGCTTTACATACAAAGTTATCAAACAGTAGCAGAAAAGTTAGTAAAAATTAACTAAAAACACACTAGCCTAGCTGCACAGCATCCTAGCCAGGAAACCACACCTGGTAAGGGAATCAAATCTAGAAAGAACAGTTATGTGAGCGTGGTCGCAGATCGTATAGGACGAGGGAAGTAGGTAATTAATGGAGGATATGTCCAGGATTATTTAAGATGTTTCTAAAAAAGGTCTTGGTTGGCTTTTTTACAGAGTTCCTCAAGAGTAGGGAAAGAATTGGGTAGGAAGCCTAAGTGTACAAGCTTACGGACCAGAGCACTTAAGAGTCACGTTCCGGCTTGCTTGTGAAGCCCCACCATACTTAGGAACAGTATAGCATGCAGTTAACCGTGGTGGCCCGGACCACATAATGAAGCCTGATCCCTAGAGCCCATGCAAGATTAAAATACGATGGGAGATGGAGATCACTGCTTGGCCCGTATACAAAGTCTGGACATAGGACAGGAGAAACGAAGCTTTGCGGTAATCTCGACGCCCAATATATTCATTGATATGACCCATTTTATGCCACGTAGGATTGGAGGGCCTTGTTCAAGATTCACATTTGGTATGGTAAATATAATTTTGTTGGATTTAGAATGGTTCAAGTGGAGATTACATTTGAGAGCCCAAGTGCTACTATGATCTAATTCAGCTTCTGTAGTGGAGATATTTGAAGCCAAGATCACAAGATAGCAATCGTCAGCATATTTGAAGATATAACTGAAGCTGTGGATGGCTACCATATTTAAATGTGGATGTCCCATTGGGCATCCCCAGGACTGTATGGAACTTGAAAGGCTGAAGAATACTGGTTTGTGCTTGAGTATTTTTGAAGTACTTCTCTCTCACTCTGAGTAAACGATGGACCAGTACCTGAACTGCCAGGTCAGTATTACTACCATATTCCATCTGGAATGACCTGCCATCAGAGCTGCGCTTGCTACCTTTGATCAGTCAAACTAGGTTTTATAAATCACTCAAAAGTCTTTTTACTTTTGCCGTGGCTGGGCTGGGAGCGCCTCTGTAGATTTCTTGAAGGGGCGCCAGAATGATGAATGAATTAAAGTATTATTAACTAACCACTGTATGAGCAATCCGTCTGGTTCTATCACCAACTGACACGAAACATTACAGAACTCATCTTGCATGTTAACCATAAACTGTGTTCTGGTATCTCTCGGGTCTTGCTGGAATCTTATGGAAAACCAGTTTGGACCTTGGTTTCAGTTAGAAATGGAACAACACTCCAGAAGTCCAGATTACCCATGTAATTGGTATATTTAGTTGGACCTACTTTATGGGCCGTTTTTCCAAATGATGTGCTATGAGGCCACACCAGTTTCCATCCAACTGATGAGGGCCTTGAGAGATTCTTGAGGGGCTATATGCCACTGTTTTGTTAAAATTACAATCACATTAATGTTACATTTGAATTCTTGTATTTTTAAGAAATTCAGAGACAAGTCGTTTTTCACAGATATTTCACTTTAATATTGAACAACTTTGCGCCAGGCAGCATAAAAATACTTACATCCATGCCAAAAACCTGTTTGCAACGCATTCCTTACGCGCGGATACACGCAGTGGAGTTTGACATGCGCCAGTGACATCAGCAGTTCAACCAGGTTCAGAGACCCTTTAGTCGAACCACCTCACAAACTGCCCGCAGTGCAAACTGAACCAATGCGTGTGTCCGCTTGCGACAGAACTTGCGCAAACAATTCATTTCCTTACAATGAGCAATAAATACCGTTTACATGTAATAATTATGCACAATAACTAATAAATAACAGCTTCGTACGTATTATATACAAACTTGTATAGTTTACGTATTACGCACATAAAGCACATGTAGCAGACATACACATATGACGTAAGAGACATGCTATTCTATCGGTACATAGGTGGCACCAATATCGCAAATTTTCCGAATACTGTCTGCGACCTAGATTACAAAAAGCTGACAGCCGAGTTAAATAATTATTCTTTGTGTCCAACTTGTTTCAAAAAGAAACGTAGCCAATTGGCTGCGGATGGCGAAGCAGATAAGTCTCCAGGTAAAAGTTAAAGCTGCAGTGTTTAGAATCTTGCAATCGCATTCGTCGGTATTGAAAGCTTCGCTGTTGCGAATAATTATGGCAAATGATTAAGCAGAAAACTCGAAGAGGCGTTATAAATGTTGGAATGTATACGATTATGAACAAGACCACCCTTTCCGAATGTGTAACCCCAGGAACGTTGGATGACGTAGGCTCGGGCATTAGTATGACCACAGTATAAATAATTATAATTATTTATACTGTGGTATGACTTCGTTTTCGGTCAAAGTCAAAATGGCGTAACTCGGGTTATTCAATTCTGTAGTCGTGCTAAGGTCGACGTCGCTACTCAAGTACGACATTCTTTTGGAGTTACAGCCTATTGTGTCGGCCTTACAGGACTTATAGCTAACAATTCGCTTAGTCAGACCGACTCAGACGGCCCTTTTATTACGAAGAAATCGGACGCGTAAATTATCAGACAGCTAGCTGTCTGGAAATTTTGATGTCTCAGTTTGAAACGGGGTTAATTGTGCATGCTCAGATCTTACTCTTAAACGTGGGTCAAATTTCATTGGGAAAACAACGTAGGTTTGTGTTTTTTCTGGAGGGGAGGATTTTTAAAGCGTTCTGGGGACATCTTATGATATTCAATGTCAGTGTGCGTTCGACATTCTTACAGTACGCTACTGTGTTATGGAGCACGGCCCTGATGAACCGACTTGATTAACTGTCATGTCAGTCTTTTCTACTTGATGTCTAAGACGGATGACCTGTGTCCCCAGATGGATTTGAATCTAGTTGCGCGGAAGTTTGGGCGTTTCCGGTGACCTGCAAGACTCGATCTTTCTTGGCGTCTGGAACGACTCGATGAACGTTCGAGTGTGAGTGACGGGACTAACGTCGACTTGAACTCAGTCTTTGTGAGATCAAATTGGCTGTCTCTGTGTACCCTGTTTTTATGTCTGATTGTCGTCGAGATAATGGCTTCTCTTTGGCTACCCTTGAGAGCAATTGGTTCTCTTGAGACCACGTTGATTCTCATCGGTTAGCCTTGAGTGCATTTGGCTTCTCGCGAGTTGCTTCTGAGACCAGATGGCTTCTCTTCAGTTGAGCTTGAGATGCCTTTGACGACTTTTTGTGTGACTTGTGTTAGGAGTCGTTACGGTCGAAGTGGTTTCTCTTTACGTCTTCCGAATCCGCTTGCATGGTGGCATGTTGAGTACTGTTGGGCTGAGTTAACATGGATTGGGAGCGACGGGATTTTCAATGGGTACGACCAGTGTCTCTGCCTGCGATAGGTGCAGGTTGTAGTTGACGAGCCAGTTCTCAACGTCCGCCACCTTGAACCCGTGTGGCCCGCGCTGTCCCTGATACACAACCGTGTTGTTCTGGATGATGTACAGTCTTTCGAACAGTCCGCCATAGGCGCGATTCGCATCGTCCGTCATTGCATCAGCAACGACCTTCAGGCCCCGAACCCGCGATGATAGGATGCTGGCAGCGGCGATTCGCTCGTCGGCACTGCGATGGGACTTGATGTAGTAGTTGTCCTTGAAGGACCAGCCGTCGGCAGGGTGAGCCTCCTCGATGTAGACCATGAGGAAGTCGCTGACGGCGGAGAAGTTGGAGGCCAGACAACCGATACGGTCGACATTGGCCATGAACGGAGGTCATGTGCAGCTGCCAAAGACGACAACAAGGGGTCTGTCACCGTTCTGGAAGTCGAGCAGCTTGCGTTCCTTCCCATCGAAGGTCAGAACCGTCGCGTCGTAGGCCGGACCGCCCTGCTTGACTGTCTTCCGGACGTCCAGTGTGATGGCTCGGGCAAGGGCTCGCCAGGACTGGACAGTGACCATGCTGTCCTGCCACTGCTCGACCTTCATGCCGGTATTGGCCATGTTCAGTCGATGGTTCATCGTGTCAACGATCTGCGCCTTCCAGGCGGGGATCCAGAACATGAGCCAGTACATGACCTTCATGATCGTCATCTGGATGAGCACGTACAGTAGGCGCATCTCGCGAGCGGGCAGGTTCACTGCCTCGCGAAGCTCCATTGTTCTCGGTCGCCTTCTGCAGTAGGCCTTTAACCTGCTTTTCGAAAGCTCACTTTGAATTCTTAGATTTATCTGCAAACAAACAGGCACAGTTATTTATTAAGTAGCCTATACAATTTCGTGAGCAACTGATAAGCAACCTACAGAAATATAAATTATAAACAAGTTATACGGTTTTATACCACGTGCCAACTTATTTCTAATAAAAACCCAATTGAGACAAGCTCGATGCATGGATATATCCAATTAATATATATCCATCGCGCGTGTAAACCTCCAATAGAGTTTAACGTCTCTCTGTTTGTGTAAACAGTTTCGTCAGTTAACAGTTTCTTGTCGGTCCTTAATTTTTAACCTAGGGATGACAATTTACAGGACTTTAGCCAGCTTGAAACTGCGTAATTAGTTTGGCCAATGTCAAAGGTTGTTGTAAGAGGACGCGTGTGTGGTAAAGGAACAGTTGGCCATATATAGCCAGTTTGGTGTCCTTACTTTCCGTACTAGGCCACAGCTTACAGTTCGTTAGTCTCTGCGTAAGGACGGGGACTGTTGCGCAAATTGTTCGAAACTCGTACCAAGGAACTTGCGACGATTAGTTTACATAGGACATCTGTATTCTGTATGACTACACCACCCTACACCAAGAAACTGATGGGATCGTGTTTCTCACATCATCACATGGACAGGCAGGCAGGCCAAACACGACTCACACTCACAGGCGGATTAACAACCAATGCACAATAATTAGCTGTTCTAAATTTGATCATCTGATGCTCATTAACTTTCCGTGCTCGGTGCACTAGTATAGTAGGCTATGTTACATAAAAAAGCGCATGATCTATTTACGGACCAACATTCTATGAATAGATATTAATGTCCTATGTAAGCATATAATACACACAACTCATATCTTATGCAACTCGGTCAAGAGTCTTCGACTTCGCAGAAGGTCACAAAATATATATATATATATATATATATATATATATATATATAACTGAACTGGTAATAAATATTTATTTTGGCTCACATAGGATACAGCATATACATGATATATTCAGGTCTATATATAGACCTCTCTATATATAATTTATATTCCAGCTACCGGTAGTTGATAAGCTAATTTTACTTATACGATGTGTGCTCGGTATATCTGATGATTTAATGATTTAAGGGATACAGTTCGCGCTTCAAGTCACGAACAAACTACTTAAGTACTTGATCAAACTGTCCACAGCTGTATCTATAGGCCTACAGTTCGAAAAAGTCACTTGAACTGTTGAGCGAAAATATGCCTCGTAAGGCTAATTGAAGGCGATCATGCCTGCGATTTGTAATCGCGCGAATTGCAATGTCATCGGACGGCAAAAAAGATAAAGAGCGCTGACAAAACGTGCTTCGGCCGCATATGGGGGGGGGGTAGCCTACCACTGACCGCGGTATGAACGGATGGGACAAATTATCTAGTCTATCAGGTCGCTTTGAGCTGTAGGAGAGAATTAACGTCTAAGAGCCTCTGCATGTGGTGACCAATGGACGGCTCGGTAGGGGTCGAACAGCAACAGCCACTTCACATGGAGGTAGCGTTCAAGATAACCCTTTTCTACTCAAGGAACTGACCACGCGATAAGGCCTATTTATAGACGCTCTCTGCAGCGCGCAAGCCATTGAGAATTTTGAATTTGTACAGGTTTCGAGGTAATCGTAATCTCGAGATTTCTACAGCGCCCAAAACAGTGAAGTGGCGGAACCATCCTATTCACAAGTGCTTTATCAAACAGAATACATAGGCAATGTGTCAAGATCCAAAGGGTCAGGCAGCCAGACAGCAGGTATGCAGTAAGACAAGATATAAAGTATTTAACTAAACGATAATGACATAAGCCTGTTAGGCTTAAATTAGCATTGATGATATGACAGGTTCTCAAAAGCTGTCATAAAAATGTCCAGAGAGACCTGCTTACTATAATGATGACCCGATCGAGGGGATGTATCTACCCGAAGAGGAGAAATCGGGTTAGGATTTGTGAAAGGGCAGCGTTTTCAGTTTTGAGTGAAAGACACAGGAGAGATGGCAAGAGATATGCGGTTTCGGCGAGTTCGTTGGATGGATCAGATATTTGGCGTGATTATGGAGGAAGTTTGTTCCAGAGAGGCGGAACAGCTATGGTTACGGAACGATTTGCTAATTTTAGTGATCAGGTGACGTTAGGGCGGAAAAGTGCTATAGGGCGGAACAGGAGCGGGTTGAGCGAAGTGGCTGAAATGGCGAAACAATAGATAAAATACTTGCAAATTTATCAATCGTTGGGGTTGTTTTCTTAATTATTTGGAGGGGTACGGGAGCAAATAGGCATCCTTCCCTATTTCTATTTAGATAGGTTTCTGGCATCTAGGCCTATAGGGAAAGCTGGTCCATCAGTCAAAGCCCCACCCACCTCGATGATTGAGTTAGCCTATTATTAATTATTAAGCATGCAAAATGTAAATTCGTTGAAAAACATAATTCGTATTTTAAACTGCGCTTCAGCTTACATCTCGTAATTATGACAGTTATTAGTTGGAACATCGAAAGTTTAATTTAATGAATGCTTTGAGCTTTTGATTTGCCGCCCCTGCTTACTTTATTGCCATCTTTCACCTTTTGACTACAGTCCTATAGCCTACCGAACGTAAAGTTTGATTGTTACCTTTTAAATGCAGCAAATAAATCCCATTTTATTAAAAATATAAAGTTACATAAATTACCCTATATAATTATAGCCTCTTAGTCGATTGCTTGGATAATTGCGCGCGTTAAAAATGTTTGTAATAATAATAATAATAATAATAATAATAATAATAATATTATTATTAATAATAATAATTTTGCTAGGGCGAAATAATATAATAATAGTTATTATTATTATTATAATAAAATTAACCGGCATGTTTAGTTAACAACTGAAGTAATGCTGGTTAAATAAACCAAAAGAAAGTAGACTTAAGATGGCAAAGTAGTTAGCAAATAAAGATGCTGCAAAAAGGGCGAGGCTATGGGGTTAGAAACGCCACGTACGAATGCAGACCGCCTGCCTCACGCATGCCCCGTCAAGCACAAAAGCCCAAGCCCGCTTAAACATCAGGCCACCCGAGCGGACAGTAATACTCACAGTGCGTACGTAGATGTGAAGACGGCAGCCTCTCTCTCTCTCTCTCGGACGGTGTCGTTGTATCGCGTCAAGTTTTCTTTCTTCGTCGACTTTCTTGCTTCGGAGTTGTAGCTGTTCAATGGATCTTTCATTCAGGCGACTTGCTTTTATAGCGTAGGCGCGGGCGGGGTACAGCTTTTCGACAACGCTTTTCGCGCCGCCCGCCCGCCCCCTCCCTTCCCGCCACTCGAGCGGCGTCTAGCTAGTCATCAGCCAAGCGATCGCTGTTGTTTACGTGACCCCTGAGAGATCTTTTCTAGCCGAGTTTACCGGTTAACGTTGGTATAATTCGATCCTTTTCGGCCGAATAAAATTTCTGTTTACCGTTGTAGACGCCAGACGATTCCGCCGCGAGGTTAACCGATTTAACGGAGCCCGCTTTCGAAGGCGGCACGTAGGATCTGTTTACGAGTTTAAACGATCATGCAGCTGAGTCGTGCTTAGGTCGAACTTCCGGTTGGTCTGTTGATGGGTGGGTGGGTCCGAAGTGCGTTCACGTAATACGGGAAGATGTTAGGCACATCCGGGCGGGGAGTTTTCGTGGGTGGGTGACAAGTCTTATAGGAGCGATCGGGAATTGGGTCGTTTTAACGATCGGTAGTGTGGGGGTATAGTTGTGGTCGTCAGCGACGTAGATGTAGTAATTTCGTCGCCGGCTATTTTCACTTGTGACGTGTCAGCATTGCCTTCACCTGGCAATCAATTCACCCGATTGCCACGTGAGCCACGATTGCCTCATTGCCCAGTTTCTTGTGCGTTGTGAGACATCATGTGCACATTCTTTATCTGCCTTGCCTTGCATTCCTAAGATGCGGGTCAGTTGGTCTCATGTCAACGTGGACGACTTACTGACCTGTTATTATGAGGTTTCGTGACCGACTTTATAGACCCTTGTGGGTTTATTGCTTTACCTGATCCATCCGGTGTAACGAAGTGCTACAATAGATAATTATAGGTATACGTTCACCGTTGTAGTGTTGGTTAAGGCTAACTAATCACTCATTTATTTCCCCTCCTGTCAGCCATGGTACTCAGTGGCATTGTCCGGCGGTGAAGCTGTAATTGTCGGCTTCACGTGACTTACCACCCTGCCAGAATGCCCAAACGCAGCACATATGACCCATATTCCCACATGGGAACAGTTTAGAGCCCATTTTGGTGCCATCTCACGCCCATCGATATGGTATACAGGGCTGAAGCTGACCAGGGTGGAACTCGATTAGCGGAGAAGAAAGGCATAAGCATTGTAGCACGCCAGCCGTCTCACCGCTTAAGTTTGTTTTCATGTTATTGTCGTCGAAATTCAACTTCATCTTACGTTCAGATGTCCCACGAAAACTACGCGATACACGCCGCAACAGACAACATTTTCGGTGATTCAGTTTTAAAAAAACGTCTCACACTCAGTGAATGAAAACGTCGCTTGTACTCGCGAACGTATTCAAAGATTCCGCCACGCCCACATGCAGCCGGGGCACTATAGAATGACTTACAAAAAACCTCATAAAATCACTCGACTGGAACTCGCTTCCTCCCGTTTAGGCCTATAGGTCTACCATAATAGCTTTTATATAAATTATGTATTAATGTAATACACAGACTACGTCTCACCAATATATATATATATATATATATAATATTTATATTAATATTATCCGAACCCTGTACCCTATTCACCCTAACCTAATTTCTAAAGCGATATACTCTAAAGCCCCATCAGTCCTATATCTTACCATACTCTAACCTGGGATTATTATTACTGAAAGGGATTCGAAACGGACGAAAATTGTGTCATTGCCCTAGATTATGTCTGTGACTCTCATTTTACATCCGGGACCTTTGCAGGTCAGATCAGTTTTAGTCCCGTTTCTTTTCTGGACGATTGTCGTAACGAAACGAAAGCGACTTAATTCAATAAAAATAATTTGCAACATATGTATCTTGTAAATTATTAAAACAACGTCGAGAATGATTCATTTGGGTTTGTTTGCGTTTGCTCCGTCGAGAGTATTTATCCTGCTGAGTGCCCGGATGACAGTGTAATTTTAAAATAGATGGTCACATACATCGCCCGCGATCTTCAGAAAAGACCGATCTCTGATTGGCTGACATATCGCCGAGCGTATCCCGTAATAATAGTCCCATTATACTATATAGGCATATACTCTAAGCTTACACTACCTAATTCAATTCACCTCCACACGCCTCTGTACACGACCCTATCTTAACCCCACTCCTATAGCCAAAACCCGCCCTCAACTATCATCTGCTACCCAAGACGATCCCGCCCTCTATCGCAATGATGATGGTGATGATTGTAAGTTCTCTACCGGAAGGAAGGTCCATTGGCTTTTGCCACCCGGGAGTGAGATGAGAGAGGTGGTGGTTTTCCTTTGTCTTCCTCACAGACAATTGTGGGTGAGCATCTTGTCCATACAAGGACGCTATACGCAGTGGCTTGAGGTATAGGTTCGAACCTGCGACCCTATATATATATAATATATATATACAATTAAGGCACAGAACATACTGCTACACCACCGCGCCCCATACCTCTATCGCAATACCCTCGCCAAATCCTACACTATTTTACCAAATCCTACTCTCAACTGTCAAATCCAATCCCCCTTCTTGGGGGATTGGATTTGACCCGCTGCGAGTCCGCGCACTGTATACAGTACCCAATCCTAACTCTCCACCCAAACCCACATTATCCTGCCTAACCGGGCTAACCCTACCGTAGGATACTAGTAGGGTATACATTGTATCATTGATTGATATGTTATGCGGTGGACTGGTGTAGCCCTCAGCAATGAGGGTAATAACGATGTGTCCGGAATATAGGATAGTAAAAGCATAGATCTCGACCTGAACCTTCCCCCTTAGCTGCATGGTATAGGATGGGGGTTTGTTGAATCGCGTCTGCCTCAGTCAACGTGATCTCGTGACATGTGCACGCGACACAGTTAAGAGACGAGGACGGGCGCTTGAAATTCCTGTGGCGACGTCGCTCATGTCAGGTAGGCCAGAAAAAAAGACGAGTAACAGACATTGGTGGTGGAGGAGAACGAGGAGGAGGAGGACTCTGGAGGAGGAGGAGGAGGAGGAAGAAGAAGAAGAAGAAGAGGAAGTGGAGGACGAGGAGGAGGATGTGGTGGATGAGAGAAGGAGAGTCGTGAAGGAGGATGAAGGGGGATATAAAAAATGGTAGACTTAGGAGGGAGAGAAAGAAGGAAGTGGAGGAAGTAAACAGGGTGGAAAAAGAAACAATGGCAATAATGGTTTCATCGATCTCCGAACATTTCAAATATTCCAAGGGATCTCTGCTGCTTTGGGTTAAAGAACGAGGCAAAGAAACTGACGTATACACAGACAAAGATGGATTGAGCAAGGGTGGATTGAGCAAGGGAGGGAGAGAAGGAGGGAGGGAGGGAGGCCAGTCTCCTGATCTCTTCCGATTTCTGGTCTTTTAGTCGCTGAAACGAGGTCGCACATCTTGCGATTGTTTGGCTGCTGGCTGGTCTACTGTTTGGTAGGGTGGATGGGTGCACGGGTGACTGTGTCTTTCGATGCTTAATCTCCCCCTTCCACCCACCCACCCACCCCCACCAACTAACCAACCAATCGGACGTTCAACTGAAGACACACTCAGACGATTCTTGCTATCTTATCTTCATGTTTTTTCTCTCTACGAAATACTTAACTGTTGTTTTCTTTGCCCTGGTTGTAAACTGCCAATTATTCGTCTGAAGGTCTTCAACGTACCTTTTTACGCACTAGATTCTCACCGCGGCCACTGCTTATTTACGCTGCACGACATATCGTACGTATATGAACTTGACACGGATAGGTTGAGTTAGAGAAGGTGTCTGACTTTTTATAGTCACGTGTATATATAGGCAGCCGCGACAGAATCTTCGTTCTGTCGCGGGTCACTGAATTCGACCGTCTTTGAGTTCCAATCATGGACCCGAGGCACCGTTTGGCACCGTTTGGCACCGTTTGGCACCGTTTGGCACAGTGATCAGGACAACGCCTCTAACATGCGAGGTCGAAGCCAGAATGGCCAGTGCAGACAGTTTATCCCGTTTCTGCTAATGATTGTGATGGCGATAGCGATGACGATGTTGCTGCTGCTGATGATAATAATAACTGGCGTCCTCCTCTGTGAGGCGCACAGATGCCGTTCTGACTATCCCGTGGCCGCGTATGACCTGCACGGGATCACCTGCCCTCGGGGTCCGGGTCTGTCTTCGACGTTGAACTATCTATTTTTCCGGTCTGACCCGAGCTGATTTCCCATCCACTAAGAAGTCCGTGAACCTTTTGAGACCCTTATTCAGTGGCGCGCTCGCTGGTCGCAGCCTTATCTGGAATGCGACCGTGACCAATATACCTTGGCTACTGCATATCTGCCAGATACCTCTGGGGGGGGGGACAAGGCGGCAGCCGGCAAACACGTCAGACATCGCAAATGTCCGTTCCGATTAACAACGAGGGTTTGACCTTCCTCTCTGCTCTATAAGGCAGAACCTGAGCTCTGCTATACCAGGACGTTTGCGAAGCCACCTTTTTTGTTCCAACGCCTTACGCTTACGATCCAGCGTTTCAACGCTGTGGCCGTTAGGGAAACTTTCACCAACTTAGATCAAGACGAGTAGGCCCATTCCAGACAATTCTGCGCTTTAAATAATATTGAAGTCCCTGAGGGATCCTTTTTATCTCGGGGCAAGAAAAAATAACAACCTTTGGTAAAAAATATCGACAAATTTGGTCAGCCCGTCTTAGTTCCCAGTTATATTATAATTATGTCTTTGAAAGGTTATAACAAGGGTGCTATATAAATATCGACCCACTTGCATATGCACATACATCTGTTACTTGTAAATAAATACCTGCACACAACTTAACAAAGGTCTCCTTAATTGCATATACGTAAGCTTACATGTATACGGACATACATATAAGCAGGCATGTATACATGCATACGTACATGCATTCACACACAGATACATATACATAGGTAGTACATAAATATATTATGTAGGTCAATGCGTTTAAGTATAATGTATATTTTTTTAAAAAACGCGGCGGGGGGTTTATTTGGAGGCCAACTGGTTTGTTTTTAGAAGAAATGCACCTTCCTACAGTTCTGCTTAATCAGGGTCCATAGTGTCTACAGTCTACACGGGTGAAGTGAGAGCTTCCTGCGAAACCACGTGATAAGAATCTAATTCGTCCGATCAGCTCATTGCTATCAGAGTCTACGAAAGGTTTTGCCAGTGTAGCCCAGTGGTAAAGTGCATGCGCGCTACGGGGATCGAATTTCTTGTATTTTGCTAACAGTCGAGAGGTTTTATGGCGCCTACATGACCGTTGTTGAAGACAGTTGTATGTATCTACATTGTGTTTTCGAGTATGTATCTCGACACATTCAGAAACAGCATACGTAAATATATGTATAATTTATGTATGCGTATGCAACTATATGCATGCATGCATGCATGAATGTGTATATTTATGTGTGTATGTACAGTATGTATGTGTGTGTATGTATGTGTGACATTGTATGTATGTATGTGTGTATTCATTTTAGAGATTTACAATGTACATGTATATAGCGCCCCTTCAAGATTATCTACTCGTAAGCGCTCCCGACCCAACCCCGGCTAAAGAGAACAGTCTTGAGGTTAGAGAATAACGTGGTCGCAACTCGCAAGGGCTCTGTGCACTAGGCGTAGATTCACAGGGAGTCCATTCCAGACTGCAGGGCCAGCAACAGAAAAGGCACGGCAATGCATAATAGATGTCCGCGACCGGAAAACAAGAAGCTCAGCCTGCTTAGAGGAGCGGAGAGAACCACGGCGCTGGACGCTCAGGGTGGAGCAGCAGAGCTCCTGTAAGTAAACAGGGGCCACACCCGCGATGCAGCGCCAGACCAAGACAGAGATCCGGTAAGTGATCCGCTGCGGGAAAGGGAGCCAATGCAAGACATCCCTTCATTATATTCTATTCGCTGATGATTCTAATGCTTTTCTTTCACATGCCTCCTACGAAGAACTAATCAAAATAGCAAACGAAGAACTAGCAATGGCTAATGATTGGTTCAAAGCTAACAAACTCTCCCTAAATATTTCTAAAACGAACTTTATTATTTTCAGATCCAATAAAAAGATTATTCCACCCTCTGATAGCGTACTAAAAATAGACAACATAATAATTCCACAAGTCGCTTCCTCAAAGTTTCTTGGGGTCCACATTGACCAACACCTGAAATGGAATACACACATACTAGAAATCACTAAGAAAATTTCAAAAACATTGGCATTATTCGTAGAATATCCTACCTTCTTCCTCCCCACATACTTAACAACTTATACTTTACCCTTATATATCCTTACTTGACTTACTGCAACTTCATCTGGACTTCAACTTACGACGCCCACCTGATGAATCTAAGGGTCATTCAGAAAAAGGCCATAAGACTAATCACAAGATCTGCTGCTAATTCCCATACCAGACCTCTGTATCTGAAATTTAATCTTTTAAATCTTTCTCAAATTAAGTTTATTCAAACTGGTGTGTTTATGTACCAAGTATGGCAGAAATATTCCTCCCTCCTGCTTTTCTCTCCTATTTCAGCCCAATTATACCTATCAATGACACTAGAAGCAATAGAGAATACTCAAGCATCTTCGCAGGAACATCAGAGACGTAAGTTCTCAATCAAATACCAAGGTCCTCTCGTTTGGAATAACCTTCCTTTGGTCATTCGTGAGGCTAAGAGCCTCGTTCATTTTAACAGATCCTTGACAAGCAATGAGTACTTTATGTAGCTCTTTGTGGAAATCTCATTCTATTGATTGCCCGTTGTCCAATTTAAAGGAGCCTGAGGCAGATGATGGTGGTAATGCTTGTTATACTTAATGATGGTGGAGGCAACCGAAAAAGTGCGGAATTCAGGAGGTAGATCGTTTTATTAGATTTGGCGCATGCAGTGTTGGATATTGCTTGATTTTGTTGAACTTGAGATGAGTAGTGACCGGGGTCTAGAAAGAGTGAGAACTTGGAAGTTTTCTATATAGAAAAGGTTGGCTGGATGGGGACTTGTCCCTTCGGGTGAAGATATGCTCCCTCATACCATCTCTTCATAGAGGGACTTGTAGGTTAATTGTTTGTGACTTTATATAGTGTAGTTTCATGCTGTTAATTTTGTAACCAATGGAGTGATTTGATTGATTGAATTGATGATGATGTATGTATGTATGCATGCATGTACATATGTATGAATGTATATATGTGAATATATGTATGTTTGTGTATGTAGGTTACGTCATCATCATCATGGATCCATGCCGAAGGCTCATGCAACTTATCGAACACTTCCCGGGAGTCCAATCTTGCAGCATTGTAATATTACAAACGGAGTATCTGCACCCCATCCGTTCGACCCATCTACATGTATGTAGTTAGGCCTAGTTGTAATAAATTTTAGTCATATTTAGCTAAACTATATATATCGATCGATTGAATATATATGTTTATATATAGGCGATGTATTGATTTATTATTTTGCAAGTTAATACTCATCGAGGTCGCAGAGTACCGTAAATGTCGAGCGTGACCTCGGAGAGGTCATAGTTGAGAGTATTAGTCATCACATTATGATCTATTTTCGCAAGCGCACTCGTTGCTCACGGGATTCTGTGCCGAGCCATTCGACGTCGTCATAGTTTTCAATCTTCGAGCTTCATCTTGACCTCGACGACTTAACGCGACAGGTGAGATACAGGTAGAGAAGAAGGCATCCAGTGAGTACAAGTGTCCGGGTTGGCCTTACGTGGTGGGTGGTTCAGCTTTTGCTCCTGTCTTCCTTGGCTGCCTAATGGAAAAATGTGTAAATCTCCGGAATTTCTTAGCACCACACTAAAGCTGCGCCAGGGAGCTGCAGATTATCACGCACGTCGCTATGTCAAGTCGTCGGCAAGAGGTTGCGTCCACAGGTCCATGGGTGTTTACGTGAACTGCTGTATTCCTAATTGTCTATCTGCCTTTCTGCTCGTCTCACTGCCACCTCATGTCTGTCTTTTGTCTGTCTGTATGCCTCTCTGTCTGTCTGTCTGTCTGTCTGTCTGTCTGTCTGTCTGTCTGTCTGTCTGTCTGTCTGTCTGTCTGTCTGTCTCCATGGACGATTCAGGATCAGTATCTTTGGCCCAACCGTCGCCCCGATAAGAATAGTTGACCCCGAGGTAAAGAATTTCTGCTAATAGCGTTGACTTGTATACAGGTCACTTAGCTTCTCGAATCTTTGTGTACGCATGCCTGAGGATGCTGAAGATCGGACACATTGTTCTTCGAGTCCAGTGCATTCCTTTGCCTGGTATGTACCGTTTGGTATGGTAAGTAGGCCTAGACGGAATTCCTCACAGCGGAATAACACTCACCCCTCACCCCATTCGCGTTCACCCGTTTAACGACAGAAGTTAGTGTGGCTGTTAACTTAGTGCTGACCATCTTCCGTAGCCTGCATATTTGTATCTAACGCCTCAGTCCATTAATTACGACTTTTCAAAATAGTTCCACATTGAGTGATGCACTGCGCATTACGATAGAGGACGCTGCAGAACTTTCGAGCTGTCTTCCAAAACCTGCGACCAGTTTCTAGGATCTTAAGGTCTCGACTGGTTCTGTCCAAGGGACCGTGATTAAAGGAAAGCGGTTTCACTTGGAAGAAGAGGAAGAGCAGCAGGAAGAGGAGGAGGAGAAGGAGGACGAGGACGAGGAGATCAACAAGAAGAAGTAGAAGTAGCAAGAGAAGAAGAAGAAGACGACGACGATTTATACAGCGCCGTTAACCAGCCGACGCCGAAAGAAATGGCGCTGCACAGGAGTTCAAAAAGTCAATGATTGTTTAAAAGATAGATCTTGAGTTGTGAAATTTCAAATGTCTCTGCAGATGGTCTGGAAGACTGTTCCAGGCAGTGGGTCCTGCGACAGAGAAGGAACAGTCGCCAAACCTCGTAGAAGACCGCGGGACTTGTAGCAGATTTTTCCATGAGGATCTTAGCCGACATCTGTTCCGGTTGTCTGCTACCCGACTGCAGAAGTGAGAGATAGAATTTAGTTAGGAATACGATCATTCAGTGCTTCGTAGGTTATCAAGCACAGCTTGTACGTGATCCGCCGAGGAACACGCAGTTAGTGTATTCAGGTTGTCGTGCAGCAGGTCGTGTGACATGATCGGATGGTGTCCAACCATAATTATATGAGACGTGCAGCTGAATTGAGAACCGACTGTGTCCGCTCTAGCTGACAAGTCGGCGGACCTGCCACTAGGCTGTTGCGTAGTCAATCTTAGAGACAATGAAGCTGTTGGCCAAGATGACAGTGTCTTCGAAACTATAAACAGGGACGCATTTCCGCAATATCAAACCTCTGGACAGAACTCGTTGAGGTCCGCGATGTCCCTCCATGTCTGGAAGACAAGCAAGGAAGCATTGGATCTCTACCCGTGTATTGCAATAGCGGCGCTACATAAGTGTCCTGATTAGGCTAGTCCGGCGACATAAACTGTCTAGTAATACAAAGCACGGTTTCAGTGGCCTGAAGACAAGACTTAGGCCTACGTGGCCTTTAAATTACTACACAAGAACTTTCACGGTAAACGATAACGGGTATAGGGAAACCCCTACAGACTCGACATGTAGCATGACGGCCAGGCTCAGACATATGCGACCAAAGACACAAGACATAGAGTAGACCCTAGAAACACCCCAGAGTACGCATACGCTAACTAGCAGACTACTTCGCACATAACATAACCGTCAAATTAATGAACGAGAGACAATTATACAACGGCCATCGACACGCGATTTTAGAAGAAGTCTGTGATATTCGTTGGCCACACTAGTGTCTGGTGTCGCCAGACATAACTAACCATTTCAAGGGTGAACGAATACAAAGGCTACGGCGATGTGTCACTGGGGAAGGGGAGGGTAGGGTCACAGAATGGAAGGCAACACAATCAATGTCAAATTCAAATCAACATCGGTCAATGGAATTTACAAGAGCCCTCTATGCACTTCATGGTTTGGTAACTAGAAAACAAGGGTCATGGCCGGGGTCAGCATATAGCCCAAGGGGGTTGCTCGTTGAACTGCCGCAGTTCGGGTTACTATAAAGCGAGCCAGAAGCACCTTTGATAAGTCAACTTAAGTGCGGCCTAGTACTCAATAACTCAGGTCCTTTTAGTCCAATATTAAAATCCTAACGATTATTTACTAGCACGTAATTTTCCATTAATACATAATTACTTTATATAATGTGAGCAAAAACTGAGGAATGTTCAAGTGGTTAATGTGATCGAGTGTACATTCAAAGTCTGGGTTTCAAAGAACTCCGCAGCTGGATGTCCGTGCCCTAGTGCCAGGCAGTGCCAAGCCTGGATGAAGGAGGAGGGCTACGCTAATGATCTTTGTTATCACACAGTGTCGTTAAACTGAAACTATCACTGGGGTTCAGATCCTCGCCATGATTGAAGAAAGACATTTCGAGAATGCTCTTCCACTTGTGCCCCTAAAGAACTCGGCTATAAATGAGTTCTTATACTGTACCCAATACTACAATCAGAGGGCGAGGAAGGGCACTGGCGACCCCATACGCCGAGATTAAGAACATAAAGTAGCTAATGCTTCATAACCGTGTCTGCTTCTTCTTATGCAGTCTAATCACCGGTTGGCTCAGTATAAGGACCACTAGACTCTTCGTAATCGTGTCTGGGGTTCGGTCTCCGATTCAATCGAAAATTATCCTCTCACAATCCCCTTTCTTACCCCGCATCACCCCACCCCACCCCTTCGTTGTAAGTCGCAACTGACATCCCTTGCCTAATATATATCACAGCACGTTTGCTCGATAACCTGTCGTCGAGGTTTGCTCTAGTATTTGGACACGGCAGGTGCTTGAAAGAACAGCCGAGGTTAGAAAGGAGGCCACACTTATTTAAGCAGGTCAGACCATTCCTCTGACGCACAGAGATCCTGAGTGGCCGAGTGGGCTGGTAGCCCGCTCGTCACGCCGGCGCCTCGGGTTCGCTTCCCGGTCGGGTCGGTTTATCAGAGATTAATTTCTCGGATCTTTACTGCGGGTGGCTCGGTCGCAATTTAAACGTGGAGTACGAGGTTGCTTTCTGCCTCCGACACTAATCATCTTCGATATGAAAGTGTCGTTAAGCCGAAACAATTCTGCCTCTGACGCATCGAAGCTGTTCAGAGGACACATAATAATATATGTCCTCTATATATTATATAGGCTGAAATGATTGACAGAGCAATCGACGTCTGACATCTCCATACAGACCCCTATACAACGACTTTAAAAGGCGCTAGAAAAACGTCGAGCTATACCCATGGATGCATACGCAATTATATACACACCAGAATTACAATACGGTATACACTGCAGCTGTGATGTGATTATGTAACCTGGCATTGCTGGCAACAGAAAACGTTAGGAACTATATAACCAGGCTGGAATAGGTTAGTGTTCAGTTCGAAAGATAGTCTCAGTAAGAGAGTTGCGAGTGTGCGGAGGCAGAGTTGCAGTTGGCGCCATCAGAAACTGTGAATGAACGCCGATTGAAGACAAGACATGCATTGCCAATTTAACGCACTTTTCGGAGGATGCTGAACGAAAATATATCGCTCTTTAGCAGAGCTACTACGGACGCTGCGACGTTCATACAACGTAGGTATACAATAGGCCTACACTAATAATTACAGCGTCACCGCAAAACTTTGCAATGTTCATAAAATAGTTTCGGCTTCAGTGGAAATGTTGAAACCGCAAAGTCGGCTCAAATGATTTACTGTAATTAGTAGCTGAAGGTTTGATAGGTATTAAGTCAAAAAATGGCGTGGCGGATTGGAAGGGAAGGTATGTCGACAGGTTCCTAGAAAAAGTGATGTTTCTGCTCATGCCAACGGTCGCTTTAATCTACTTCTGCGACAGTTAGACGGGATTGCATTGTCTAAATGCAAAATTTGTTCGGTAATTTCGAACGTGTTGGAGTGTACTGGCGCTAATTGCGAGTACCGGACTCAATCGTCGTTTCTGCCAAGGATTTTACACGTTAGGAAGATATTTTGTTCCTTGACCTGCGTGACTGCATCAGGACCATCCATTCTGATTGGTTTGAAATATATAATACGGACCGTGCACGCCGCCTGTATAGATTGCCGGGTGCTTCATCTCGGCGGAGGACGACCGACGCATTGGAATGACAATGACCGCTAGTCACTGATGACGCTTCAATCTACCGACCGACACGCGCCGAATGCCGGTTCCACGTACACCTGGCACCTCGGCGAATTAGCCGGACTTGCATCCCCTTCGACCTGCTGCTCGGCGGTAGCGTCACCGTGTGCTGCGAGTGTTGTCATCATTCTGTTGTCGCTACGGGGAACGGACATTGTCCCCCGTGGACATTGTCCTCCGGACATTGTCCCCCCGGACATTGTCCCCCCATTTTGTGTAGGACATTATCCCCCCGGACATTGTCCCCCCCTCTGTGTAAATAGCCTATAGTCTGCATGTCATTGATAAACCTTAGTTGCCGTTTTTGTTGGCTATTTCATTCAGGTGTAGGCCTAAACTTAACCCTTAAACCGCCGCATACTATGTGGGGTTCATGCACCCCGGACGCCAAATACTTTTTTGTTGCAATATACTTCGAAACGTCACAACTCACTGAGAAACCATATATATATATATACATATTTACATATGTATATATATAGATACATACATATATATATGCATATATATATGTATATATGCATATCCACACACATATATATATACATATATATATGTATATATGCATATGCACACACACATATATATACATATATATATACTTAGATCCAAATATGTATATATATGTATATATATATAAATACATATATATATATACAAACATATTTACATATGCAAATATATATATGTATATCCATATATATATACATATGTAAATATGTAGATACTTATATGTATATACATATTTATGTATACTTACACATACATATACAAAAATATATACACATATACATATACATATATATATGTATATATACATATATACACACATATATATACATACGTACATATATATATTCATATATACATATATGTATATATACCTGTACATATACACATTTATCTATATACATATACAGTATATACATGCATATACATATAGATTCATAGTATTACATACACATATATACATATATATAAGTATATATGCATGCAAATATATATATATATATATCCATATATATACTTATGTAAATATGTATATACTTTTATGTATATATATATATGCATATTTATGTATACTTACACATACATATACAAAAATATATACACACATACATATACATATTTCCGCAAGAATATTATACGATTATATCTTAGACTGGGGGATAATGTCCTACCCTGGGGGACAATGTCCAGGGGGGACAATGTCCGGAGGGAGACAATGTCCGGGGGGACAATGTCCAGGGGGGACAATGTCCTACACTCGTCGCTACACCCTGTACTGTAGACACAACTTGGTCCAGAGATTCTGATCATCCATGACATCTGTCAACTGTCGACGCGACCCGTTGTTTAGGTTCCACGTGTGCGCGTGGGCCCGCCACTGGTGACTCTTTCAGCTTACTGTGCATTGTTTTGATAAACTGATGTAATGGTCTAGTTCTTAATTACATTTAACATCATGTAGCCTAGCACAGAGAGCGACTCTGAATTGTTTTGCTATTTGAGCGGCGCTATATAAATGTTCAATTACAGTTGCAATTACAAATAACAGACTGTGCGACAAGAGGTGACGGCTCAGACAATTAGCAACGTCTGTTTACAAGATTTTGGATATGCAATAATAATAATATTATTGAGATAAGAGATGAAACGATGTTTTGATAGACCGTCTGGACAAACAGCTATCTTATAATGAGGATGAACCATGGCACTAGCCAAACAGGCGCCGGGCTTGTAGTTCATTTCTTGATGAGGACCGTAGCCGACACTTGTTTCGATTGTCTGCTACTCAAGTGCAGATTCTGAAGTCATTGACATGGTCTGACATGAGGTCATTCAGTGCTTTGTATTTAATAGGACACAGTCTGTGCGTCATTCGCTGAGGTACACGACCCAGTTATACAGGTTGTCGCCCAGCAGATCATTGACAGTTTGACACGATCGACTGGAAATGTGCCTCTGAATGCAATGGCTCTGTGGCGCTGGGCTTAGACAAGGGGTTCCCAAACTGGGATGCACGCACCCCAGGTGGTGCGTCATGTCATTTCAGGGGGTGCGACAAAGAGCGAAAGTATGTCTTACAAGAATGCATTGATAAGACATTGTAAATTTCTTAGCTGTCATAGGATAAGTATGGGTAAGACCATAAGATTTGAAGTTTATTTCCATGTAACACGGTAAGCCAGTAAGGCTAGCCTATGGCTTGCAAGTACAAGTTTCAGTAGTAACAATTTCGTGTATGCGTCTTCAAATGTGATAATACTTCTGCAGGGGGTACGAACATTGGTCAAACATTTTCCAGGGGTGCGGGGCATAAAAAAGACTGGGATCCCCT